>JAQMRL010000003.1:2719762-3177262 GCA_035578175.1 Catonia carolina | reverse complement strand
AGGAAGAAAGCCGTGATGACATGATACGTATAAGAGGTTTTGAAACTTACCTGCTCACGTATATGATTAAACTTGTTACTTTCTCTTGCATATATGAATATATAGGAAGGAAAGTATTGTTTTCATGTCGATTTTTCGAAATCGAGTTTTCACCGGATCTATACGTTTTCAGACCCCCTGAACCCACACAAACATGTTTTCAGCGATTGGTCTGTGTGTGTGTCTGTGTGTCTGTGTGTCTGTGTGTCTGTGAGTGTGTATACAGAATATCTCAAGAACGGAACATCGTACGAACTTGAATCTTAAGTTACATATCACTACCGGAACCGACACGAACATTTTCATCAAAATCGGTCAACCGGAAGTAGTAGTTTATTCGTATAATTTTTCACTTTTTTGCGATTTTCTCAAAAACTAGTCCTACGATGTTTTTTAAAATCGCCTGGTTTACTACATTTTTTATGCTCTACAATATAGGGTAGGCGCCATGTTTGCTGAAATTCTGCGTCAGGCTGTTTTTACGTAAAACATTTTCTTTTTAAGATTGCGGCTTTAATATGCATTTTAGCGCAAAACGTTATATAATAAAAGTTGTAGAGAATGTAAAATTCTACAACTTTTATTTCAAACAATTTCTGTATAACGCTTAGTTTAGCGGTAATTAGCGATTTTCTGTTTTTTTTCTCACGAAAACGTGAGAAAAATCGATTTTTTTAACATTTCGGTCTTAGTATGCATTTTACGACAAAAGTGTATAATTAAATTTATAGAAAATTAAAAGATCTACAACTTTTGTTTAGAGCATTTTTCTCTACAGAGCCTAGTTTAGCGTGAAAGCGTGATTTTCCGTATTTTTAAGCCAAACTGAGTTCGATTGTCATTTTGCGTCACTCACTCATGATTAAAATAAGGTTATGTTTTTGAGGTTAGTTTTTGTTTATTTTTAATATTTTATTAATAATGTTAGGTTTATTATTAATTATTTGCATTGGCAAGAGAAAGTTGTGTGAGTGTTTCACACCAGATTTTTTGGTTTTATTTTACGACAAAAGTGTATATAATCAAATTTATAGGAAATTAAAAGATGTACAACTTTTATTTAAAGCGATTTTTTTGTACAGTGCCTAGTTTAGCGTGAAAGAGCGATTTTCCGTATGTTTAAGCCAAACTGAGGTTGATTTTTATTTTGCATCTTTCCTATATGATTAAAATTAGGTTATGTTTATTGAGGTTAGTTTTTTGTTTATTTCTAATGTTTTATTACTAACGTTAGGTTTATTGTTAATTATTTGCATTGGTAAGAGAAAGTTGTGTGAGTGTTTCACACCAGATTTTTGGTCTTCGTTGGTTTTTTCCTTGCTGTTCCATCACTCTTTAGCCACCATTCTTTTCTAGTCCATCTGGGGTTCTTAGTATTTTTTTTTATTTTTTATTGAGCGATGATGCCTACATAAGCCTTGGGCTTGTGCGTAGGTAATGATAGGCTATGTGGTGATTTACAGATGAAACAAATACCAGACCTGACCGGGAATCGAACCAGGGACCCCGGCATAGTAGCCAGTTGGGCTGACCACTACACCACGGGCCAGCCAAAGATGACCTACTACCTACTACGGGTCATTTGAAAGATGACCTCCCAATTTTCATTTAGACTGTCTGTTGTTTATCCTGCTGTGTCTAATATTTTTGTTTTCTAGGGAATTCATTCGTTGAACTTTTTGTCCTGTAAATGTATTCCAATAAGCTTACCAAAATTTTCATTTGTATAGTACGTAGATGTTCCATTGTTCTCTCATTTAAATTTTCTTTTGGTTTTACGTCTGACTGTTATGCGCATCAGCAATAACGTACATGGTGAAGGATGTTATTGTCCAGCCTCTCTTAGTTTGCTCCTAATGTAAACAAATAATGACGTCACTGAGCATGCGCATTATATCAAAATGTGTACACGCTGATTAAAAAGTAACTACAAAATACTTTCAAAAGTATTTAAATAGAAAATACTTTTAAAAGTATTTTTCTAAATGAAATTGTTAGGCTTACATCATATTATGAATGATATTTTTAGTAGGCTACTTTAAGTGCTTACAATTTAAAAAATAGTTAACTTAATAGGAATACGACATCCGTAAAGTCGCAGACCCTAGCATGCACTCTGTAGTAGGTGGCTTTTGTTTGTTGACGGCTCAACTGTAGATGAAAATTGGGATGCCAATTCCAGATCTGACCGGGAATCGAATCCCTGATGTTGAAGTCCGTTGCACTGAACACTACACCAACGAATTTAGACTCCATGTCTCTCCACCATGTATGACTGTAAAACACACTGATTGAATACTTTCGTTTTTGATGTTGAGGAAATTTTGATGTAAAAAATATACAGGGTGAGGCATATGTATAAGAACCCTAGAGAATTTTTATTTATGCCGTTTTTCTTGTATTTAAAAGATCTTTAAAATGAAGTACCACACAATGGGTGTTTACATTTAAAATGTTGTGTTGTTTAGGTCAACAGCCGAAAGGCTGGTTTGAACGTGTAGAGGTTTTACTAAGTAAAACGAGAAGTTAGGTGGTTTACCTTTGCCTTCCTCACTGAGTGGAAAAATACGCTTATCAGTATGCCGGGCCTTCTGAAAAGCACATATTTTCCACTCTGCAAATGACACCTTCACATCATTCACCACAGGGTCTGGCTGTACAAGGAAATTTATTACTTTCAGAGGAGATAACTCTGATTAGTGTCACAGTGCACCTCTACCTCTTCTGTTCTTAAATGATTCAGTCATTTAATTGGCTGACCATGTAATAAGAAACAGAACTCTTTATTTTAGCCCTGCAACGAACAAATTGAGTGTAAATAATTTGACACTCCACCTATCTGTTATGGGCAGACATTTAAAATACATTTAAAATACTTGAGTTATAACCCCTAGGCCACCCCCTTAGAAGGGGTTGAAATTCAGTTGTACGTCAAAAGGTAAACTATTTGACCACCAATAACTTATCCTGAAAGTTACAGTATTATATCAACAACAGTTTCCAACTTATAGAAGGGTTCCCATACAAATATGCCTCACCCTGTATAATGCTAAGTTTTCCTTGTTGTTCATTGTTGTTTAGGTTAACAGCCAAAAGTTTGGTCCGAACTTTAGAGATTTTACTAAGTAAAAACGAGGAGTGAGACGGTTTATAATTGCCTTCGTCACTGAGTTGAAAAGTGTGCTTATCAGCACGTCAGGCTCTCCAAAAAGCACCTACTTGCACCTAATTTGCTCGTTATGTATTCGAGCAGCCCTTCACCCTTCTTAAAAACCTCATTTCAGCTCAGCTGCTTGGATCCTGCTACCCATGACTCACTTCCGTAAAAAAGAACTAGGGCTGCCATTACCTGCAAAATACTTTAATGTCCACTAATATAATACAAGAAACAGAAATGATTATTATGTGGCTAACCACACCATTAAATGGTTTGAACAAAAACCTACTTATATGGTTAAAAAATGCATCAATAAATTACCCCATTTTTACTTTCTCTTGCCTATATGAATATATAGGAAGGAAAGTATTGTTTCACCGGATCTATAAGTTTTCAGACCCCCTGAACCCAAAAAACATGTTTTTAACGATTGGTCTGTGTGTGTGTGTGTGTGTGTGTGTGTGTGCGCGCGCGTGTGTGCGTGTGCGCGTGTGCGTGTGCGCGCGCGCGCGCGTGTGTGTGTGTGAACAGAATATCTCAAGAACGGAACATCGTACGAACTTGAAACTTGAAACTTAAGTTACATACCACTACCGGACCCGACACGAACATTTTCATCAAAATCGGTCAACCGGAAGTAGTAGTTTATTCGCATAATTTTTCACTTTTTTGCGATTTTCTCAAAAACTAGTCCTACGATTTTTTTAAAATCGCCTGGTTTACTACATTTTTTATGCTCTACAATATAGGGTAGGCGTCACGTTTGCTGAAATTCTGCGGGAGGCTGTTTTTACGTAAAAACATTTTCTTTTTAAGATTCCGGCTTTAATATGCATTTTAGCGCAAAACGTTATATAATAAAAGTTGTAGAGAATGTAAAATTCTACAACTTTTATTTCAAACAATTTTTTGTATAACGCTTAGTTTAGCGGTAATTTGCGATTTTCTGTTTTTTTTTCTCACGAAAACGTGAGAAAAATCGATTTTTTTAACATTTCGGTCTTAGTATGTATTTTACGACAAAAAAGTATATAATTAAATTTATAGAAAATTAAAAGATCTACAACTTTTGTTTAGAGCATTTTTCTCTACAGAGCCTGGTTTAGCGTGAAAGCGTGATTTTCCGTATTTTTAAGCCAAACTGAGTTCGATTGTCATTTTGCGTCATTCACTCATGATTAAAATAAGGTTATGTTTTTGAGGTTAGTTTTTGTTGATTTCTAATATTTTATTAATAATGTTAGGTTTATTATTAATTATTTGCATTGGCAAGAGAAAGTTGTGTGAGTGTTTCACACCAGATTTTTTAAAATGTTGTGATAATTTGCATTCCTTTAACCCTAGAGCTGGCAATCGTCGATTTTGAGACGTTGTTACCGCTTCTTGAACCGGTCGCGTCGAAAAATCGGATTTGCTTCATAGCATTGCAATGTTGACGTTTTAGTTTTAAATTCATCTGCAGACAGCTTTGCTGTTTTATACAGTAGTTTAGTAATGTATAAAATAAATTTTTTCGTATAATACAAAAGTTTTAGTTGCATATTCTGCTTCTGTTTCTCTGTTGAAACCATCAAGAGCTGTCCAAGAGCTGAATTTGGTTATTTTTTGGTTTACATGATGTGTTTTTGTATATAATTTCTTCAGTTTTGAACATAGAATCCTTTTTACTTTCTCTTGCCTATATGAATATATAGGAAGGAAAGTATTGTTTTCATGTCGATTTTTCGAAATCGAGTTTTCACCGGATCTATACGTTTTCAGACCCCCTGAACCCAAAAACATGTTTTTAGCGATTGGTCTGTTTGTGTGTCTGTGTGTGTGTCTGTGTGTGTGTGTGTGTGTGTGTGTCTGTGTGTCTGTGTGCGAACAGAATATCTCAAGAACGGAACATCGTACGAACTTGAAACTTGAAACTTAAGTTACATATCACTACCGGACCCGACACAAACATTTTCATCAAAATCGGTCAACCGGAAGTAGTAGTTTATTCGTATAATTTTTCACTTTTTTGCGATTTTCTCAAAAACTAGTCCTACGATTTTTTTTAAAATCAACTGGTTTACTACATTTTTCATGCTCTACAAGATAGGGTAGGCGCCATGTTTGCTGAAATTCTGCTTGAGGCTGTTTTTACGTAAAAACATTTTCTTTTTAAGATTGCGGCTTTAATATGCATTTTAGCGCAAAACGTTATATAATAAAAGTTGTAGAGAATGTAAAATTCTACAACTTTTATTTCAAACATTTTTTTGTATAACGCTTAGTTTAGCGGTAATTTGCGATTTTCTGTTTTTTTTTCTCACGAAAACGTGAGAAAAATCGATTTTTTTAACATTTCGGTCTTAGTATGTATTTTACGACAAAAAAGTATATAATTAAATTTATAGAAAATTAAAAGATCTACAACTTTTGTTTAAAGCATTTTTCTCTACAGAGCCTAGTTTAGCGAGAAAGCGTGATTTTCCGTATTTTTAAGCCAAACTGAGTTAGATTGTCATTTTGCGTCATTCACTCATGATTAAAATAAGGTTATGTTTTTGAGGTTAGTTTTTGTTTATTTCTAATATTTTATTAATAATGTTAGGTTTATTATTAATTTTTAATTGGCAAGAGAAAGTTGTGTGAGTGTTTCACACCAGATTTTTTTTATTTTATTTTGAAACAAACATTATAAGTAACATTTCGTTTTTAATGAATTTTGAAAGTAGAGCATATGAAAGTTTTAAATGATAGTGTCATCTGAAATTTCAAAAAAAAAAAATTTGTCTAAAAATTATTTTCAAATAGCTTCAGCACCCCTAATTGTCAGATTAAAATTTCAATAATGTATTTATTCTATTTTCCTAAGTTTTCTTTTGATACGTCACGTGATAAGGTTTGTGATTTATAGAAAATTTTTGTGTGAGTGTCAAATTATTTACACTCAATCTGTTAGTTACAGGGCTAAAATAAATAGTTCTGTTTCTTATCACATGGTCAGCCAATTAAATGACTGAATCATTTAAGAACACAAGAGGTAGAGGTGTACTGTGACACTAATCAGAGTTATCTCCTCTGAAAGTAATGAATTTCATTATACAGCCAGACCCTATGGCGAAGGAAGTGAAAGTGTCATTTGCAGAGTGGAAAATATACATTATGCTTTTCAGAGGGCCTGGCATGCTGATAAGTGTACTTTTCCACTCAGTGAGGAAGGCAATTGTAAACCACCTCACTCCTCGATTTACTTAGTAAAACCTCTACAGGTTCAAACCAGCCTTTTGGCTGATGACCTAAACAAAAGAAAATTTTTAATGATTTCTTTATAGTTCGTTGACCCATATGCTAGAAATTCTTTGCCGGTCTAGAAAAATTTTATTGCCGGCTATACGGTAAAAATAAATCTGAAAAATAACTTGATTAGTGAAAATATTTTATAGTGTTCAAAAATTTATTCTTAAATAATAATTCATAAAAATAAAAAATCTGGTGTGAAACACTCACACAACTTTCTCTTGCCAATGCAAATGATTAATAATAAACCTAACATTATTAATAAAATATTAGAAATAAACAAAAACTAACCTCAAAAACATAACCTTATTTTAATCACGAGTGAATGACGCAAAATGACAATCGAACTCAGTTTGGCTTAAAAATACGGAAAATCACGCTTTTACGCTAAACTAGGCTCTGTAGAGAAAAATGCTCTAAACAAAAGTTGTAGATCTTTTAATTTTCTATAACTTTTATTATATACACTTTTGTCGTAAAATGCATACTAAGACCGAAATGTTAAAAAAATCGATTTTTCTCACGTTTTCGTGAGAAAAAAACAGAAAATTGCAAATTACCGCTAAACTAAGCGTTATACAAAAAAATGTTTGAAACAGAAGTTGTAGGTTTTTAAATTTTCTACAACTTTTATTACATTGGTTTTTGCGCTAAAAGTTATATTAAAGCCGTAATCTTAAAAAAACAACGTTTTTACGTGAAAACAGCCTCACCGAGAATTTCAGCAAATATGGCGCCTACCCTATCTTGTAGAGAATAAAAAATTGAGGAAAATAGGCGATTTTAAAAAAAATCGTAGGACCAGTTTTTGAGAAAATCGCAAAAAACTGAAAAATTATACGAATAAACTACTACTTCCGGTTGACCGATTTTGATGAAAATGTTCGTGTCGCGTCCGGTAGTGGTATGTAACTTAAGTTTCAAGTTCGTACGACGTTCCGTTCTTGAGATATTCTGTTCACACACAGACACACAGACACACACACAGACCAATCGCTAAAAACATGTTTTTTGGGTTCAGGGGGTCTGAAAACGTATAGATCCGGTGAAAACTCGATTTCGAAAAATCGACATGAAAACAATACTTTCCTTCCTATATATTCATATAGGCAAGAGAAAGTAAAAAGAGTAATAATAAAAATAAATCAACACCGTAAGTATTCAAGCAAATGTAGTAATGAATTGTATGGTGTCATCCGTTAGAATATGTAGTAGCATGAAAAATGGTTTACAGACTCTCCTTGAAATTACAATGAAGGGCGTAACTTAACTAATAAACGATTCATTTATATTATTATCAAAATAAATTTAGTTGTAGGTCAATCTATAACATTTGTAAATTAAATGTCTTTTATTGTTTGCAATTTTACGGATTATTAGATTACTTTTTACTTTCTCTTGCCTATATGAATATATAGGAAGGAAAGTATTGTTTTCATGTCGATTTTTTTAAATCGAGTTTTCACCGGATCTACACGTTTTCAGACCCCCTGAACCCAAAAAACATGTTTTTAGTGATTGGTCTGTGTGTGTGTCTGTGAGTGTGTGTGTATTAACAGAATATCTCAAGAACGGAACATCGTACGAACTTAAAACTTGAAAATTAAGTTACATACGACTACCGGACCCGACATGAAAATTTTAATCAAAATCGGTCAACCGGAAGTAGTAGTTTATTCGTGTAATTTTTTTAATTTCTTTTGTTCCTAATTTGTGAATCCTGAATCCTGAATCCTGGTTGAGAGGGCTGAGAAGCCCTATGATGGCATCGTGTTAAGGAACACGTGGTCGCTCGGGAACAATTTTACTGAATAATTGCAACCTCATGAAATTTAGGGGGAATTTTATAGTTTGTAATTAGGAAATAGGATTCTGGCTCTTGCGGGATTGGGACTGGGACTTCAAAGGAGGTAATGTATTTTAAGAAGTTACTCGTGGATGAAAATTTATATTAAGGGACAAGTAGGTTTAAGAGCGGCTCTTTTCTTTTTTTGTTTTTCAGTGGCCTTTTTCAGTTATGTGGGAGTTTTATTGTCTTGGGGAGGGGAAGGCACGCACCGTACTTAACATGGACAAATGGTATAATTTTAGGTAGGGGTTAGTTTATGATTTTAGGGGAGACGGAAAGAGTAGAGTTTGACATAATCATCGGCCTTTTATTTTCTAAGTGTTTAATAATTTAAAATGGCGGCTCTTTTCACCGTAGTGGAGTGATTATGCATAGGAACATGGGGACAACTACCAACTGGGGGGAGTGAGTCATACAAGTAGATGAAGGGGCATGGGTACATAAGAGGAATACAGGGCGGAATAAAAATGTGGCAACTCTAAATTTTGTTAAGTGGGTCATACTGGAAGTTAGATAAAGTCGTGGAATGGTAATGGCATAAAGACTTCGGGTGGATGAGGGCGTCGGTACAAGTCCTGAATGATCTGGGATCCGTCAGTTTTCCCGGCGTCGTGTAGCCGTTTCGAGGTATTGTAAATAAAGTCCTCCATAGAGGGGAAGAGAAGGTTTTCGTGTACGATGCGATTGGAGATAAGATAGTTAAACTCTGTGATGCACCGGAGGACTTTGTTCTGGTATGCTGAAGTACGTTTCTAATTTGTGTACGTTGCAATCTGTTCAATTTAGAACAATAAGGAACCCCCTGACCCAATGAGATGAGGATGATGTGTATGACGTGTAAATGAGGTACAGTCTTGTACAGACCCAGGGCGACCATTCCTGAGAGAGTATGGTTAATTGAACCCCAACCATCAAAGTACACCGGCAACCACTGTCTAGCATTCAAATCCGTATAAAAGTAACTACATTTACTAGGATTTGAACTTCTTCTTCTTCTTAAAGTTCCATCTCCTATCGGAGGTTGGATATCATAATGGCTATGGTCACTTTGCTGGCTGCCGCTCTGAATAGTTGCAATGAACTACAGTTGAACCATTCTCTAAGATTCCGCAGCCAGGAGATGCGTCTTCTTCCTACGCCTCTTCTTCCTCGGATCCTTCCCTGCATAATAATTCTCAGCAACTCATATTTTTCTCCTCTGGTTATGTGATCCAAATATTCTAGTTTTCCTGTTTTTATACTTTTCATAACTTCTAACTCCTTATTTAAACGTCGGAGCACCTCAACATTGGTAACCTTTTGGACCCACTGAATTTTCAATATTCTCCTGTAACACCACATTTCGAACGCTTCTATCTTCTTTATGTGTTGTTTCTTCAATGTCCAAGCTTCCATCCCATATAGTACGATAGAAAATACATAACATCTTAGAACCCTCAATCTGAGAGGTAACTGAAGGTCTTTGTTTGTTAGCATTGTCTTCAATTTTATGAACAAGGATTTGAACTAGGAACCTAGTAAAGGTAGATACTTTTGTACGGATTTGAATACTAGACAGTGGTTGCCGGTGTACTTTGATGGTTGGGGTTCAGTTAATCATATTCTCTCAGGAATGGTCGCCTTGGGTCTGTACAAGACTGCACCTCATTTGCACGTCATACACATCATCCTCATCTCATTGGGTCATGGGGTTGCTCATTGTTCTAAATTGAACAGATTGCAACATACACAAATTAGGAATTTAAAAAAAAACTAGACTACTGTCGATTTCTTTATTATAGTTACCAGAGTTTCGAGCCTTGTTTCTTCAAAAAAGTTTGAAGTAAAGCGGTTTTGAAGAAACAAGGCTATTGGAAGAAATAAAAACATCTCCAACGTTTTTCTAGCATTTTCTTCTACGGAGCCTAATTTAATGTCAATTAGTGATTTACCTAATTTTTAATTCGACCAGAGGTTGATTTTCATTTTCCATCATTCACTCATGATTAAAATTAGATTATGTTTTCCATTTTACATTGTTTACTAATGATTAACATACGTACAGTTCAGCCGTTGTTAGTTTGCTCCTACTGTAAACAAACAAAAGCCACCTACTACAGGGTGCACGCTAGAGTCTGCCACTTTACGAATGTCGTATTCCTATTAAGTTAACTATGTTTTAAATTATAAGTACTTAAAGTACTTGAAACATCATTCATGACATGATGTAGGCCTAACAATTTCATTTAGAAAAATACTTTTAAAAGTGTTTTGTATTTAAATACTTTTGAAAGTATTTTGTTGTTACTTTTTAATCAGCGTGTACACATTTTTATATAATGCGGATGCTCAGTGACGTCATTATTTGTTTACATTAGGAGCAAACTAAGAGAGGCTGGACTTTAGGTGTTTGTATGTTTTAGTATTTATATTGGCAAGAGAAAATCGTGTGAGTGAATTACACTAAATTTTAAGTTTAATTGAATAAGGCGATAAAATAATTGAACAATTTATTTAATTAGTTATCACCTTGTAAAAAAGATAAACCGTTTTTCGGATTGTAAGATAATGATTCAACTGTTTAAACGCTTACTGGACACCCGGTGTTCCTGTAAATACCTTGACATTGTGACCCAAACCTGTTTCTAATCATTAACGTTAATTCCAGTTGTAATCTTAATTCTTAAAAAAAAATATACGAATTAAATACTATCAAGTTATATAATACTGTGAGCATAATAAATTTATAGATAGTATTACGTATGTTTGTTCTGTCCATACTATACAGGGTGATTCATGAAGTTCTCCCCCCACTTCTACAGCACATTGTACTAGTAAAAATAATGAAAAAATGTTATATAAACATAGGTCCGAAAACGCTTCGTTAGCGAGTTACAGCTAGCGAAAGTTTCGCCTGGATTTCAGTTCACCAGGTGAAATGAGGTCTTCCTGGAATTGTGGTAAGGTAGATTAAGGGGCAAATTCAATCATTTCTTATGGTTTTTGATCTGATAAATTGAATAAAACAGGTCCCAGATCTGTAAGTTAAATAGTTTTTAAGAAAACCAGTGTCAAATGCAAAAAATGGAGTGAAAATCACATTTTTTCATCTTTGGGCAAGGATAACTGTGTTATTTCACCAAGAAACAGTAAAAATTTTTCAATAAAACATGTAGAAAATTTTATTCTGAACAAACCGGTGTAAATTAAGTACACAGAAAGCGAATAGATGTTTGATTAAATGAGTTTTTATTCATAAGAGTACAAAGTAAAATTAACCGGAAAAACTAAAATGAAAAAATGTGTTTTTTTCACTCCATTTTTTTGCATTTGACACTGGTTTTCTCAAAAACTATTCGCTTTCTGTGTTTTTTATTTACACCGGTTTGTTCAGAATAAAATTTTCTACATTTTTTATTGAAAATTTTTAACTGTTTCTTGGTGAAATAACAAAGTTATTCTTGCCCAAAGATGAAAAAATGTGATTTTCACTCCATTTTTTGCATTTGACACTGGTTTTCTCAAAAACTATTTAACTTACAGTTCTGGGACCTGTTTTATTCAATTTATCAGATCAAAAACCATAAGAAATGATTGAATTCGCCCCTTAATCTACCTTACCACAATTCCAGGAAGACCTCATTTCACCTGGTGAACTGAAATCCAGGCGAAACTTTCGCTAGCTGTAACTCGCTAACGAAGCGTTTTCGGACCTATGTTTATATAACATTTTTTCATTATTTTTACTAGTACAATGTGCTGTAGAAGTGGGGGGAGAACTTCATGAATCACCCTGTATAATTACAAATAAATAAACTCTGCTATAAAAACATCTAATGGGCATAATCATTTCAAAGAAATTACAATACTAACACAGTTTAGCCGTTCTTAGTTTGCTCCTAATGTCAATAAACAAAAGCCAGCTACTACAGGGTGCACACTAGAGTCTGCGACTTTACGGGTGTTGTATTCCTATTAAGATAACTATATGTATATAGTGGCGACTATTTACAACACTATGGGTCGTTTGTCGCAGTCAAAACGCCATTTTTGCCTGTCTTGCCATGACTCCTCCTCCATGTTTCTTCTCCCCATGGCTCTGTCAATACCTTCCATCCATCTCCCTCTCGGTCTTCCTCTTTTTCTATTTCGCTGCGGTCTCCAGTTCCACGCCTTCAGTGGGATTCGTACGTTGCTCATTCTGTTATACAATATATTTATATTGGCAAGAGAAAATCGTGTGAGTGAATTACACTAGATTTTAAGTTTAATTGAATAAGGCGATAAAATAATTGAACAATTTATTTAATTAGTTAGTTCTATTCATTAAGATAACTATTTTTTTAATTATAAGTACTTAAAGTACTAAAAACATCAGTCATGATATGATGTAGGCCTAACAATTTCATTTATAAAAATACTTTTAAAAGTATTTTGTATTTAAATACTTTTGAAAGTATTTTGTTGTTACTTTTTAATCAGCGTGTACACATTTTGATACAATGCGCATGCTCAGTGACGTCATTATTTGTTTACATTAGGAGCAAACTAAGAGAGGCTGGACTATATGTATTTTTTAATTATTAATAATAAGTTTACTATAAAATTTACTATTTTTTTTGTGTAGGCTCTTTATTAATATTTGTTTACATAAAGTTGCGTTTACGAAAATTTAATTCGTTAATTTTTGGGACTGGTTTTATTTCATACTTGTAAAACTGCTTTGTTTGTTTATTTATGTTTTACTCTCATAATAGCCTCCCTAAGTATTAGGTATTATAAAGAACTAATATTCAATTTTGTTGATTTTTTATTGTTTAAAGAAATTCAGTTTGAAACAATCATTCGACTTTCTCTTGCCAATATAGTCTTAATATATATATTATATAATGTACGAGTATTTTGAAAATTTCTTTCAATTCATTTTTTTTTTTTTTTTGGTTTATGAGAAGTCGCATCAACAGCTTGATCATTCGCGAGTACGGTGGGTTAAGGAATTGTAACGGTGGATTTTGGCACTTAATAATTTTCAGATTCTAGCCGGGAATCGAACCCGGGACCTCCACTTAGCTGGCTAATGTGCTAACCACTATACCACCAAGCCATTGAGTTAATCTTCTCAATTATTGTTTTCAAGAGGATTAACGTTCTTCTGTATATTATTTATCTTGAAAGTGTATGATAATCTAAATAAATAAAAATGTATTTATACTTACTTTTTTCACGAATACTGCAAAAAACTTACCATAATTTTATTTTTACTTAAATCCAGCGTATCTTCAATAAAACTCTTTTGGTTTATTACATTTTATATTCTCCTAGTTCATACAAAACGGATTCCGTAGAGGCAGAACTACGATAGATGGAATTTTTCCGCTGAAGCAGGTGATAGAGAGGAGAGTGGAGTTCAATAAAGAGACACACATTGCTTTCATAGATTATGAGAAAGCTTTCGATAAAGTACGGCGCTCCAAGTTATGGTATATAATGGGAAAGAGAGGTTACCCGCAACATCTAATTGACATTGTGGTAAGTCTATACAAGGATACAGCCATAGCAGTAAAAGTAGGCAATACTACCACAGAATTTAAGAAGATTGATCAAGGAGTTAGACAAGGTTGTAGCCTCTCTCCAACATTATTTAATATCTACATCGATGATGTTTGTAGAAAATGGAAGCAGGGGGCTGGATCTGGTATCGAGTTAGGAGAAGGTTTCTACTTTAATACGTTGTTGTACGCGGATGACCAATTAATCCTCCAAGAAAGTGAAGATGAACTGCCAAGGTCTATTCATATGCTCGACAAGATATGTAAAGAGTATAATATGTCGGTATCTGCTAGTAAGACCAAAATAATGGCTTTTATTGGGAAGGACCCCATAAGGTCAAAAATTGTATTAAATGATAGAGTGTTGGAGCAGGTAGCACACTTCACTTATTTAGGAGTTGATATAACGTATGACGTTGATAGAGAGATAAGCACTAGAATAAGCAAGTTTCAGCATGTCTGTGGTTATATCAATAGGACTTTTAAGAATCGAGCCAGGAAAGATACACAGTTGAGGCTTTACGATGTAATGGCGGTGCCGATTTTACTGTATGGAAGTGAGACCTGGGCACCAAAGAAGAGAGATTTAAGTCGATTGGAGGCAGCTGAAATGAGATTTTTGAGATTTGTGAAGGGGTGTAGCCGGAGAGAACACATTAGAAGTAGCGTGATTCGAGAAGAACTGAAGAGAGGCGAAACAATCATTGATAAAATGTGGAGGTACAGAAATAGGTGGCAGGAACATGTACTTAGGATGTCACCTGATAAAGCTAGTCTTCAGGCGCTGAAGTATCGCCCTCGAGGAAGGAGATGTTTGGGGCGTCCAAGAAAGAGATGGTGTGATGTTGGAACAGGCGATTGGCCTAATCCGTAAAGGAGATGATGATGATGACATTTTATATGATGATGTTAAAGAAATTTGAAAAAAAAGGTTTGTGACGGATGTAAAACTTGTGTTGATAATATTTACAACCGGTGATATTTTTAAGAAGTATATTTTTAATTTTCCCTAACAGGCAGGTGGAGTTTTACATTTTTTGCACTCGATCAGCCAGTTCCAGGGCTACAAAAGTACAGTACTTAGATGAACTAATGTCCCCTAGCCGTGTGAGTGAGAGAATGCATAACGCCGTTCCAATAACATTGTCGTATAATTTTACTCATTGTTGTGAGCAAGCGTTTATGCATCCAGTAAACGCTTGAGCAAGATAACGACCATGGGCGGGATTTGGCGGGAGTCATTGGGGGGGCAAATACCGGGGGGTCTGGGGGGTATGGAATACCCCCCAGCACAAGGGGGGGGGTCCGGGGGACCTCCCCCGGAAAATTTTGAGATTTTTATTGCCTTCAACTCAATTTTAGGGCTGTTTTTAGGCTAAATTAAAAAGTAAATTTTGTTGGGATTTTAACGTTAAAACGTCATTTTAACTCCCAATTGATGTAAACCTAAAATTGATCTAAAATGGTCCAATAACAATGTTTTTAAATGTTAAAAAATAGTATTAACTTATTTAACCATTAACACATTTTTATTGGACCATTTGATTAATTAATTTTAAGTTTAAATACATCTCCACTAAGAACAGCTTATAAGAAGAACATCTGAATTGATTCAGATGCATCTGAACATCTGAATTGATTTCGATACACTAACTTGGTTAAAAATGTATACCAGTAGAATATTGGGGGGGCAAGTGCTCCCCTTGCCCCCCCCCAGATCCCGCCTGTGATAACGACTGTAGTATGTTTTCAGATTTGGATTATAATGGTTAACCCTTTAAATCCCAATTTTTTTAACTGTACACAAACAAATATGTGTAGCTACATTGTTTCATACATTTTACTGACATTTAAGTGAAATGAAATCACTTTTAGACCCTCAGCCTTTTTGATGGCCTGACAAAAAACACATTGACAAGCGTCACATTGGGACTTGATATCAAAGTTCCCAACAATATGAATAACTAAAGTCATGTTCAGGCTTCCTAAACAATATTCTCTTAGATTTGTAGCAAAAAAAACTAAATATGATTTTAATATCAAAGCATTATTTAAGACTTAAAAATTTTACAATTCAAAAATTCTGGTAAAATGGATAAAATCACTATTTACAGTCTAAAAAATATACTTGTATGTACATTCAAAATACTCGAAGAAATGCTATTTTATTTTAGTAAATGAACACAAATATTTAAAACTAAAATAAACTTTAAAAAGAAACTAATGGTCGCCTGCGTGGCGTAGTGGTCAGCATCTTACACTGCAAAGCGGAGGTCTCAGGTTCGACTCCTGGCTAGGGTACAGAAAATTATTACACTTCACATCCAGCGCTCTTTAATCAAAAGTAGTCGCTAACAATTAAAAGTTTTATGTCTGTTATTTCACTCCAATGTGACTTCTGTGCCACACTGGGTAAGAAAAGGTTAAGTGTCACGATACATTTGTTTTTTCATAGAAATGTGTACGGAGCAGCCAATATTTTAACTAGAATTTCGTGATAGGAAGTAAGATGGAGAATAGATAATACTATGATAGAATAGAGGAAAATAATCGATTTAATGTGCCACGTGCGTGCGTAACGCACGAAATAGTCAATACGCAATACAGAAGGGGAATATACAATTAACTACGTTTTTATCTATTTATAACCAACATAAACATAATATGTGTATGACTCATAACCTCCATCCAACAGGGCAACAATATTGAATATATCACGGATTACACTTAATTTTCTTTCATTACAGTAGATTTTTTTTTTCAATCCCTAATGTGTGTACGTTGCAATCTGTTCAATTCAGAACAATAAGCAACCCCATGACCCAATGAGATGAGGATGATGTGTATGACGTGTAATTGAGGTGTAGTCTTGTACAGACTCAGCTCGACCATTCCTGTGAGTGTATGGTTAATTGAACCCCAACCACCAAAGTACACCGGCAACCACTGTCTAGTATTCAAATCCGAATAAAAGTAACTACCTTCACGAGGATTTGAACCAGGAACCTTCGTCTCCGAAAATCAGCTGTGGAACAGCTGATTTTTTCAGAGTGTTTTTAAAGTGTCACTATTGATATTTAAAAAAGCCCATAAAAGATATAAAAAATTTAAAATGGAAAACTTCTCCACTTTTCTTTTACAATAGTTTTTGAAATATCAGATTATTTTTTCCAATGTGGCGGACAACTTTATATATTTTTTAAAATCAATCCGCAATTTTTTTGGTGGATTTTGATGCAAATATCAATTATAGTATAGAATAATAAACAAAATACAATAAAACTTTATTTATCCGGCCCTCGTTGACTCGTGTCTCCGGATAATCCGGGGACGTTTATAAAACTTTTTTTATTTAATTCACATTGATAATAATAATTGTTAACTATGGCACCAAGAACGTAACTATATATTAGTATGCCAAACATTCGCTTTTTATTTTGATTAAATGTACAGTTCCTGCATGGATTGTACAATTATTTATGCTAATAAAATGCTTTTTGTCCAGTTTAAAAAGCGTTACTTGAGTGTCACTCCAGCTGAACTACTGTATTAACCCTTTATGGGTCTTTGGTAAGTATATTTACCACTGGCAATAAGGTTAATTTTTTAAAAGAATAAGCTATGCAGTTGAACCTTATTGGCATTTTATAGTTTTATAGATCTAGAGTGTTTGGTAAAAGGAGTATAAGTCAAAAATTCATAATTTTCAGGAGACACATTTTATTGATTCTAATTTTTTAAAAACATCAATTACATTTAACTTAATGATTATTAATATGATTATTTAACAATGAATTGTTGTGTGTGACTGAACTTTTAATATTTACAGAGATGCATGACTTATACTATTTTGATCAAAAATTTTACATGACTTATACTATTTGACCCTGTGCTTTAAATTCAGCTGTTGAATAATTTTATGAATTTTATCATACAAATTTAATAAAATTTGGTTAATCTTTTTTTTTATTTAAGATGCCTAACAAAAGTACAAAATATGTCTTTGTGCGTGAAACATAACTAATGTATTTTCAGCTTTCTGACCTAGTTAACTAAACTAAACCAAGCCTAACGTTTAAAACTAAAGAAACAATACAAAAAAATTATTAAATCGCCTATTATTTAAAAAAATCTATCATATTAGAAGTTCACAAATTTATTGAAACTGAATAAAAGTAGGTACATTTTTGTAGAACAATAAAATAATGGAATGATACACATTTTTACTAAAGGTAAAATTAACGTTTAATAGTAATATTTTCTTAAATAAAAATCTTAAAAATATTGTAAAATAATAAAAATAAATGATAGTGATAATTGTAATTTAAAATAAATAAAATATAAAGTTCAATTTAACTGATAAACCTTATGTGAATTAAAAAGTTTAATCATCTTCTTCGTGTCCTTCAATATCCGGATAAGTGTCTGGTGTTCCCTTTGATGATTTTAAATCTTTATAAAATTGGTGAAACACATCAGGGATATGTTCAAGTAACTGAAGTATATCCTTCTTCTTTGCTTCAGAAATTGCCAAAGGAGAATTGTACAGTTGTTCAGGCTGCAGTTCTTTGTTCTGGCTCAAGTAATCTAGCATCACTAATTTTATTTGCCGGAGTTCTTCGGCCTCTATTATCACGTTCAGGTATCCCTGACAACTAAAGAACTTTATTTTTAATAACTTGAGTAATAAACATGTTGGTTTCGCCCAGAGTGTCCATAAAGCATTTTCTACACACCTTTTTCTACATCCCCATTAATACAAAAATGAAATGAGTTTGTTGCAGTCCTATTATGCTGTTTTTCTGGGTCGTTAGTTCTTTTTCGGCTTGTTGCAGGAGATTTGGTATCAATTAGACCACATAAGTAAGCCACACGTCCTGTCCCTTTCTCCCATAGACCAGTACTCGTCAAACAATAATTCTTTGACCATTTTGTTTCCCACTTGCTTTTCCAATTTTTCCTTGCATTTTGATCTACACATACGAATATCTTTAGAGACTCGACCGACAACTACTTTTCCCTTACTAGTAATGTATTCTTTGCCACTGTTACGACAATATTTTCTTTCTAACCTAATTTTACGGCAGAAAACACCTTCTCCTTTTGCACTACGTTTTCTTTTCTTTAAAATATTATTGGAATTTTTTTCCGTCTGATTTTCTCTCAGATTTTTAGAAATTTTAGAGTCTAATGATAATTCAATTACTTCCGCATGATTGTTATTAATAATTTCATTACCATCAGAAGTATCAGCTGCGGTTTTAATCAGTAACAATTTTCTTTTTAATTTCTTAGGTGTTCGTTTATTTGATTGTAATGGAATCTCATCTTCAGAACTATTTGTATCTTGGTCGCTTGAGGGAATATAATTTACATCAAGATCTATGTCATCACTTTCAGGAAAGATTCTTCCTACTTCAGTCAGTTCGCTATCAATAAAACTAACCCTAATTTCTGACGTACTGACAATGGATTCTTCTATAATAAAGCCATCTTAATCTGTTCATCATTAAGATCAGATGATCTGTCAGACATAGATTCATCAGAATCTGAAAATAAATTAAGATAAATAAACATGATGAACAGATATTTGGGACCAAGAACTTAAACCTTCTTAAAATAGGAGGAAAACAATTACCTACTTTATCTAGATAATATTCATTTTGTTGGCTTCAAATTATTTGTTTTTCAGAAAAGGACGATAATTTAGTTAGATCATAGCACAATGATAGTAATAATAAGCTTCTTTATAATTATTTATTGGACTGGAAAGCAAATTTATTAGAATATTCTGAAATCAGTAAAATACATTAACCAAAAACACAAAGTAATCTGTTTTCAGAGTTCATTGCGGATGTTTACAACTTCTTGAACCTTTATTAGTTTTATAAAAACAAAATAAAAGAAGACAACTGAGTGTTTATAAACAACTGAGGTTATAAGAAACGAAAATAAAGGGCTTGATTATGATTATGAAATAAGCAAGCAGTATGAAAAAACCTGATCTTCCATCAGAAATAATAAAAATATATTGTATGCAGTTATTCATAGAAATTATTTCAGAAGACAATAATAACCAAACTCGTTATTATAAGGTTTCCAAATTTCCTAACAAGGTTTAATAACGTTTTATAGGTTAACTTTGAATTAATGTCAATACATACCTTCATTTGTCAGGTTTGCTAATGTCATACGAACTGCGTTATTTCCCGAAAAGACATTTTACTTATTGAACTATAAAGCATAATTACGTAATTTATTTTTAATAAACAGTGAATTCAAAATACGTTTACAATATTAAACGCTTACATACACACAGAATAGATTGAAACAATGCAACAGCTGATTACCATATGATATGTTAACAAGCACAACCTATCCTAACTTACGACTTATACTATTATGACCAATATCTAATTCTCGTAATGGTGACTCTAATAGTATAAGTCAACATATACTGTTTTTACCAAACACAAATGTAAGGCTCAGAATTATATTATTTAAACCAAACTGAATATCTCTTCGAGTATTTATTGTTGACTTAAACTAACTAGACCAAAAAAATCTAGATTTTTTTTACATCTGCTTGTTGACTTATCTCATTTTGACCAATTTTTGACTTATACTCTTTTTACCAAACACTCTAGAGATGTTCTCTAGTAAGTAGACTATCCACATTTTAAAATTAGTGTGCAGCGATCATTTGCTTCAAGAGTTACACGAATGTGTTAAGGATTCATTCCAGCATACACTACCATGTTGTTTTGTTATTACTTTTGGACAGTGCTTAGAAAATTCTAGTTTTTTACGGGAAAGCAAGCATTCATGCTAATATAAAGTTCAGATAAGTTATTCTATACATTTTTCTGTTATATAGACTTACCAATTGTTTTAATAAGCATTCTTGCCACTAAACATTATGTGATTCCCATTTCAATAAACGTTCCTTGGTAAGTAGAGTTATTAGAACTTGACAAAAAAATATCTTACTGTAATGACACTAGAAATACATTATTCAAGTCTTTATAAAACAAAATTAAACATTTTACGACATGTATATATATATAGGGTGATTCAAAAAGAGCGCCGGTTTTGATGTATCAAATTAAGAGATTTATTTTATTGAAAAACTGAAAATAAATACATCAACAAGTTCATCTTACCTTCCGATTTCATGTATGAAAAATGATGTCATGCATGTGTCCTCCTCTACTGCGCTGGCACGCATCAACTCTGTCCATGAAATTGGATATTACTGCACGACAAGTTTCCACTTCCGTTTGTCCGATAACCCGTCGAATTTCCTCCTTCAAGTCATTGATGTTTCGGGGTTTATTGGCATACACCAATGACTTCAGATGACCTCAAAGATGAAAGTCACAAGGCGTCAAGTCACATGAACTTGGTGGCCATTGATGGTCGGAATTACGAGAAATGATGCGATCCTGGAACCGTTCACGGAGCAACAACATTGTTTCTTGTGCAGCAACTGAATTTTATACGGGTGATATTGGAGATCGTACCGAAGAATTCTCCGTACAGAAGAACATCGTAAACCCAATTGTTGAGAACGGCGACGTATTGATTTTGCTGGGCTAACAGCCACACTGTCACGAACCAACGCAACGTTCTGCTCAGTTCGGCCAGAACGACGACGTCCAGAACTTTTAAGGTCGACTGTTGAACCCGTCCCAAAAAACTTTTTCATGAGCCTGCGAACTGTTGATTCATTCGGTGCTTCATTACGTCCTAGAGTACCGCGAAGTCGCCTGACAGTAGCCGCATAACTCTCTCCACTCTGGTAAAATGTTTTGACGATTAACACTCGTTGTGTAATAGTAAACTTCTTCATGGTTAGACACAGACTGCGAGAGTACTACACTGCGAACAAGAGAAACTACAACTGAATCGTCAATCGGAATGTTCTCCGAAATAGAAATGAGGTCTAACAATGTTGCCAATCGATAAACAAAAATTTACCAGCCGTTTAAAAACCGGCGCTCTTTTTGAATCACCCTTTATATTTTCCCCCGTAGTCTACCCTATAAAGGGTACCCTATAAAGGGGCGCTTTGATAAAGCAAAGGTTTCCGTGACCGTGCTTCATTCAAACGTCACACATGTTTCAAACAGAACACAGTGGACCATTATTTGTAATGTAAAGAAATTATGTGAAAATTTATTTTCAACATATTTTAATGTCTTTTAATCAATTTTATGTAATTTTGTTATAAAAAATTTTTTTGATCGTAAACGGTAAGTGTGTTTAAAGATTGTTTTTGCTTGTTGTTTAAGTCATCAGCTGAAAGGCTGGTTTGAACCTTTCGAGGTTTTACTAAGTAAAATGAGGAGTGAGGTGGTTTGCTATTGTCTTCCTCACTAAATGGACAAGTACGCTTATCAGTATGTTGGGCCCTCTGAAAAGCACATATTTTCCACTCTGCAAATGACAACTTCACTTCATTCACCACAAAGTCTGGCTCTATAATGAAATTCATTACTTTCAGAGGAGATAACTCTGATTAGTGTCTTTTACACCTCTGCCTCTTCTGTTCTTAAATGATTCAGTCATTTAATTGACTGACCATATGATAAGAAACAGAACTATTTATTTTAGCTCTGCAACGATAAGATTGAGTGGAAATAATTTGACACTCCACCTGTCTGTTATGGGTTTTCTCATTACCTATATTACTGAATTATCCGAATTTTTTATTTTCCGGATTGCCTTTAGCCCCATTTAGTCTGGATAAAAAAGGATATATTGCAGGATATTTTATTTTTAATACTTTTATTAAAACGTTCTTTAACTTTTTTCAAGAACTTTATCGCTTTCGCCTTCCTGGGAATCCAGCCCGGCGCTTAAAAAGAAGATGGAATAGAGATTTTCTCTGAATTCTAACTAAAATAATAATAATATAATAAAAATAATAACAATTAAACGAACTAATTATTATATTTAATACTTACTTATACACCCAGAAAAATATCAATGGGTATCAATCTTTGTTTTCATGTTTCCTTTCATGTTACTTGCTTGTGTACGTACAGTAGTCATATATTTGTGTACTGTTGAACATTTCAAATAAAAGATAAAAAAAAACTTTTATCAATTTGTGGTTGGAATCTCTTTAAAAATTTGTCAGATATTTTTATTCTTTTTTTTTTGTCATCAGTCTCTCGACTGGTTTGTTGCAGTTCTCCAACCTGTTCTATCTTGCGCAAGTCGTTTCATATCTACATACCTGTAACACCCTACATCTTTTGTAATTTGCTTTATATATTCTAATCTTTGCCTCCCTCTACAATTTACTCCCTCAATGTTACCCTCCATTATTGATAGCCCAATACCTGGATGTCTTAGGATATGCCCCACTAGCCTATCCCTTCTTTTGGTAAGATGCTTCCATATACTTCTTTTTTCATCCACTCGCCTAAGAACCTCTAAATTACTTATTTTGTCCACCCACCTAATCTTTAACATTTTCCTATAACACCACATTTCAAAAGCTTCTATCTTCTTCCGTTCTACAGCCCCTATCACCCACGTTTCACTTCTGTATAATGCTACACTCCAAACATAATGTTTTAAGAAATTTTTCCTAATCTGTAAATCAATGTTTGTAGTCAGTAAGCTGTTTTTCATTTCAAAGGCTTTTCTAGCTTGAGCAATTCTACTCTTGATATCACTCGTGCTTCTACCATTCTTTATTCTTTTATTCTTATATCTATACCTTTTATACCTTTTATTATACCTTTTATACCTTTTATACCTTTTATACCTTCTATACCTTTTATTCTTTATGACATAATAAAAATCCACGTGTCTTCTAATTTACTGACAAGCGCCCCTTTTATTACTTACGGTAGTTTGGTTTTTTTATTTCGTTGATATGATTTGCTATTGCCATATTAATATACCGGGTGTCCCACGAAGAGGTTGCTATTTTTTAATTAATATGCTGGACGTATCGCACACTCTACACACTTGATACTTTACACTTATAATAAATAGATATGTAAAAAAAGTGCCTTTGAGTTTCATTTGCTTATGGTTAATCAAAACAAAATGTCGGAAATTAATTTTATTTGCATAAACATTTCAAATTGGTGATTTGTTATACAATGTTACTTTTTTTTTGTAATCTAGTTTATGTACGTTGAAATCTGTTCAATTCAGAACAATAAGCAACCCCATGACCCAATGAGATGAGGATGATATGTAGCTATGACGTGTAATTGAGGTGTAGTCTTGTACAGACTCAGCTCGACCATTCCTGAGAGAGTATTGTTAATTGAACCCCAACCATCAAAGTACACCGGTAACCACAGTCTAGTATTCAAATCCGTATAAAAGTAACTACCTTTACTAGGATTTGAACCAGGAACCTTCGTCTCCGACCATCAGCTGTTAAACAGCTGATTTTGGCGACGACTTTACCTCTAGACCAACCCGGTGGTTGGTCTAGAGGTACAATGTTACCTCAATTGTAACATTGTACCTCATATAATGTTACTTAAGTAATAAAATGAAAGAATTATGAAAGTGATAAAGTGTTAATGAACGCAGTTTGTTTCATACCTTTATTCGAACTGATGTCCATCAATAGCTATCTGATCGATTTGGAATGGCAAAAACAGCTGTTTTTTATCTATCTCAATCCTATTATAAGTAAATATAAGTGGTTGTATCCACAAGATTATTGTTCAGTTTTTAATATTATTTTCTCATTCCGCCATTTTGTTTATATTAATCATAAGTAAATAAAACTGGAGGGTACTTTTTACTTTCTCTTGCCTATATGAATATATAGGAAGAAAGTATTGTTGCATGTCGATTTTTCATAATCGAGTTTTCACCGGATCTATACGTTTTCAGACCCCCTGAACCCAAAAAACACGTTTTTAGCGATTGGTCTCTGCGTGTGTGTGTGTGTGTGTGTGTACAGAATATCTCAAGAACGGAACAACGTACGAACTTCAAACTTGAAACTTAAGTTACATACCACTACCGGACCCGACACGAACATTTTTATCAAAATCGGTCAACCGGAAATAGTAGTTTATTCGTGTAATTTTTCACTTTTTTGCAATTTTCTCAAAAACTGGTCCTACGATTTTTTAAAAAATCGCCTGGTTTACTAAAGTTTTTATTCTCTACAAGATAGAGTAGGCGTCATGTTTGCTGAAATTCTTGGTGAGGCTGTTTTCACGTAAAAACAAACTTTTTTTTAAGATTACGGCTTTAATATGCAATTTAGCGAAACCATTTATATAATAAAAGTTGTAGACAATTTAAAATCCTACAACTTTTATTTCAAACATTTTTTTGTATAATGCTTAGTTTAGCTGTAATTAGCAATTTTCTGGTTTTTTCCCACGAAAACGTGAGAAAAATCGATTTTTTAAGATTTCGGCCTTAGTATGCATTTTATAATAAAAATATATATAATCAAATTTATAGAAAATTAAAAGATCTGCAACTTTTATTTAGAACATTTTTCTCTACAGAGCCTAGTTTAGCATGAAAGAGTGATTTTCTGTATTTTTAAGCCAAACTGAGGTTGATTTTCATTTTGCGTCTTTCACTCATGATTAAAAGTAGGTTATGTTTATTGAGGTTAGATTTTGGTTTATTTCTAATGTTTTATTACTAATGTTAGGTTATATTGTTTAAATTATTTGCTTTGGCAAGAGAAAGTTGTGCGAGTGTTTCACACCAGATTTTTTACATATCTATTTATTATAAGTGTAAAGTTTCCAGTCTGTAGAGTGCACGATACGTCTGGCATGTTGTTGTTGGTTAGGTCATCAGCCGAAAGGCTGGTTTGAACCTGTAGAGGTTTTACTAGTAAGTAAAACAAGGAGTGAGGTGGTTTACCATTGCCTTCCTCACTGAGTGAAAAATTACGCTTATCAGCATGCCAGGCCCGCTGAAAAGCACAGATTTTCCACTCTGCAAATGACACCTTCACTTCATTCACCACAGGGTCTGGCTGTATAATGAAATCCATTACTTTCAAAGGAATAACTCTGATTAGTGTCTTTTACACCTCTACCTCTTCTGTTCTTAAATGATTCAGTCATTTAATTGGCTGACCATGTGATAAGAAACAGAACTTATTATTTTAGCCCAGCAACGAACAGATTGAGAGTAAATATTGACTCTCCGCCTGTCTGTTATAGGCAGACGTCTGGCATATTAACTCAAAAATAGCAACCTCATCGTGGGACACCCGGTATAACATTTGCTTTAATAATTATAGTTTAACCAAACCCTGTGATATATTCAACCCCTTCGAAGCAATCAATTGCCAATAATTTTATTTAAATTATAGTAATATATTTTAAATTATAATAGTTTGTATAATTTGGATACCTCCATGGTGCATTGGTAAGTTATTGAGCTCCAAAACGAACATACTCGGGTTCAATTCTAATTTAGGGTCTGGAAAATTTTTTATTACGTACAAAAATTGTTAAAGTTCTATAGTTGCTATTGACATAATAACTAAATTAAAAAAACTACATTAATTAATTAATGTTAATTAACAATATTAACTACATAAATATTTATGTTAGTTAAGATGTTCATTCATTATAAAAATAAAATACTTTACTTTATTAAAAAATTATAAATTTTTTTACCATTTCGAATCCGTCCGAATGCATAAAATAGTTGAGAAGGTAAGAATTTATAAGAAAAAGTAGATTAAACTGTTTTAGAAGTAAAAAATTTTTTGGAAATTCAAAAAATTCTGCAAAAACCAGTTAAGTCAAACAGTTTTTAAGATGATAGACAGTTTTAACTGGTTCCTAATATTTTCAATTTTTTGACTTGCTCTGGTTATTGGAATAAACCCCTCAATTCTTTATTACGGTATTCCTTTATAATAAACTAAGATCAAAATAACTTGATGCAATGACGTGGAGATTCTGCCGAACAGAATAATTATTTACTACTGTAGTCTACTTTTAAACTAAACTAAATTAATATGTACATTTTTCTATTAACTAATCTAAGTTCTACATGCAGTAAGTCCATAACAATTCGGAATAAACGTTTACCTTAATATTTCGTTCGGAAAACAGTCCGAAATATTGTAATATCAATAATAATAGTCATCTTTCCAATACAAGCGATATTAATAAAACGGTTATACTACAATGAATAATTTATGGCTCTTTTCCGTTAAGGAGAGACTGTACTTTGTACCCCGCCAATGTTAAATTTTCTATTTTTAGGTACATTTTTCATAGGATTGGTAAAAGATAGCGAAATGAAACTTGACAAACTTATAGGTAGTTGTTAAGTTTCTCTATCTACTGACATTTTTTCAATTTCATCTGTAGAACCATAAAATTTAAAAAAAAATAACGAATAACATAACATTTTTATAAAATGTTTTTTTAAGTTTTTCGCATATAACTAATTTTTGACGCAACTAAGGGAATCATAAAAATGTCGGTATATGACATGTACAAGGTAAATAACTGGTAAAAATTTCAGCCCGATAGGTTTAATGGTTACTGAGAAAAATTACCTAAGCGTTAAAAATTTTAATTTACGGGAAAATCCAAAAAACAAAAAGGCGCAAATCAAAAACAAAATGTACAAAAAATAAATTACCCATTAATACGAGTAGTTAGTTAGAAAGCTGAACTAACAGTTAAAAATATGAAAAACAGTGTTGCAGATATTTAAAAAAATAAAAATTCCCTTTGCACTAAAACGAGCAGTATAAAAAAATTATGGAAAATATTCGTTTTTGGTGACGATAATTTTTCTGGGTTAACCTGATAAAAAGGTAATTTCATTCATTGTTGTTATTGTTTAGGTCTACAGCCGAAAGGCTTGTTTGAACCTCTAGAGGTTTTACTAAGTAAAAACGAGGAGTAAGGTGGTTTACCATGCCTTCCTCACTGAGTTGAAAGAGTATGCTTATCAGCATGCCAGGTCCTCCGAAAAGCACTCACTTTCCACCCTGCAAATGACACCTTCACTTCATTCACCACAGGGTCTGGCTGCATAGTGAAATTCATTACTCTCAGAGGAGATAACTCTGACTAGTGTCTTTTACACCTCTACCTCTTCTGTTCTTAAATAGTTCAGTCATATAAGTGGCTGACTATGTGATAAGAAACAGAACTATTTGTTTAAGCCCTGGACCAAACAGATAGAGTGCAATTAAAATAACACTCCACCTGCCCGTTTTGGGCATTTCTTTCATTAAAAAAATAATTGTTTCACATAATGTTTTTTGGTAGATCCAACGATTGAAAAACATAAAAAATTCAAAATCTTAATTTTCAATCAAAACCATCATACAGTCTCCCCTTAAGTGTCAAGAAGTTACGGGTATGGATAAAGGGGTGAGAGAGGCTATGTGGCAGAGAGGGCTGGAGAAGGAGGAGGAGGAGGAGGAGGAGGATAGTTAGTGAAACAGATCGAGGTGAAGATTGAGGTGCGGGATGCGGTTGGAGCTGTACGATCCCCGTTTTAAGTAAAGTAAAGTAAAGTAGTAAAGTAAAGTAGTAATGTAAAGTAGAGTAAAGTAGAGTAAAGTAGAGTAGAGTAGAGTCACGGACTTAGTATGATAGGGACGGAGCGTAAATTCAAAAATCTGTGTCTAAAGAGGGGATACGGAAAAAAGAGAAACAGAGAAAAGTGAGCTAGGCCCAACTCCCACTCCAAAGCAAAGACTGAGCTATATTTAATAAGATGCGCGCAGCAGGTATATGCTATATATGCAGATAGCATCTATATACAATGCACCGAGAGTGTAAGGAGTGGGAGGCGACCCTAGCTCGATTTTTAAATTTATACAACCTTCTCTTTTCTCCAAGTGGCCGGAGTTGGACACAGTTTCGTTGCGTGTATTAAGATACGTACGCTTCGTCCCTATCATACTAAGTCCGTGAGTAGAGTAGAGTAGAGTAGAGTAAAGTAGAGTAAAGTAGAGTAGAGTAGAGTAGAGTAGAGTAGAGTAGAGTAGAGTAGAGTAGAGTAGAGTAGAGTAAAGTAGAGTAAAGTAGAGTAAAGTAGAGTAAAGTAGAGTAGAGTAGAGTAGAGTAGAGTAAAGTAGAGTAAAGTATAGTAGAGTAGAGTAGAGTAGAGTAGAGTAAAGTAGAGTAGAGTAAAGTAGAGTAGAGTAGAGTAGAGTAGAGTAGAGTAGAGTAAAGTAGAGTAAAGTAGAGTAGAGTAAAGTAGAGTAAAGTAAAGTAGGGTAAAGTAAAGTAGGGTAAAGTAAAGTAGAGTAAAGTAAAGTAAGATACCGAAACGTGAAGTTTGATATCGGTTGTAACGTTACGAAACACGAAAACAAATTTTAAATAATTTATAAAATATTAATAAACCTTAACGGTATACGTATAACTACTAAATAATAAGAATCACTAAATGAAATCACTAAACACTCTAAAAATTGATTACTTAAACAAAAAGTTGTAGGTTTTTAATTTTTTACAACTTTTATTACATACACTTTTGCTATAAAATGCATATTAAGGCCGCAAACTTAAAGAAAAAAAATTATATGGTTTATTGATAATGATACAACATTGTGTTAACAAATTGATGTATACATTTATAAACTACAGTCAACTCCTGATTATCCGCGGGCGTATTGTCCGCTTTGCCGATTATCCGCGCAAATCAAATGACATTTTTTTCAATCTTTTTTCTTAACGTTAAGTAAATTTTTTGTAATGTGATAACATTAAAGATAAAATTTTTACAGCACAGGAAGTACGCACTTTGTAAAGTAAAGCACACGCTTAAATTTGTAAATACGCACTTTGTAAAGTAAAGCACATGCTTAAATTTGTAAATACGCACTTTGTAAAGTAAAGCACACGCTTAAATTTGTAAATACGCACTTTGTAAAGTAAAGCACACGCTTAAATTTGTAAATACGCACTTTGTAAAGTAAAGCACATGCTTAAATTTGTAAATACTCGCTTTGTAAAGTAAAGCACACGCTTAAATTTGTAAATACGCCCTTTGTTAAGTAAAGCACATGCTTAAATTTGCAAAGCACACGCTTTGCTTTGTGACAAACTTATGTTGAGAAAACTTCTGTCCCAAATCAAGAAAAAGTGTTAAAACTCAAAAAAAAAACCAAAAGCAGATGACTGACTTTTATAAAACGTTGTGACTTCTATTAAAAAATAGCTTCTGCACATCATTTTTGTAAGTAAACAATATTTTTATGTTTTTTTTTCTAAATATATTGTATGTACTCATTTTAAAAAAATACAGTAAACACACATTTTTAGGTACAAAAAATAATTAACAGCATTTAAAATTTTTTTTTTGACACTTTTAATTGAAATTTAGTATCTGTTATTAAATTAATATAACAATTTCTAAATGTGAAGCTAATGTTTCAAAACTTGATTTACTTGAAGGAGCGTGCAGTCATCACCACAGTCCTACAGTTGGCCAAGAAGATCCTTTGGCCAGAGGCGCTTCAAACGTCTGCGCTGAGTATCCGGTATCGCCCTAGTGTACATGTTTTGTAAGAGAGGGTTGTCGTGTAGTTCAAATTTGTCATGCATCGTCTTGTATAGTTGTTTCGCGACATCAATTACGTATGGCATTTGTAAGTCTTTGTGCAACATTGAGTTTGTGATGTAAAAGGGGCATTGCGTTATCGTTCGTAGAATCTTGTTCTGAATCGCTTGTATACGTTTCGTGTGTGAGGGTTTAGCAGATCCCCAAAGTTGAACTCCATATGTCCAGATTGGTCTTAAGACTGTCTTGTAGATTGTTAATTTGTGTGAAATGTTTAATTTAGAACGTCTATCGAGTAAGCGTTTTAGTTGATAGAAGCGTGTTTTGAGTTTGTGGCGTGTGTGTGTAACAAAAATTTTAATGTTATATTTTATAATTTAAATTAGTGTTTTCATTATTGTACATATTTATGTACTTTAAATAACAAAAAATTAATAAAGATTTTATACGTATACTACTGCATATGCCTACGCTTTTCTCGTCATTTTGCGGATTATCCGCGGCGGCACTCGCGCCACCCAATTCCGCGGATAATCGGGATTTGACTGTAAATAAAATAGAAGAATTTTAAATAGAAATTCTATAAATTCTAAACAGTCAATTAAATATGCAAATAAATGACGATAATCATTTGAGTTAATTATTTTGATTCATTTATCAATTATAATTATAATAAATCAATTATCAATTATAATAAATTCCTTTTCCTTTTATTAATTTAAAAATAAATAATATTATTTTTGATCAAGTTTTGCTAAACTATTTTATGTGAGAATTTTAGTTTTTTTCCTATTAATTTATTATTATAGTAAGAAATTTTATTGAAACATTATTTTATTTTTATGAGAAAAAGAGACAAAAAGTGTATTAGCATGTATATTATGTAAATAAAATAGTTATAAGAAAATTTTTGTTTGTAAATACTATGTTATTTTTTTATGTCAATAAGGCTTATATGGATAAGTTCTGTTAGCCTTTATATTGTTGTAAATAAATAAATAAATAAATAATTATTTATAATTTATTTTTAAAAGATTTCTAATGAACGATGAAATGAACCCCGTTATTTTCCAGATTAATCCTTTACGATTAACGTCAGAATTTATAAATTTATTGATTTCATTAATTTGTTTTACATAGGCTGATGCAATGTCTGCTTTTTTTCTTGCAATTTTTAGTTGTTGTTCAGCACGTTTAACATTTCTATTTAGATTTTTTAAATGAACATCTAAAAAATTAATATTTTGTTTGCCCCTTGAAGCAGGTTTTGCAGTCGGTCTTAATGTATCCATTTTTAATATATTTAAAAATTTGAATTTTTGTTTTGAAGGATCTGTGCTTGCTAATTTTGGCGTCGGTAATGTAGGTCTATAAAAATACGTTTGTGTCCACCATTCTAGTCGAGATGATACGATTGTCGGATATGCCATTTTTTCTATTTCATATTTATGTAAATTGGTCTCATCAAAAAAACTTTGTTCGTGGCTTTCTTCGGAACTTCTCTTCATCCGTTTCTTTAAATTCTATGAGAATAAAATACGAGATAAATGAGCTTAACTCCTCGTCAGCTGTAATGCTTTAAGGGGAGCAGACTGATTTTAATAAAAAAATATTGATTTTTCAATTTTACCATATATTGATAGGTCATTTTCCCCTATTTAAATTGACATCTAACATATAATTAATAGCTTTTTCTGTTGAAAAAAATTATGTTTTTACGTTGGTGGGGTACGTTTTCACGATTTTCATTCTTGTAAACTGGGATTAATATAATCACGTTAATGCTCTAACATTATGGAGATCGTGTTCACAAAAAAACAATAATTTCTAGAACGCGTAGGAATCAGCTGTAAAGCAAGATAACTATTGGGGTGTGTTTTTGTTCGGAAGTTAATGCCAATTGGCAATAGGTATAACTAACCGAATTTTCCGCATATTGTATTTTTTGACTATAGGTACACTTATTTCAGGAACCATCCCACATAGGAGTGTAAAATTTTGCACACTACATTTTAGTACTAAGGTGTTTATTTACTCCAGAGTTAATTAAAAAATTTTGAAGTTTTTTTTTTGGGTGTCTTTATTATGAAAAAATGTAGGCTACATTTTTAGGTGAGCCAAAGCTCAGCTTTGAAGCTTTGACGGTTCCTACAAAAAATCTACCCAAGGTACTATTGCAGGTATAGGAATAATGAAAATGGTCTGCCCCCCTTAAATCTTAATTTTAACCTTTCTTATTTTACTGTATTGTTGATTAGGTGATCTGCCGAAAGGCTTGTTTGAACCGTTAGAGGCTTTATTTTGTAAACAGAGAAGTGAGTGAGGTGGTTTATTATTGCCTTTCTCATTGAATAGAAAAGTATACTTATCAGCATGCCGATTTTATATAGGGTGATTCAAAAAGAGCGCCGGTTTTGATGTATCAAATTAAGAGATTTATTTTATTGAAAAACTGAAAATAAATACATCAACAAGTTCATCTTACCTTCCGATTTCATGTATGAAAAATGATGTCATGCATGTGTCCTCCTCTACTGCGCTGGCACGCATCAACTCTGTCCATGAAATTGGATATTACTGCACGACAAGTTTCGACTTCCATTTGCCCGATAACCCGTCGAATTTCCTCCTTCAAGTCATTGATGTTTCGGGGTTTATTGGCATACACCAATGACTTCAGATGACCCCAAAGATGAAAGTCACAAGGCGTCAATTTTGTTTGCGAAGGTGTCATCATCCTGCCGTTTTCTCAATACCCAGTCAACAAACTGTCGTCTCTTCTGGTGGTCTGCCACTTTCAAATGTTGCGTCAACTGAATTTTATACGGGTGATATTGGAGATCGTACCGAAGAATTCTCCGTACAGAGGAACATTGTAAACCCAATTGTTGAGAACGGCGACGTATTGATTTTGCTGGGCTAACAGCCACACTGTCACTAACCAACGCAACGTTCTGCTCAGTTCGGCCAGAACGACGACGTCCAGAACTTTTAAGGTCGACTGTTGAACCCGTCTCAAAAAACGTTTTCATGAGCCTGCGAACTGTTGATTCATTCGGTGCTTCATTACGTCCTAGAGTACCGCGAAGTCGCCTGACAGTAGCCGCATAACTCTCTCCACTCTGGTAAAATGTTTTGACGATTAACACTCGTTGTGCAATAGTAAACTTCTCCATGGTTAGACACAGACTGCAAGAGTACTACACTGCGAACAAGTGAAACTACAACTGAATCGTCAATCGGAATGTTTTCCGAAATAGAAATGAGGTCTAACAATGTTGCCAACCGATAAACAAAAATTTACCAGCCGTTTAAAAACCGGCGCTCTTTTTGAATCACCCGTTATAATCTGAACCTTCACCGATTTTCCCCGAAGTGGGCTCAAATGAATCGTCTGTTCGAATAGATTTGCAGAAAACTATTCATAATCAAATATTTTGATTTATGACCGTAAAATAGGAGGTCTAAAATAGATTGAAGAGGGGGCAAGTTCAACGAACTGAAGTATAGGCCTCTCTCTTTCTCTATCTATCCCTCCCACATCTCGCATAGCTATTTTAGTTTGGAGAGGGGGCAAGTTTAGTATTGGTTAATCAGAGTTGTTTTCCAGTTATTACTTGAACTAAGTAGAGTAATAATGTTAGAAGCAACTACATCATCAAAACACTATTTTCTTCAGGCAACCACACTGATATCATTTTCTTCTCTATAATATATTCAGGAAATTAATTTCCTATTTTTACTCTTACTCTGCTTCTCTTTTTATTTGTTTAATGGATAGTCGTCCATTAGGGGGAATACCAAGAGGAAGGAGACGAGGCACGCCTCGAAGTGCTCCAACGGAGTCAGTTCGTCAGATACTTACGAAGCACTACAGCGCTACGTGGACCTTGGCCTCCTCAACAATGCGCCTCCATTCATCCCTCTGACTCGCCCGTCTCCTCCAGCTCCTCACCCCCAAGCTCGTCAGATCCTTTTCCACATCCTGCAGCCAGCGTGTTCTAGGGCGACCCCTCCTCCTCGTTCCCTCCATTCTCCCAACAAGCATCTGTCTCTGCATCCTGTCCTGTTCCATCCTCATAGAGAATAAAAATATTCCATCAAAGCTGAGGTAGCTGTGGAAATGCAAATTAGAAAAGGAAATACAAGAGGTGAAGCAGAAATTTACTTTTTCAACACATGAGTAAATAGAGAGTAATAGATAGTAAATAGAGAGTAGTAGTAATAGAGTTTGTAGAGTATATGCAATTAACCAATTTTGAGATTTTTGACAATTTTTTAGCACCGAAGAGAAAAAGATATTTTTATTGACTTATCTATGTATTGAAGTAACCACTAAAAAGTTTTAGTGGTTAAGAAATAGATATAAACCAGCTAACCAATTCAGTAATTAAAGAAAACATCTCAGCTTTTTCTGTAAAGCAGTATTTAAACGATAAGTCACCAATACCAAAAGATATAATTTCCCCAAGAATCTTAATACCAGGTGGATATTGTTTCTCTCTGTATTTTTTATTATTTCCGAGCCATTCACTTATTGAAGCTATTACCTTAGGAAATTCTGTCCTTGCATTCTTTCTATGCACTTTACTATAAAAATGATTTGGATTCAGAGCAAAAAGACTGTGCACATCCCCCAGCCAGCTGATTCGCCTAGACTTTATATACCGTACTATATCTTTTCCTTGTAAAATGGTGTTGAGTTCTGCATTGGTTCTTATTCTCCATTCGCCCTCGTCATATATTGGACCATGAATTCTTCTCAAAATCTTTCTTTCAAAAATCCTCAATGCGTTAACGTTCCGAGAGCCAAGAACCCATGCTTCACAACCATATGTCACTACCGGTCTTATTAGTGTTTGATATATTTTCTTCTTTGTACATCTTGATATAAGCCTAGATTTTATTAAATTTCTGTTTGCATAGTAGGCTCTGTTACCCTGATCAATTCTCTTCCTTATTTCATTACTGAGGTTGTTATTCACATGATGTTATTCACAGTTCGTCAGATACCTTATTATAATGCGCGAAGACAAGATTTAATTAGATAAAACCCGAAATAATTTTGAAATTAGTAACATCGGAAATCTAAGAATCTAAGAATGTACGAAAATTTTGTTGATTTAGAAGTGATAACAGGGGCAGCCAAAGGCAGAAGGGTTTTACTACCGTGGGAGGGATAGATAGAGAAAGAGAGAGGCCTATACTTCAGTTCGTTGAACTTGCCCCCTCTCCAATCTATTTTAGACCTCCTATTTTACGGTCATAAATTGACATATTTGATTTTGGATAGTTTTCTGCAAATCTACTCGAACAGACGATTCATTTGAGCCCACTTCGGGGAAAATCGGTGAAGTTTCAGGTGGTTAAAATCGTGTTGAAAAAAAAGCTGCTCGCTATTAATATATAGATTTTACTGTATTGTTGATTAGGTGATCTGGCGAAAGGCTTGTTTGAACCGTTAGAGGCTTTATTTTGTAAACAGAGAAGTGAGTGAGGTGGTTTACTATCGCCTTCCTCACTGAGTAGAAAAGTATACTTATCAGCATGCCAGGCTCTCTGAAAATCATCTACTTTCCACCCTGTAAATGACACCTTCACTTAATTCACCACAGGGTCTGGCTGTATAATGAAATTCATTAGGCCTACTTTCAGAGGAGATAACTCTGATTAGTGTCTTTTACACCTCTACCTCTTCTGTTCTTAAATGATTTAGTCATATAATTGGCTGACCATGTGATAAGAAACAGAACTATTTATTTTAGCCCTGCAATGAACAGATTGAGTGTAAATAATTTGACACTCCAACTGTCTGTTAAGAGCAGAATTGACTAATGCTTATATAGAGAGTTTTTATTATCTATTATTATTTACATGTAGACTTAAGCCAAGAATCAAACCCCATTTCTTCAACCAAAAATTTACTAGTATTATGAAAAGTCACACAATGGTGATCACCGTTCATTTTTGTTTTTAAAACAACTTATGTTTTGTAATCCACTAAAAAAATTAATTACATTGTATATTTTGTCATACATTATTTATTTATTTTTATTAAGTATACATAAATATTCATTATATTATAATAACATCATAAATTAATTTGTAAACTTAATGTATAAATAATTTTCATTTTACAACAAAAAAATAAAATATTTAAGCTCAAAATACAATTTTAGGTCTTATCTATTAGAGGCCCCCCAATCTGTTAGTGCGCCTTCAAACATTGCAAATGCAATGCAATGTTTGAAAAATTATCAGATAAGGACTCGATTTTTTTTTTTTTTTTTTTTTGGTTCAACGTCCGACTGTTCTGCAATTACTGCTAATGCAGACGGTGACAGATGAAATGATTTTTTGTAACGTATGAAAATATGCCGTGCCTGAATGGGATTCGAACCCAAGACCGCATGATGAGAGGCGAGCACGTTACCAACTGCGCCAATGCGGCCGGCAAGGACTCGATTGGGAAGAGATACATTACCTATATGTATTGTAATACATATAGAACTATTAAATTCTAATAAATTCCACTTCAAATAAACAAATCTTTAATAATCCGCTTATCAGTGTTATGGGAAATCCACCTGGCTTCATTAGAAGATAAAAAAATAGATGGATCAGAGATCTTCTTTAATTTTTTCTGCATGTTTAAGATGCAAAAGATAAAATAATATGAAATATTAATGTAATTTTTGTTTTGTTTTGTTTTAAATATACTAGCATGCCCCGTCGCGGCTTTGAACGCGAAAAATGGTACCTGCTAGATCGTAACGACTGTTCGTTTTTGTGTAGGACAGATTCAAGCTGTCAAAATAAAATATTAAAGAAACTGATCACTCACCAAAGAAAGTTAAAACAAATTAAAGAAACACGGAACTTTACTTTTATAAAATACTCAACAATACAAAATCGTATCTACATAATAAAATTATCATGTGATGTTCGGAGACGAAGGTTCCTGGTTCAAATCCTAGTAAAGTTAGTTACTTTTATACGGATTTGAATGCTAGACAGTGGTTACCGGTGTACTTTGATGGTTGGGGTTCAATTAACCATACTCTCTCAGGAATGGTTGACCTGAGTCTGTACAAGACTACACCTCATTTACACGTCATACATATCATCATCATCATCTCATTGGGTAATGGGGTTGCTTATTGTTCTCAGTTGAACAGATTGCAAAGTACACATATTAGGAATTTTAAAAAAAATGTGATGTCACCAGCTGATCCTTAGCACCACCACGCTATTTGCTAAATCATATGACTTTATTTATGACAAATCTTTATTTGAATCACATCAGCTGGTTTAAAAGCAGCAGGTTATCTAACCTCATAAAAGCCTTAATGTACGACATAAACATTATTTTCAACCCTTTAAGGCTAACTTTTTAAGGGTTTCATTAGCCTAAAATCTGCACTGGCATCATAGTTACAACATAAAAATACTGCATGAAAATTGGTTCAGTAAGTTAGGAGATAAAGGGGAACATACACACACACATACACACACACACACACACACACACGCACGCACACACACACGCACACACACACACACACACACACACATTGAATTTTATATGTATACATTACTATTGATAATAAGTTTTCTTTGACAATTTGAAATTTTTATTGTTTTTCTTTTCATACCTAATATATTTTACGTTCATTCTTATTCCAAATTTAACATTTTTGAATGTTGTATTTTATATCATGTCTGTTCTTGTTAATTGTAATTTAATATCAATGTTTTCTCATCTTTTGGTTGCTCTCCATATTAAAGTTTAAGGTTCAAAATAAAATATAAAAAATAAACAATAATAAATAATGCACATCCAGTCAGAAAACTTTACAATAACAATAGAAAAAAACCAACAGGATTATTTTCTCCAGATTTAATAAATAACATAACAGATCTAATATCAACATAATTTAAGTTTTAAATTTAACAAAATTTAAGATAAACGTAAGTGTTAAAATAGTTAAGGGTTAATATTTTGAAGTAGAACTTCATTAGTTACAAACAAAGTATGTATCATAATTTAATTTGTAACTGACGATACATTGTATCATCAATGTACGTTAAGTATAAAAATACCCCTGTACATCCTGCAACCTGCAATAGTGAGTTGTATTGCATGTTGCATTTACAGTTTTTGTAGGCGCGTTCAAAATGCGGTGCGTCTAACAGTAAGACCTTAGTTTATAAGTTACTGCTGTTGTTGTTGGTATTTTTATAATATGCCTTGTTTTCTCACAAATAAAATATTAATTTTAAATGCGCAGTGGTTCTATTACAAAGCAAAATGGTGAGGGTTTGATCTGTACGGCATCGAAATCCAAAAAATAAATAAATAAACATCGTGGGCTATCGTAATTTGTAAACACATTAGTCAGTCATTTTTTAATTCGAATTGTACTTGTGAATGAGATATGATAAGGCTATTAACGGGGAGGCAGGCGCCTTCGCTCCCTACTCTTTCAGTTTACCTTCCACTAAAACTAGTTTTTCCGTTTTCCTTTAACTTATGTGCTATAATATATAATTTACCTACTTTTTCGTTAAACATAAAATTTATTTAAAACGCATAATCGGCCCTAATGTATTTAAATGGATATTATTATTGTCCTTAATTACAGAGTTATACTGGACGGATTTACACAATTTTTATAGTCCATTCGAAATAGCATGATAGTCTCTGAATGGAGGTAAATTATCTGAATAAAAAGTCCCTTTTCGAAAGGAAATTTCCCTTTTAATTATTCTTACATAATATAATTTTTTTCAATTCCCAATGTGTGTACGTTGCAATCTGTTCAATTGAGAACAATAAGTAACCCCATGACCCAATGAGATGAGGATGATATGTACGTATAACGTGTAAATGAAGTGTAGTGTTGTGCAGACCCAGGCCGACCATTCCTGTGAGAGTATGGTTAATTGTTCTAAATATTGTCCTAAAATATGTGCTTTTCAGAGGGCTCGGCATGCTGATAAGCGTACTTTTCCATTCAGTGAGTTGTGGCAATGGTAAACCACCTCACTCCTCGTTTTACTTAGTAAAACCTCTACAGGTTCAAGCCAGCCTACAGGCTGACTGTTCACCTAAACAACAACAACATAACTAGTAGATTAAGTGCAAACAATTTAACACTCCACCTCCCCCCTGTTTGGGCTAAATTTTAATATACAGTATTGATAAACATAGTAGTTTATTATTCTGTTAATAAGTAATTTTGTTTTGAACCTAACAGAAGTTTGTTTATTATTTTATTATAACCACCGGGTTGGTCTAGAGGTAAATTCGTCGCCTAAAACACCTGTTTAACAGCTGATTTTTGGAGACGAAGGTTCCTGGTTCAAATCCTAGTAAAGTTAGTTACTTTTATACGGATTTGAATACTAGACAGTGGTTACCGGTGTACTTTTTGATGGTTGGGGTTCAATTAACCATACTCTGTAATTGTGTCTGTAGAAGACTATACCTCATTTACACGTCATACACATCATCCTCATCTCATTGGGTCATGGGGTTGCTTATTGTTCTGAATTGAACAGATTGCAACGTACACACATTAGTAATTAAAAAAAAATTATTACGTATAACCTAAATCCCGAAAGAACCTTAGATTAAGTGTTATAATATTGTTTTTTTTATTGCGTCTGGGAGTCTTCAGAGGGAATTTTGGAAACATGTCAAGAAGTTATAACACCTGAAATACATATTACAAACACAGATTGATCTGAAGCTACTGTTTAGAATGAAATCCTTGTACGCTATAAAAACTTTCATCAATCAAGTATTTTTTCAAAATTTTTTTTTAAAGGAATGCAAATTATTAAAACATTTTAAAAATTGTGGTAATTTATTGATGTTTTCTTTGTGCATAAGGAGGTTTTTGTTGAAACAATTTTTGGTTACCCACACAATAATCATTTTCTGTTTCTTGTGTTATGATAGTGAAAATTGAAATTTTTGAAAAAAATTTGAATTTAAAAAATTAGAAACAATTTTTGGTGCGGTTAGCCACATAGGCTAATAATCATTTTCTGTTTCTTGTGTTATGATAGTGGACATTGAAATTTTTGAAAAAAATTTTAAGTTAAAAAATTAGAAAATTTTTTTTGGTGCAGTTAGCCACACAATAATCATTTTCTGTTTCTTGTGTTATGATAGTGGACATTGAAATTTTTGAAAAAATTTGAATTTAAAAAATTAGAAACAATTTTTTGGTGCGGTTAGCCACATAATAATCATTTTCTGTTTCTTGTGTTATGATAGTGGACATTGAAATTTTTGAAAAAAATTGAATTTTAAAAATTAGAAACAATTTTTTGGTGCGGTTAGCCACACAATAATCATTTTCTGTTTCTTGTATTATGATAGTGGACATTGAAATTTTTAAAAAATTAGAAACAATTTTTTTGGTGCGGTTAGCCACATAGGCTAATAATCATTTTCTGTTTCTTGTGTTATGATAGTGGACATTGAAATTTTTGAAAAAATTTGAATTAAAAAAATTAAAAACAATTTTTTGGTGTGGTTATCCACATAACAATCATTTTCTGTTTCTTGTATTATGATAGTGGACATTGAAACTTTTGAAAAAATTTGAATTTAAAAAATTAGAAACAATTTTTTGGTGCGGTAAGCCACACAATAATCATTTTCTATTTCTTGTACTATGATAGTGGGCATTAAAATTTTTCAAAAAAATTTGAATTTAAAAAATTAAAAACAATTTTTTTGGTGCGGTTAGCCACATAATAATCATTTTCTATTTCTTGTATTAGTATGATAGGTGACATTAAAACTTTTGAAAAAAATTAAAAATAGCCTATCAAAAATTAAAAGAATTTTTTTTGAAAAATTTGAAATTTGAACTTGAATTTGAATTTTTGCAAATATTTGAAAAGTATTTTGCCTAACATACATTATCATCTAAAAAAAAGTAGAGTGAGGGAACTGTAACTAATTTGGTAATAAGAAATTTAAGAAATACAACAACGTAATACAGTGACCATTTTAATAATTTCAAAAGATAGTTTTTTTAATAAAAGGCATATTAGATCGAGGGGTGTAAAGGACAACAGTGTACCGATTGTGTTTCCGTTTCTGTCGTCCTCCAATTGGAATGTATACGGAAGACCTAATATTTTTACTCTTCCTAGTTCGTGTTTTAACCAGTCTTTCATTTTTAGCTGTGTAAATGCGTACTTTTTTTGCGAATCTATAATACCTTGTAAAATTTTTTAAAGGTCCGGTATAAATTTTTTTTGTTTTTCGTCTGCTAGGGTCATGTTTTTTCAATAATCCTGGTTTAACTCTGTAATTTTCCAGCGGTAAACTATTAGAACTTTTAAAATAAGTTTTTATATTAAAAAAGAAATCTCTTATCGGGTAAATATATTTACTAACAACTCCTCTGATTTTTGGATACGTTACAAACGATTTAACTATATCCAAATCTTCCTTACATCTTTCCAAAAAAAAATTCCCAAAGGATAATCTATTCTTTGTAGGATTGATTTTAAAACCCCCTCTAACATGTTTTATTACTTTTTTCACGTTTTTCCCTATTATTCTTGCTTTTGTACCGACAAATCTTAAGATTTTTACTTGTTCTTTTATTTTCTTCAATTCTTCTTTATCTTGTATGGTTTTTCTCATCGTACGATGTCTTTTACGTCTATTATTGGTAAATTCATCGCTGTCAATGTGAAAATAAATTTCTTTTAACAATTTAAATCGTGCTTGATCATACAAAGAACTGAAATTGCTATTTATTTGTTTTTTATACTGGTACTGCCATCTGTTTGCGTGTTTACAAACTACCTGCTTATTTTCTGTGAACTCCGTTGTCCGATTATAACCCGTACGTCTCTACACACACACACAGTAAACACTATATAATGAAAAATTAGTTTAAAATATCTTTCTTAATAAACAAAAAATTTGTATTTATAAATTTTTAATTTTCAATGAACTCAAATAATTGAGCATTTATAAATTTTAAACATGCATGGAATAAGTTATATTATATTAAAAATTTATTTAAATAATAATGTATTTTAATCATTTGCCTCAATTTAAAAAAAAAATCGAATCTTTAAGTTAAAAAAAAAGTTGCTGTTCGTTCAGTTTAGTCTCAGCTTTCACTGGATTGAAAGTCTCAGCTTTCAATGCCGGCCGCATTGGCGCAGTTGGTAACGTGCTCGCCTCTCATCATGCGGTCTTGGGTTCGAATCCCATTCAGGCATGGCATTTTTTCATACGTTACAAAATATCATTTCATCCTTCACCGTCTGCATTAGCAGTAATTGCAGAACAGTCGGACGTTAAACCAAAAAAAAAAAAAAAAAAAAAAAAAAAAATTTCACTGGATTGATTCCGATCAGCCTAATTTACTTTCTCTTGCCCTTTATGAATTATAGGAAAGGAAAGTATTGTTTTCATGTCGATTTTTCAAATATAGTTATTCACCGGAAATACACGTTTTCAGGTTCTGAACCACTTTTTTTAAAGCGATTGTTCTGTGTGTGTGAACAAAATATCTCAAGAACGAAATGGAGTACGAAGTTGAAACTTGGAACGTATAATAGGTACCACTACTAGACCCGACCCGAATATTTTCATCAAAATCGGTTCACCGGAAGTACCTAGTAGTTTATTTTAATTTTTCACTTTTATGCAATTTTTTTTAGCGATTGGTCTGTGAGTGTAAACAAAATATCTCAAAAACGAAACGGAGTACGTAGTTGAAATTTGGAACATATGTTAGGTACCACTATTGGACCCGACACGAATATTTTCATCGAAATCGGTTCACCGGAAGTAGTGGTAATTAGTTTATTTTAATTTTTCACTTTTATGCAAATTTCCCAAAAACGGCTCCTACGATTATTTTAAAAATCGTCTCATTTAGGCTATTAATTATTTTTAATACTTTAAAAAATAAAGTAAGCTCCACAGCTCTCAAAATCTTGAGGGGCTGTGCTCTCGTGGTATTTTTTTTTAAGATTGCATCCTTATACATGTTAAAGCAAACGGTACCTGTACAATTTAGCGGTAATTAGTGATTTTTTGTAGTTTTCTCATAAAATTCTGTAAAAATATGGAGTGTTTTTAATATTGCGGCCTTACTATGCATTTTACGACAAAATTGTATGAAGACCTAATAAAAGTTATAAGAAATAACAAACCAACAGTTCAGCCGTTCTTAGTTTGCTCCTACTGTCAACAAACAAAAGCCACCTACTACAGGGTGCACGCTAGAGTCTGCGACTTTACGGATATCGTATTCTTATTAAGTTAACTATTTTTTAAATTATAAGTAATTAAAATTCTAATAACATCAGTCATGATATGATGTAGGCCTAAAAACTTCATTTAGAAAAATACTTTTAAAAATATTTTTTATTTAAATACTTTTGAAAGTATTTTGTTGTTACTTTTTAATCAGCGTGTACATATTTTTATAAAATGCGCATGCTGAGTGACGTCATTGTTTGTTTACATTAGGAGCAAACTAAGAGAGGCTGGACTGTACAATTTGTATGCCAAGAATGTTTTTTCTGAAGATCCCAGTTTAGCGTCAATTAGTGATTTCCTCTATTTTTAAGTCGAAAGATGTTGATTTTCATTTTGCGTTATTTTATTATGATTAAAATTAGGTTATTTTTCTTCATTTTACATTGTTTACTAATGATTAAAACAAAGGGTATTTTTGCCATAAGTTAAGAGTAAGCTTTTGGTTACGCACTCGCCTCTTATCATGCGGTCCTGGGTTCAAAACCCACTCAGGCACGGCATATTTTCATTCGTTACAAATAATAATTTCTTCTTCTATTGTATAAAGTTACACCCCAACGTCGTCGCTAATGACCTTTGTGCCGGCCGCATTGGCGCAGTTGGTAACGTGCTCGCCTCTCATCATGCGGTCTTGGGTTCGAATCCCATTCAGGCACGGCATCTTTTCATACGTTACAAAAAAATCATTTCATCCTTCACCGTCTGCATTAGCAGTAATTGCAGAACAGTCGGACGTTAAACCAAAAAAAAAAAAAAAAAAAAAAAAAAAAAAATGACCTTTGTAGTTAATGTGACGTTAACCCTTTCAGTAGCACCGTTCGGAAAACAGGACGTTGATATATTTTACCTAGTTATACCATCCGGTTTACCGGACGTCCGTAAGTTATGGATAAAGTGCCAACGTTTAGATAACCGAACATTTCCAAAAAATTTTTAAACAAAAATTAATGAAATAATGTATTTTGAAACCGTCTCCGTGGCGTAGTGACTAGCGCTCTAGCCTACAAAGCGAAAGGACTCGGGTTCATTTCCTGGCTAGGGTCTGGAAATTTTAACGCGTTAAAACCACCCTTAAGGTACCAAAACCCTTGTGTTGTTTAGGTCAACAGCCGAAAGGCTGGTTTGAACCTGTAGAGGTTTTACTAAGTAAAACGAGAAGTGAGGTGGTTTACCATTGCCTTCATCACTGAGTGGAAAAGTATGCTTATCAGCATGCCGGGCCCTCTGAAAAGCACATATTTTCCACCCTGCAAATGACACCTTCACTTCATTCACTACAGGGTCTGGCTGTATAATGAAATTCATTACTTTCAGAGGAGATAACTCTGATTAGTGTCTTTTACACCTCTACCTCTTCTGTACTTAAACGATTCAGTCATTTAATTGGCTGATCATGTGATAAGAAACAGAACTATTTATTTTAGCCCTGCAACGAACAGATTGAGTGTAAATAATTTGACACTCCACCTGTATGTTATGGGCACCAAAACCCTTAGTAGTTGCTAATGATCAAACTGTCGATGCGACTGAAAATAAACTAAAAAGAAACTATTTTGAATATTTTAGTGTTAAAACGATTTCTGGTTTTATGAATAGAATAAAAATTAATTTTTAATAGTAATTTTGTTTTCTGTAACGTTGAAATTTCAGTCAGCAATGGCAGGTTTATGCCTGCAAGTTTTCAAAATAAGGGCTGGCACTTTTTTTACACCATTATTCAAATTAAATGGCACTTCAGATCAAACTTTTAAACATTGTTTCGGCACTGAAAGGGTTAAATAAATGAATAAGAAAACGTAAGCCTTTTTAAAAATCGCCACCAGACATGAGACACGTCGTCTCAGTAAAAAAATTCTTTTAAATCAAACAGTACCTGAGAACCAAACTATCTCAAGTCCATTTTTACTTTCTCTTGCCTATATGAATATAATTATATAGGAAGGAAAGTATTGTTTTCATGTCGATTTTTCGAAATCGAGTTTTCACCGGATCTATACGTTTTCAGACCCCCTGAACCCAAAAAACATGTTTTTAGCGATTGGTCTGTGTGTGTGTGTGTGTGTGTGTGTGTGTGTGTGTGTGAACAGAATATCTCAAGAACGGAACATCGTACGAACTTGAAACTTGAAACTTAAGTTACGTACCACTACCGAACTCGACACGAACCTTTTCATCAAAATCGGTCAACCGGAAGTGGTAGTTTATTCGTGTAATTTTTCACTTTTTTGCGATTTTCTCAAAAACTGGTCCTACGATTTTTTTTTAAAATCGCCTGGTTTACTCAATTTTTTATTCTCTACAAGATAGGGTAGGCGTCATGTTTGCTGAAATTCTGGGTGAGGCTGTTTTCACGTAAAAACGTTGTTTTTTTAAGATTACAGCTTTAATATGCATTTTAGCGCAAAACTTATACAAAACTTTTTATAATAAAATATAATATAATAATGTATTGTTAAATATAATAATGTAATAAAATAATGTAATAAAATATAATAAAATGAGAATTAAAAATTAAGAATTAAAACTTTATATAATAAAAGTTGTAGAGAATTAAAAATTCTACAACTTTTATTTCAAACAAAGTTTTGTATAACGCTTAGTTTAGCGGTAATTTGCGATTTTCTGTTTTTTTCTCACGAAAATGTGTGAAAAATTGATTTTTTTAAGATTTCGGCCTTAGTATGCACTTTACGACAAAAGTGTATATAATTTAATTTATAGAAAATTAAAAGATCTACAACTTTTATTTAAAGCATTTTTCTCTACAGAGCCTAGTTTAGAGAGAAAGAGCGATTTTCCGTATTTCTAAGCCAAACTGAGGTTGATTTTCATTTTGCATCATTCACTCATGATTAAAATAAGGTTATGTTTTTGAGGTTAGTTTTTTGTTTATTTATAATATTTTATTAATAATGTTAGGTTTATTGTTAATTATTTGCATTGGCAAGAGAAAGTTGTGTGAGTGTTTCACACCAGAGTTTTTTAGATTTTTAAGTTATTAATGCTCTTTGTTCATAATAAACTGCTCTTTCGAGTTAAATTATTGCTTTTATGTTTCTATGCACACAAACAGATATATATTGAGTTCTATATTATCTCATCTCCTTATTTTATGTGGGCTAAACTATTGCAAGTCCACTTACAATAGTTTGGTTTGGTCGTTTTACGCGTTTTTTTATCTCAAGTCCAGATACGATAGTTCGGTTTTAAGAAGAATTACATTGGAAACCCTGTTTAAATAAAACACTGTAGTGTTTGTTCATTTGTGTCTAACAGGTGTTGTTGTGTAGGTCATCAGCCTGTAGAGGCTGTTTTGAACCTGTAGAGGTTTTACTAAGTAAAAACGAGGAGTTAGGTGGTTTACAATTGCCACAACTCACTGAGTGGAAAAGTACGCTTATCAGCATGCCGGGCCCTCCGAAAAGTACATATTTTCTACTCTGCAAACGACACCTTCACTTCATTCACCATAGGGTCTGGCTGTATAATGAAATTCATTACTTTCAGAGGAGATAACTCTGATTAGTGTCTTTTACACCTCTACCTCTTCTGTTCTCAAATGATTCAGTCATTTAATTGGCTAACCATGTGATAAGAAACAGAACTTTTTATTTTAGCCCTGCAACGAACAGATTAAGTGTAAATAATTTGACACTCCTCCTGTCTGTTACGGGCAAGTCTAACAGCTGAACGTAACAAACATTCACACTCCTATTTATTCTTATGTAATAATTCAGAGTTCTTTTGCCACTAGCTGAATAAATTGAGCTAGTACTGAGGTCAATTTATAATTAATTTTTTTAAATTTTTAATTAAGATCCAATAGGCATATAAGACAGTATTTTTACTTTAATAGCTACCATTTATTTGTTATATTTAATCAGTAGTATGTACATAGTAGAAAGTTTTAAAACTTTAACACGTTGACTGCTATGTGACCCAAATATGTGTCACAGTGTCTTTGAAAATGGGCCACGTGCATCAAAAATGAGTCACAGTACATGGACTCATTTTTAAGCCGTGTAATGTGGTTTGGAAAGCTACGGCTTCAGAGTGACATTGTACACTTAAACTTTTCAAATAGTTGGCCTTTTTCAAATAATAGGATATTGCGTATGTGGGTAGTTTTCCTTGTTGTCCTCTACTAGAATGCTGCTATTATTTGTAATTTTATTACTTCTTTTGCTTATTTTGGTTGATTGAAATAGTCTAAAACTTTGTAATTTAACCCAGTTGTTTATTACAGTTTTTATTGTGACACAAAAACGGATCACATGACTCTGAAATGTACAATCATTCCAGCAGGCCATGTTACCCAAAAGTTTATCACAACTTTATTTTACAAAAAAAAAATAGTTGTTATTAAATAAATTAAGTAAAATAAGAAGAAAAATGAATAAAATGTGAAAAAAGTACGATGGCCCAGCTGTAAGTGTCACAAAATTTAGTGTGGCAGTCAACGTGTTAAGAAAAATAAAGCAATACGTATTTAATATTGATATAATAACAAAAGCATTCTACATTATAATGATAATAACTAACATATTACGAGGGTTGTTTTTCAACCTCCGATTCGTTATAAAAATAAAACTAATGAGAATAATATCTATTTCCACACCCGTGCGCTTCCTTATTCGACTTTCGATTCGACGTCGCATGCGACATCGCATCGCATGCGCTTACAGGCATAGGCTACTACCACCTTCCCGCACTCATTTAAAGAAATTTATCTCAAAAAAAAAACGTAACAAATATTTTTGAACAGTGCACTAAATTAAAGCCTGTTCTTTCCTGAATTGATTGGTTTGACTTACGGTAGATTATTTTAACTTGAAACTAGTCGGAGATGCAGCAATTTACGCATAAAGAGTACTCAGATTTTAGCCGGTTTTCCGTTGATGTGGTTTTTAAACGTCCGTTACTCCGTCCTGGCTTTTAATAAAAGAACAGCGTTTAAGTGCGTTGAAGATCAGAGTTTTCTTTATATGAACATTTTAAAATAGAAGCCTGATGTTCCATTTTAAAATGCCGGCCATTTTTTTAAAAAAAGTGTATTTTGGCTTCACGTAAGGAGAGGGAAATGGTTTTTGGACTGAACCATACATTTTTACAGCAGTATTGTGCCATGTATAGTATTTTGCATTTGTAATTAGAAATAGAATGTGGTGTTAATAGAAAATTCTATTAGTCTCTAAACTTCTTGAGAGGAAACAGAGCTCTATAGCGGTATCCGCACCGAGTACATTCGTTTAGAAAAACAGACTTCTGCTTTTACCTGCTGCAACTCATTCCGTAGCTCATTTTGAATAATTTAACAAAATAAACGCTTTGCTTGATATAATACCGTTGTGAAAATGCATGGTTCAGTTCAAAAATCATTTCCCAACCTTTACGTGGAGCTAAAAAAGCACTTTTTAAAAAATGGCCGGCATATTAAAACGGAACATGAGATTTAACTTTTAAAATATTCATATTATAGAAAATACTTTGATCTTCAACTTACTTAAACGCTGTTCTTTTATTGAAAGCCTGGACGGAGTAACGGACGTTTAAAAACCACATTAACGGAAAACCGGCTAAAATCTGAGTACTATTAAATAGTACTCAAATTTAGCCGGTTTTCCGTTAATGTGTCTTAAATTTTATGCGTAAATTGCTGCATCTCCGACTAGTTTCAAGTTAAAATAATCTAAGTCAAACCAATCAATTTAAGAAAGAACAGGCTTTAGTTTAGTGCATTGTTCAAAAATATTTGTTACGTTTTTTTTTTAGATAAATTTCTTCAAACGAGTGCGGGAAGGTGGCATGCCTCTAAGCGCATGCGATGCGATTTTTGTCGCATGCGACGTCGAATCGAAAGTCGAATAAGGAAGCGCACAGGTGTGGACATGCCTATTGAAATAAATTTATTATGAAAGGTTAGATACATCCTTGTTTACTTTTCAACATGATCACCATTTAAATTGTGACATTTATCATACCGATGTACAAGCTTCTATTACTCTCTTCATAAAACATTGCTGCCAGTCACTTGAAATGGATCTTCAAGGTGTCTTCACAAACCGTCGCAAAGTTTCACAGTAACCTTCTAAATTTATCGTGGTTGCGGAGAGCCATTTAAAACAAAAAATGAGGAATTCTCAGTTCTGAACTTGTGCTCATCTATGACACAGTCCGTTCTCACAGTGCTACAGTAATGAAACGGATTCTTGATAAGTTTCAATGGGATATTTTTGATCAACCGGCATATAGCCATGACTAATTTCTGATAATTTTTTATCACTTAACAGTCATCAAAATTGTAACAAAATTATCTAAATATTTAATGAAATTCGCACCTGCAGAAACTGTATTTACAGCACTACCCGCCAGTCTTTCCACCAGTCTTCTTGCACTATCAGTCACCAATCTTCTTCCAATATCTTCTTCATAAAACGTTCCCACCAGTGACTTGAAAAAGCTCTTCACGGTGTCTTGGAGCCACCGTCTGTTTGGAAGCTCCGAAACCGTCGCAAAGTTTCACAGTAATCTTCTGAATTTATTGTGGTTACGGAAAGCCATTCAAAATAAAAGAAGAGGAATGCTCACTTCTGAACTTGTGCTCATCTATGATACATCCCTTTCTCACAGTGCTACAGTAACAAAACTATTACAGTAACGATTCTTGATAAATTTCAATGGGACATTTTTGATCATCCGGCGTATAATCCCGACTTAACGCCTAGCGACTTCCACTTGTTTTCTCAATTGAAGAAGTGGTTCGGCGGGCAGAGCTTCCGAACGGACAACGAGCTCTAAGATACCATGAAGACTCATTTCAAATCACTGGCCACAATATTTTATGAAGAAGGAATCGGAAACCTTGTACACCGATATAATAAATATCTCAATTTATATAATGATTTTATTGAAAGTACTCAAGGACGTATGCATATTTTGATAATACATTTATTTTATTATTCCCATTAGTTTTATTTTTATAATCAATCGGAAATTGAAAAAACCAACCTCTTTATTATATTTTACATTTCTAGTAAATACCTTAAAAACTAAAATTTAAAGTAATTTAATTTTATGATAAAATTAGAGTTGTAAAGCCTAACCAAAATTAAATTAAATTGATGGTGAAACAGACGAGTTTAAAGAGAGAGACCAACGGGTAAAACAATTTGCAGTTTTTTTCTATAACAGTGTTATACAGTTTGAAATGAGCGCTTTCCAATGGTACCAAAATCACTTTTTTACGACAACTAGAAGTCGTAAAAACGTGATTTTGGTACCATTGGAAAGCGCTCATTTCAAACTGTATAACACTACAGTAACTACATATACAGTTTGAAATGAGCGCTTTCCAATGGTACCAAAATCACTTTTTTACGACAACTAGAAGTCGTAAAAACGTGATTTTGGTACCATTGGAAAGCGCTCATTTCAAACTGTATATGTAGTTACTGTAGTGTTATACAGTTTGAAATGAGCGCTTTCCAATGGTACCAAAATCACGTTTTTACGACTTCTAGTTGTCGTAAAAAAGTGATTTTGGTACCATTGGAAAGCGCTCATTTCAAACTGTATAACACTACAGTAACTACATATACAGTTTGAAATGAGCGCTTTCCAATGGTACCAAAATCACTTTTTTACGACAACTAGAAGTCGTAAAAACGTGATTTTGGTACCATTGGAAAGCGCTCATTTCAAACTGTATAACACTACAGTAACTACATATACAGTTTGAAATGAGCGCTTTCCAATGGTACCAAAATCACTTTTTTACGACAACTAGAAGTCGTAAAAACGTGATTTTGGTACCATTGGAAAGCGCTCATTTCAAACTGTATAACACTACAGTAACTACATATACAGTTTGAAATGAGCGCTTTCCAATGGTACCAAAATCATTTATTTACGACAACAAGAATTCGTAAAAAAGTGATTTTAGTACCATTGGAAAGCGCTCATTTCAAACTGTATAACACTGTTAAACCTGAAAATCGATTTTTGTCATTTTTTCCGAGTCCGACTTCCCCTAAGTTATATTAATACATGATCATAAAAGAAGAAAAAATCGTATAAATATTTTAAATAATTTTTCGCATAATACCACAAAGAGCACAATAATCCAAAGTTTGAATATTCTTCATTATGTCCAGGAAAAACTTGTTTTATGTCATTATTCATACATTTTAAATAAGATTCACATTGTTTTATATCAGGCATATTATTGATATCTGTCCCACTGTCAGCAATTTCTTTTAATTTTTCTGACATAACTTTTAATAAAAATGTATTTTGTACGATATTTGTCGTTATATTCTTCACATTTTCCAAGTAATTATTTAGCGTTGTGTCATTTGTAACTCTCCTTAATCGGATGGGAGTAAATGGAAGATCTCTTTTTCCCCGCGCTCTAAAATTATTACAAGTATATCTTGAATTGATTTCTTTATTTTTAATAAAATATTCTCCTATTATTTTATGATTCAAAACACTTTCTTGAAGATTATTTTTCATGTTTATCGTTTTTAATTTATTCCAAAAATCATTTAATATTTTTTGTGGTATATTATCCACGTGGTTTTCTTGAAAGAGGTGCTCCAACCTCTACAAAGAAAACATATTTTATGCTTTTCAAGTTTATTTTCAAATAAAATATCAGTTAGCTAATAGTATTTATTAATTTAAAAAATATTCAGATTGATAAATCATTTTATATTATTTATCCGGATAAGAAAATAATAAATAAATTTTTGAAATTGTTTTATCGTGAGATTCAACATACTCCTAGAGATGGCGTCACAATAACAATATGGCGGAAGCTAGTCACCGTATTATCAAAGTTACGAGGGTTATCTAGAAAATAACCTCCGTTTTGAAATAAAATGTAAACGAGTGAAGATACAAAAACTTTATTATATACATATTAAAGCTACAGTTTTTCTCTATTTTTCGACATAGTCGCCAAATAGATTCAAGCACTTGTCGTACCTTGGAACAGTCTTTGAAATACCCTCTGCATAAAAATCTGCCGCCTGTCAATGTAGCCAACCATTCACGGCGTTTTAAAGCTGTTCGTCATTGGTGAACCGCTGAGATGCAAGCCACCGCTTCATGTTCGGGAACAGGTGAAAGTCACTAGGAGCCAAGTCCGGGCTGTATGGGGGATGATCGAAAACGTCCCATTTAAACTTGGCCAAAAGTTCATTTGTTCTTCAAGCTGTATGAGGGCGAGCGTTGTCATGCACAAACACAACACCACGTGTCAGAAGGCCACGACGCTTGTTTTGGATCGCTCTTCTTAGTCTGCTTAAAGTTTCACAGTAGACAGCAGAAGTGATGGTCGTTTTGAAGCTTCGCCGTACACGACGAAGCTTCAAAACGCCGTAAATAGTTGGCTACATTCACAGGCGGCAGATTTTTATGCAGAGGGTATTTCAAAGACTGTTCCAAGGTACGACAAGTGCTTGAATCTGTTTGGCGACTATGTCGAAAAATAGAGAAAAACTGTAGTTTTAATATGTACATAGCCTAATAAAGCTTTTGTATCTTCACTCGTTTACTTTTTATTTCAAAACGGAGGTTATTTTCTGGATAACCCTCGTATTTTTTTATTCGCTAAAATATGAGTATCAAATTTAAGATCTTTGCATGTGTAACTTACAAAAATACACGTTTTGTTACTAACTACAATTAAAAAAGAAGTGTAATTTAAAAATAGATTTATTTTAGTGTACTGTCTTACTTGTTAATCAGTAACACCAGGGTGGTCATATGTTAATAAACGCACTTCATATTAGAAAAAAATAGCAAATGAAACTTTTTTTAAATTTTTTTAATTTATTTTGTTATATCCCTAAATTGTATATGTTGAAATCTGTTCAATTGAGAACAATAAGCAACCCCATGACCCAATGAGATGAGGATGATGTGTATGACGTGTAAATGAGGTGTAGTCTTTTGCAGACCCAGGCCGACTATTCCCGATATATTATGGTTAACTGAACCCCAAACATTAAAGTACACCAGTAACCACTGTCTAGTATTCAAATCCATGTAAAAGTAACTATAGTTCAACCGTTCTTAGTTTGCTCCGACTGTCAACAAACCAAAGCCACCTACTACAGGGTGCACACTAGAGTCTGTGACTTTACGGATGTCTTATTCCTATTAAGTTAACTATTTTTTTAAATATAAGTACTTAAAGTACTAAAAACATTAGTCATAATATGATGTAGGCTTAACAATTTCATTTAGAAAAATACTTTTAAAAGTATTTTGTATTTAAATACTTTTGAAAGTATTTTGTTGTTACTTTTTAATCAGCGTGTACACATTTTGATATAATGCGCATGCTCAGTGACGTCATTATTTGTTTACATTAGGAGCAAACTAAGAGAGGCTAGACTATAACTTCCTTTACTAGGATTTGAACCAGGAACCTTCGTTTACGTAAATCAGCTGTTAAACAGCTGAAACTAAAGCGCTTATTTATGCTCAGATCCACCCGGTTGGTCTAGAGGTAAAGTCGTCTCCGCTAGTCAGCTGTTTTAATAGATGATTTTCGGAGACGAAAGTTCCTGGTTCAAATCCTAGTAAAGATAGTTACTTTTATACGGATTTGAATGCTAGACAGTGGTAACCGGTGTACTTTGATGGTTGGGGTTCAATTAACCATACTCTCTCAGTCTGTATAAGACTACACGTTATTTACACGTCATACACATCATCCTCATCTCATTGGGTCATGGGGTTACTTACTGATCTCAATTGAACAGATTGCAATGTACTATACGCGCGCCAGCTCATGATCTCTGTCGCCTGGGGAAGTGGGACGGGTGGCGTAATAGAATGTGAGTAATATATTTGTCTTATCGTGCAGTACAAAAACATTTAGTCATCATGTAAATATTATTATTATGTCTATGTATTTATTTATTATAGGCCTACATGTTATTGCTTTTCACAACGGATACACGTGTCACAATATACAGTTGTACATTTGTGCTAATGCGTCGCGGATGTGTTAATCATTATTCATGATTTTTGATCACTAAAGTGATTTTTATTTTGAAATTTAAAGCGTGTTAACGTGCCAAAAGTTATTAGTTTTGTGTGTTTTGTGTTAGGTAAATTTCAACGTGTATTTTTCATATCTTTTGTTTTATTTTAATATGTCTTCCCGGAAAAATAAAGCGGTAATTCATTCGGAAGTGCGACAAATTATTGCATCAGTTATAAAAAACTGTGATGAAGAATCGCGTAAAGGACTCGGAATTGGCTTAACCATTCGATTTTTTTTACCTCAGTAAAAAAATCATAATCCAAATGGATTATGATTTTTTTTACTGAGGTAAAAAAAATCATAATCATAATTTGCTACTAATTATTTAGGCCTATAAATTAATGTTATGAAATATATATTTTTTAATTTCCTTATTTTCTATGCTACGTACATATTTTAATTCCTGAGGACTGCCTGACTCAAACTGTAAATAATTACTAAATATTAATAAATACAATGAAAGAAAAGTAAAAGAGTTACTATATTATAGAATAAATTGAAATAATAAAACAAAAGGTTACTTTATAATGACAAGAACATTATGATAAATGTTTTTTTTATGAATAGTATAATCTTTCATTGCATGCCGTAACAGAAATTCCTCACACGGATCACGAGCTGACGCGGCTGCTATACATATAGTACATTTGTTTTAGGAAGAAGCTTGTAAGGGGAGGGCGAGTAGGTAGAGTAGGGATAGTTTCAAAGGGGCAAGTGTTGTCTCCTTCTCACTTAATGATCATTCCCTCTCTTTCTACCTGTATCTACTGTTACAACTACGAGGTGCTTCCCCCACCACTAAACGGAACAGCTCAGCGGCACACAGCGTTGGAGGGAGAGCTTCTAGCTAGAACAAATGACCTGTACATTAGGAATAAAAAAAAAATTATGCTCAAGCATTAATTTGCAGCAAAGCCATCAGTAGTTTCAGGAAAACAACTAATACATCGTTTCCAAAGTAAATTCTTGTGATTGATTACTACTCGTAATTGCCCAAGTTAAGTATCCAAAAGAACACTACACGATGACTTGCGCGTCCCTTACGTCAATGACACATATCTAAATTTACTACGAAAGTTAAGTGAGCTTGATTCTTAAATAACAAAGTCTTCACTCATGCCAGTTAACGTAAACTCTAATAACCTTTTATTCGGTGTGTCATTTAAGATTTTTCGTTTGGTAATTAATGAAATATCTTTAAACACAACGGACTTTAACGTGGTGCGCACTATAATGTATTATTATAAACAAAACTATTTGAGATTGCCTTTTCGTTTATTAACACACGTGTGAGTACTTGGTTACTCGTATTTACTTATTCGCCTATGAAATGCGCCAATTATGTATGACCATCTGTAATAAAGGGTGATTCAAAAAGAGCGCCGGTTTTTAAAGGGCTGGTAAATTTTTGTTTATCGGTTGGCAACATTGTTTGACCTCATTTCTATTTTGGAGAACATTCCGATTGACGATTGAGTTGTAGTTTCTCTTGTATGCACAGCGAGTGACAGTTTGGTGCGGCTTTTGGTCGGGCGGTGTCATCGGCCCTTACTTTTTTGAAAATCAAGAAGGACAAGCCGTGACAGTAAATGGAGACCGATACCGTACGATTATTAGGGAGTTTTTGTGGCGTCATTTGGATGGAATGAACATTGACGAGTTGTGGTTTCAGCAGGATGGTGCCACCTGTCACGCTACACGAGAAACAATGTTGTTGCTCCGTGAACGGTTCCAGGATCGCATCATTTCTCGTAATTCCGACCACATCAATGGCCACCAAGGTCGTGTGACTTGACGCCTTGTGACTTTCATCTTTGGGGTCATCTGAAGTCATTGGTGTATGCCAATAAACCCCGAAACATCAATGACTTGAAGGAGGAAATTCGACGGGTTATCGGGCAAATGGAAGTCGAAACTTGTTGTGCAGTGATATCCAGTTTCATGGACAGAGTTGATGCGTGCCAGCGTAGTAGAGGAGGACACATGCATGACATCATTTTTCATACATGAAATCGGAAGGTAAGATTAAGTTGTTGATGTATTTATTTTCAGTTTTTCAATAAAATAAATCTCTTAATTTGATATATCAAAACCGGCGCTCTTTTTGAATCACCCTATATTAATTTATAAATCAATAATTAAGTGATTTTTATTTTATTAACTAACTTTTCAAACATTTTAATAACATAAAAAAATACATGTTATCCTCGTAAATAATCTTCATTATTTCATTTTAGTTTATTTTAAAACGAGTTTGTTTGGTTGTTGATAATGAAGGGCTATGATCTTTTATAGATCATTGTTTTACCAATTTTTCAATGACTTATTTCTTAAAATCTTTTAAAAAATATTTTTATATATTATTGTAAACTAAAGATCAATTTTTTCTTATTGTCTTATCAACTGTTGGGTCAGAAAAGGCTATAGATTGTTTTAAAACGTTACACCAATCTTGTTACATAAATAAATATTTCCAGACCCTTGCAAGGAATTAAATCCGAGACCTTGTTCATATTATGTGTCACTTAGACTATAATTAAATCTTAAGATCGTAATTGTATTAACATAATTGTTAATACTACGTGCTAACATAATTTTTTCAATGATTATGTTTAAAACCAAATTAATTTATACGAGGGCTATTCAGAAAGTAGGGAACGTTTTGTAAATAAACAAAAACTATGTAAAAGAAAAGTTTTTTATTATATACATCTGAAAGAGTGACTAAAATACTACTTTTCTACATAGTCACCAAGCAAATTGAGTCACTTGTCATAGCGGTGGACAAGCTTTAAAATTCCTTCGTCATAGAAATCCGCCGCCTGCGACCGCAGCCACTCAGTGACGCGCGCCCGGAGTTCCTCGTCGTCGTCGAAGCGCTGTGTTGCTAGCCAGTTCTTCATTCTTGGAAACAAGTGAAAATCACTCGGTGCAAGATCAGGACTATAAGGTGGATGAGGGAAAACCTCCCATTTGAATAAATCAAGGAGTTCTTTTGTGCGGTTTTCAGTGTGAGGTCGGGCATTGTCAAGAAGAAACAAAATTTTTGACGACAACTTTCCTCGGCGCTTGTTTTGAACTGCTCTCCTAAGGTTGCGCAATGTTTGGCAGTACCGATCAGAGTTTATTGTTGCACCACGCTCGAGAAAGTCAATGAGCAGCACCCCTTGCCTGTCCCAAAACACAGTAGCCATAATCTTCCTTGCTGATTTTTGTGCAAACCGCACAAAAGAACTCCTTGATTAATTCAAATGGGAGGTTTTCCCTCATCCACCCTATAGTCCTGATCTTGCACCGAGTGATTTTCACTTGTTTCCAAGAATGAAGAACTGGCTAGCAACACAGCGCTTCGACGACGACGAGGAAATCCGGGCGCGCGTCACTGAGTGGCTGCGGTCGCAGGCGGCGGATTTCTATGACGAAGGAATTTTGAAGCTTGTCCACCGCTATGACAAGTGCCTCAATTTGCTTGGTGACTATGTAGAAAAGTAGTATTTTAGTCACTCTTTCAGATGTATATAATAAAAAACTTTTCTTTTACATAGTTTTTGTTTATTTACAAAACGTTCCCTACTTTCTGAATAGCCCTCGTAGCATGTTTTTAAATTATTTTTTATTTTTTTTTAATAATCTAACGAGTGTACGTTGCAATCTGTTCAATTTTAGAACAATTAGCAACCCCATGACCCAATGAGATGAGGATGATGTGTATGACGTGTAAATGAGGTGTAGTCTTGTACAGACCCAGGCCGACCATTCCTGAGAGAGTATGGTTAATTGAACCCTAACCATCAAAGTACACCGGTAACCACTGTCTAGTATTCAAATCCGAATAAAAGTAAGTACCTTTACTAGGAGTTGAACCAGGAACCTTTATCTCCAAAAATCAGCTGACAGCTGATTTTGGCGACGACTTTGCCTCTAGACCTACCCGGTGGGTTAAATTAATTTGTAGCATATTTTTAAATATTTTTACTACAATATTTTAAACAGTGTGTAAATATTACGCGGCCTCCGGGCCAGCCCAGTCAGTCAGCTGTTAGTAAGTCGCTATTATTTGTTACGTAACAACGGTTGGGCAAGCGACTTTGTATGGTGACCAGCTGAAAGCCAACCGTGAACAAACTCTACTGGGGGTCCCTGTTCAAATTCATCCCTAATTCACGTCAAATAATACAGTAAAGCAGCGATCAAATCGGGTAGTTGTCAATAATGTACAGTTCCCGATAATTAACAAAAGCTAAAAAAAATTACGCTTCCAAAATTTCCGCTTGATACCTCCAGTGGTTTTTGAGGTAATTTTTAAAAATTTATATTCAAAAAACTAATTGTGGGAATCTTTTGTCAAAGTTTTAAAAATATTTAACAAAACTAATTTTAAAATTTCAATATTTGACAACAAACAAAACAAACACTACTGGAAAACGTAATAAAAACGAAGAATTCTTTTCTAAGAAAATTTTCCCTTCATACATAAAAAAAATTATAATGAATATGAATTTAACATACATTTTTTGAAACATCGCTTTAAATAAGTGATGTTAACTTAAAAATCTATAAAAAATTGATAAAAATAGTGTTGTGGTTTAAGCAATCAGCCGAAAGGATAGTTTGAACCTGTACTAAGTAAAACGAGGTGCGGGTGATTTATCAATGCCTTCCTAATTGAGTGAAAAAATTATGCTTATTAACAAGCCAGGCCATCTGAAAAGCACTAACTTTCCACCCTGCAAATGACACCTTCATTTCATTACCACAGGGTCTGGCTGTACAATGAAATTCATTACTCTCAAGAGAAGATAACACAAAACTAGTGTATTTTACATCTTTATCTCTTCTGTTGTTAAATGCTTCAGTCATATAATTGGCTGACCATGTGACAAGAAGTACAACTATTTTTTCTAGCTCTTCAACTACCAGATCGAATGCAAATAATTCAACACTCCACATGCCTGTCATGGCCTTAACAATATCACAATAATAAGAAATGGATTTTATTCAAATTCCCAATTACAGGTTACTTTTTAAGTATATAGTTACTTTTGAAGATTAAAAAAAGATTACGTAAAGAGATTAAAAAAGATTAAAAAGATTAAGTAAGAAGATTAAGTATAAATTATTTTAATTTTCCATTTTATAATAAGTCAAACCTTTATAAAGTTCAAATGGATTTGAATAAACTTCTATTAAAATTCACATAAAATTAAGATCATAAAATTTTTTGGCTTTATATTTTGTCATTGAAAACTGTAGGCTACATTATTAAAAACCACCCAATTTGATTGCTGCTCTTTGCTGTATTCTTTTTGTGACGTCGATTAGGAGTTCGAACAGCGACTTCCAGTAGAATTAGTTCACGAATGGCTGTCAGTTGGTCACCATACAAATTCACTTGCCTAACCGGTGTTACTTAACAAATAATAGCAGCTTTCTACTAGCTGACTCATTGGGCTGGCCGAAAAGCCTAAAAATTATATACATTTAGGTCAACAGCCGAAAGGCTGGTTTGAACCTCTAGAGGTTTTACTAAGTAAAAAGGAACATGAAGTGGTTTACCACTTCATATTGCCTTCCTCAATGAGTTGAAAGAGTATGCTTATTAGCATTCCGGGCCCTCTGAAAAGCACCCACTTTCCACCCTACAAATGACACCTTCACTTCATTCACCACAGGGTCTGGCTGTATAGTGAAATTCGTAACTCTCAGAGGATATAACTGTAACTAGAGTCTTTTATACCTCTACCTCTTCTGTTCTTAAATAGTTCAGTCATATAATTGGCTGACTATATGATAAGAAATAGAACTATTTTTTGTAGCCCTGGAACCAACAAATCGAGTGCAATTAATTTAACACTCCACCTGCTCGTTATGGGCATAAAAATTATATAAAATAAAAAAGTACAGGTCTATTAATTCACTCAAATACATTTTTATGAACTATTTTATGAAATAAATGATAACTGTATAAAAGATCATGTAAAGTCCAGCCTCTCTTAGTTTGCTCCTAATGTAAACAAATAATGACGTCACTGAGCATGCGCATTATATTAAAATGTGTACACGCTGATTAAAAAGTAACAACAAAATACTATCAAAAGTATTTAAATACAAAATACTTTCAAAAGTATTTTTATAAATGAAATTGTTAGGCCTACATCATATCACGACTAATGTTTTAAGTACTTTAAGAACTTATAGTTTAAAATAAAGTTAACTTAATAGGAATACGACATATTTATATAAAGTCGTGGACTCCAGCGTGCACCTTGTAGTAGCTGGCTTTGGTTTGTTGACAGCTGTTGTTGTTTAGGTCATCAGCTGAAAGGCTGGTTTAAACCTGTAGAGGTTTTACTAAGTAAAACGAGGAGTGAGGTGGTTTACTATGCCTTCCTCACTGACTGGAAAAGTACGCTTATCAGCATGCCGGGCCCTCTGAAAAGCACATATTTTTCCACTATGCAAATTACACCTTTACTTCATTCACCACAGGGTCTGGCTGTATAATGAAATTCATTACTTTCAGAGGAGATAACTCTGATTAGTGTCACAATACACCTCTCTCTACCTCTTCTGTTCTTAAATGATTCAGTCATTTAATTGGCTGACCATGTGATAAGAAACAGAACTATTTATTTTAGCCCTGCAACGAACAGATTAAATGTAAATAATTTGACACTCCACCTGTCTATTATGGGCGTTTGTTGACAGTCGGAGCAAATTAAGAACGGCTGAACTGTAGTTTATTTTTGTTCTGGTATCGAGAATAAATAATTGACTACATTTTGAAATTTACTTTTGATATTATAAAATAAATCACATAATATTCCTCTATTTCGGGTCAAACGTTGATCGAAACAATCCGTAATAGATTCAGCCAAATTAATAAATTCTACAGCAAATGCTTCATTTTCAGTCAAAGAACATTCGTAAGCCATTTTAGAACAATTCGCCATTATTAAAGCAGTTATGGAAATAACGGTCGCTGTGTTAATAATATTCACTGATGTTGTAATTGTATTATGTTTACCATCTCTCTCAGATTGTTCCGCAAATTTACCTTTTTTACAATATTCCATCACCAAAGTTTCGTTTACTTTATGATTAAAATAATCTTTAGGAGAAAAAAATGCCCATCGTTTTTTTCGACGAGATGAAAATTTATTACAAGATGATTTAAAATTCCTCAATAAATTTAATTCCGTTTTGTAAACGTAATCTATTTCATTTTTCAGACATTTACAATTATTTTTTAAAAGTTTTATCATATTTTTTGTGTTACAAATTAATTTTTCCATTTTTCTCATTAATATATTGTCATTTTTATTTAAATCCACTCCTTTCATTTTCTTGAACATAAAAAATAAAATTAATCATTTAAAAGACATTCAGTGCTCTCGCCTAGCACGTTCTCCTTTGTTTACCAGGGCAGTCCTGAAAGCCTGTCACGTTTTGATATAAAAAAAATACTAAGTACCAGAAAAAAATTTTATTATATACATTTGAAAGTGCAACTAAATTGCTATTTTTCTACATAATCACCAAACAAATTAAGACACTTATCATAGCGGTGAAATAATTTTGAAATGCCGGCGTCATAAAAGTCTAACACCTGTGATTTTAACCAGTTAGTCACACCCTCCTGCAGCTCCACGTCGTCGTCAAAGCGCTGCGTCGCAAGCCATGTCTTCATTGTCGGGAACAAGTGATAATCGCTGGGCGCAAGGTCCGGACTGTATGGCGGATGTGGGAAAACCTCCCATTTGAAAGCATCCAGGACTTCTCGTGTTCGATTTACCGTATGTGGTCGGGCGTTGTCATGCAAAAAGAGAATTTTTCTAGTCAACTTTCCTCTGCGCTTGTTTTGGATCGCTCTTCTTAACTTTTCAAGTGTTTCACAATACCTCGCAGACGTTTTTGTTGTGCCACGTTCCAAGAAATCGATAAGAAGAAAACCGTATTACCGACCGTAATTCACAACTGGCGGGATTTTGAATTGCGGCGTACATTTTAAATTGTTGTTGAAAAACAACGAAGAGCGACACAGACCTCTCGCTAGAGCACGGCTGGATAGCCACTGAACGGAGAAACGCCGCGGCACCAAAATGGCCGCGATAGCTCCACCCCTAGCGGCTACAACGCAAACGTGACAGACTTTCTGGACTGCCTCGTACATTTTAAGTAGTTTTGTAGGAAGTTCGCTAGTCGGATATCAGTTTGTCGCAACTGTACAACTCTCAGAAAGGTGTTTTCTTTGTAACCGTGCAGTTTGTTTTTCAATTTCTATCATACGATCTTATAAACTCGTACAGTAGAGCTTACTCATAGAGTATTTTTAACGGGTTTTCAGGATACAGTTGAACTTATAAATTTAATACCTTTTCAGTTATCGATGCAAAATAGCTTACACTTTTTGATTTACTTTAAAATTATATAAAATTGTAGTTTAAAATTAGTACATAACCCACCGAGTTGGTCTAGAAGTAAAGTCGTCTCCGAAATCAGCTGTTTAACAGCTGATTTTCGGAGACGAAGGTTCCTGGTTCAAATCCTAGTAAAGCTAGTTACTTTTATACGGATTTGAATGCTAGACAGTGGTTACCGGTGTACTTTGATGGTTGGGTTTCAATTAACGATACTTTCACAGTTGGAATGGTTGGCCTGATTCTGTACAAGACTACACCGCATTTACACGTTATACATATCATCCTCATCTCATTGGGTCATGGGGTTGCTTATTGTTCTAAATTGAACAGATTGCAACGTACACACATTAGGAATAAAAAAATAAAAAATATTAGTATATAGTCACGCGTAAATAGTAAAAGTAAATGGAAACATACAAACAAGAAGAAATATATTTATTATAAAATGTATGATTAAAATTAATCAATTCTCCGATGGTTCCGAAGTTTTATTCTTCACTTTAAGAATATGCACAATATAGGTCTAAAATAAAAAATATGCCTATAAAACATAACAGTTGTAAATAAAGCGGAGAACACAGCGCGCAAGTAAACAGCCCGGGGGGGGGGGAGACATCATAATAATTGCTCAGCATTGAATGTGTTAAAATGAAGTAATATAAAATATAATGTTACTTTTTTTAAGTTTACATTTTTAAGTATCTTCAACATCTTAAATTATTAGCATTCAGTTTAAGTTATGGAACGTTGAGTTTGTTGGCTTTAATTTCCAGACCCTAGCCGGGAATCGAACACGGGATTTTTTTTAATCGCCGGCAAGCGCACTTACCACTATACCACAGTAATGGCCAACATCACAATTTTAATTCATAAAATTCATTTTCAAAATAAGTAGAGTAATTTAGTAAATTTTCCTGAATAAAAAATCTTTGCAAGTATATTTCATTAATTTTCAAAATAAATCTTCAAAAAAAATGTATAAGTGCGTTATTAAATTAACTATAGGCCTATACCGTCTGTAGTTTTTATTCAAATTAAAAGTCTTATGAAAACCAAGAGTTTCCGGAATGAGACAGGTTCTGTTAAATCCAGTCATGATTAATTCACGTTTGGCCGCATTGACGCAGTTGGTAACGTGCTCGCCTCTCATCATGCGGTCCTGGGTTCGAATCCCACTCAGGCACGGCATATTTTCATACGTTACAAAAAATCATTTCATCCTCCATCGTACAAAAGTTACACCCCAACGTCGTCGCTAATGACCGTTGTAGTTGATGCGACGTTTAATTAATTAATTAAAAAAAAAAAATTCCGCATTGGCGTAGTTGGTAACGTGTTCGCCTCTCATCATGCGGTCTTGGGTTCGAATCTCATTCAGGTACGGCATATTGTCATACGTTACAAAAAATCATTTCATCCTTCACCGTCTGCATTATCAGTAATTGCAGAACAGTCGGACGTTAAACCAAAAAAAAAAAAAAAAAAACAATAATGCGTTTAACCCTTTTAGTGCCGTAGCAATACTTAAAGGTTTGATCTAAAGCCTTTTAATTTGAATAAGAGTACACAAAAAGTGTCAGCCCTAATTTCGAAAACTTGCAGGCGTAAGTCTGCCATTACTTTCTTTTCTTTTTCCATTTCTTTTTTCTTTTTTCTATTGTTTCTTTTTCCTTTTCCTTTTATTAATTTATAAATGAATAATATTATTTTTGGTCAAGTTTTGCTAAACTATTTTTTGTGGGAATTTTTTGTTTTTTTTTCTTATTAATTTATTATTGTAGAAAGTAATTTTATTGAAACATTATTTTATTTTTATGAGAAAAGGAGACAAAAAGTGTATTAGCATGTATATATTGTAAATAAAATAGTTATAAGCAAATATTGTTCTGTAAATATGTAATATTTGTTTAAGTCAATAAGGCTTATATGGATAAGTTCTGTTAGCCTTTATATTATTGTAAATAAATAAATAAATAAATAAATAAATAAATTACCAACGAAAATTTCAACGTTACAGAAAAATAAAATTTCCGGTTAAAACTTAATTTTTGTAAAAAAAAGAAATCGTTCTAACACTAAAAATATTCAGAATAGTTTTTTTTAGTTTTTTTAAAGTCGCATCAACAGCTTGATCATTAGCAACTACTGTGAGTATTGGTATCATAACTGTAGTTTTGAGTTAAAATTTCCAGACTTTAGCCGGGAATTGAACCCGGGACCTTTCACTTTGCAGGTTAGCGCGCTAGTCACTACGCCATGGAGGCAGTTTCAAAATGCATTATTCCATTAATTTTTTTTTTAAGTTTTTTTTGTAAATGTTCGGTTATCCGGACGTTGGCACTTTATACATAACTTACGGTCATCCGATAAATCGGATGTTATAAATACGTAAAATGTGTAGACGTCCTGTTTTCCGGACGTTAGTACTGAAAGGGTTAAAAATAAAACTATAGAATGATTCCTGTCACAGTTTCTCATTTTATTTGACTTTGGCCGTTAATGAGAAAGGGATAATCATTACAGAATGTTTAATCTGCTGCCGAAATTTTTTTTTTATTACATTAAGATTAAGGTTAGAAATTTTTATTTTATTAAATAGTGAAAATTCTGTTAACAACCACTTCTTTCCAGAGACCATCCCTGTTTACGATAAATCTGAAGAATCTATTATTTTTATTAAACCTAAAGTCCATCTAGGCAATATTTTAACACGTTGACTGCTATGTGACCCAAATATGTGTTACAGTGTCTTTGAAAATGGGCTACGTGCATCAAAAATGAATTATAGTACATGGACTCATTTTTAAGCCGTGTAATGTGGTTTGGAAAGCTACGGCTTTAGAGTGACATTGTACTCTTAAACTTTTCAAATAGTTGGCCTTTTTCAAATAATAGGATATTGCGTATGTGGGTAGTTTTCCTTGTTGTCCTGTACTAGAATGCTGCTATTATTTGTAATTTTATTATTTCTTTTGCTTATTTTGGTTGATTGAAATAGTCTAAAACTTTGTAACTTAACCCAGTTGTTTATTACATTTTTTATTGTGACACAAAAACGGATCACATGACTCTGAAATGTACAATCACTCCAGCAGGCCATGTTACCCAAAATTTTATCACAACTTTATTTTACAAAAAAAATAGTTGTTATTAAATAAATTAAGCGAAGTAAGAAGAAAAATAAATAACATGTGTAAAAAGTACGATGGCCCAGCTGTAAGTGTCACAAATTTTTTTTTTTTTTATTCCTAATTAGTGTACGTTGCAATCTGTTCAATTTAGAACAATAAGCAACCCCATGACCCAATGAGATGAGAATGATGTGTATGACGTGTAAATGAGACTGTGTAGTCTTGTACAGACCCAGGCCGACCATTCCTGAGAGAGTATGGTTAATTGAACCCCAACCATCAAAGTACACCGGTAACCACTGTCTAGTATTCAAATCCGAATAAAAGTAAGTACCTTTAGTAGGATTTGAACCAGGAACCTTCGTCTCCGAAAATCAGCTGTTAAACAGCTGATTTTCGCGACGACTTTACCTCTAGACCAAACCCGACCAACCCACAAAATTTAGTGTAGCAGTCAACGTGTTAACAATCTTTTTAGCTCCAAAATACGAGACGTATTTTTAAAGTAAGTACTGTTTTGAAATAAAAAAAGAACAAAGTAGACTTTTCTTAATAATTTTAAATTTACATGGCCTCCGGGCCCACCCAGTCAGTCAGCTGGTAGAAAGTCGCTATTATTTGTTAAGTAACACCGGTTGGGCAAGCGACTTTGTATGGTGACCAGCTGACAGTTATCCATGAACAAACTCTACTAGGATTCCCTGTTCAAACTCATGCTTAATTCACTTCAAAAATACAGCGATCAAATCGGGTAGTTGTCAATAATGTACATTATTTCAAAACGGTACTTTAACACAATGACTGCCACACTAAATTTTGTGACACTTACAGCTGGGCCATCGTACTTTTTTCACATTTTATTAATTTTTCTTCTTATTTTACTTAATTTTTTTAATAACAACTACTTTTTTTTTGTAAAATAAAGTTGTGATAAACTTTTGGGTAACATGGCCTCCTGGAATGATTGTACATTTCAAAGGGAATGTGATCCGTTTTTGTGTCACAATAAAAAATGTAATAAACAACTGGGTTAAGTTACAAAGTTTTAGACAATTTCAATCAACCAAAATAAGCAAAAGAAATAATAAAATTACAAATAATAGCAGCATTCTAGTACAGGACAACAAGGAAAACTGCCCACATACGCAATATCCTATTATTTGAAAAAGGCCAACAACTATTTGAAAAGTTTAAGTGTGCAATGTCACTCTGAAGCCGTAGCTTTCCAAACCACATTCTTCTTCTTCTTCTTCTTTAGCTTTTCCGTTCCTCAGGGGTCGCTGTTCCTTATTCTTCTCCTCCACTCTCTCCGATCCACCACATCCTCCTCGCTCAGGCCCTTCTCCCTCAGGTCGTCCGCCACGGCGTCTCTCCATCTTCTCCGGGGTCACCCCCTCCCTCTCACCCCATCCACCACCAATCTATCCACAACCCTCCCCACATACTCCTCCTCCCTACGCATCAAACGTCCATACCACTGCAGTCTTCGTTCCTGAACCTTCTTGGACACTTCTATCACTCCCACAGACTCCCTTATTACTTCATTCCGTATCCTATCTTTCCTAGTCTTTCCCTGCATCCACCTCAACATCCTCATTTCCGCAACCTCCAACTTGTTTCCCTGTCTCCTCTTCATAGGCCAAGTCTCACTACCATATAACAATGCCGGTCTAATCACTGTCTTATATATCTTTCCCTTCATTTTTGTCCCAATCCTTCTGTCACACAATACACCTGTCGTTCGCCTCCAGTTATTCAATCCAAACCACATTACACGGCTTAAAAATGAGTCCATGTACTGTGACTCATTTTTGATGCACGTGGCCCATTTTCAAAGACAACTGTGACACATATTTGGGTCACATATTTGAGTCAACGTGTTAAAAATACGCCTCGTATTCTTCTTATTGCTTTAATTTCAGTCTTGCGCCTACGATTACTTATTTTGCAGTACTATTATTATTATTATTATTATTATTTGGCGCAGTACTATTTATAGTATAAATTTTAGCTGTAACAGTCGTGTTCTTTTTAAAAATATTACTAAAACAATTGCATACTTTATCCCACATCCTATAAACCAATCCTGGACTAGGATAATGAAAAACTACGTCTTCAATTTTTTCAGCTACTTTACAGTAAAATACTGCTTTGTCTACACATTGTTCTAAAACTTTACATATATCTGAACATTTATTCTTAAATAATCTAGCTCTTTTAAAAAAATATCTTTCAGAACTTTCATGTGTTCTTTTAGATTTTTTCTCTCTTTTTAAACGATGATGATAGTTGTCATGATCATTGTCATCATCATGATCATCTTCTGTATATTTAATGGAATTTAACCAATTATATTCATTATGTTTTAATTTTTCATTTCTTTCAATTTCTTCAAATTTTTTTGATTTTTGTAGAAATATACTTTCTTTTTTCATCAATCTCGTATGTTTCTACACAGAAATGAATATCATAATTATTTTTTATTAGTTTTATAATTTTGCTTAAAATATTACATTATTATTTTTTTAGTAGTAGATTGACCCACCGGGTTCGTCTAGAGATAAAGTCGTTGCCAAAATCAGCTGTTTAACAGCTGATTTTCGGAGACGAAGGTTCCTGGTTCAAATCCTAGTAAAGGTAGTTACTTTTATACGGATTTGAATGCTAGACAGTGGTTACCGGTGTACTTTGATGGTTGGGGTTTAATTAACCATACTCTCTCAGGAATGGTCAGCCTTAGTCTGTACAAGACTAAACCTCATTTACACGTCATAAATAAATCATCCTCATCTCATTGGGTCATGGGGTTGCTTATTGTTCTGTATTGAACAGATTGTAACGTACACACATTGTGTTGTTTAGGTCAACAGCCGAAAGGCTGGTTTGAACCTGCAGAGGTTTTACTAAGTAAAACGAGGAGTGAGGTGGTTTACCATTGCCTTCCTCACTGAGTGGAAAAGTACGCTTAACAGCATGCCGGGCCCTCTGAAAAGCACATATTTTCCACTCTGCAAATGACACCTTCACTTCATTCACCACAGGGTCTGGCTGTATAGTGAAATTCATTACTTTCAGCGAAGATAACTCTGACTAGTGTCTTTTGCACCTCTACCTCTTCTGTTCTTAAATGATTCAGTCATTTAATTGGCTGACCATGTGATAAGAAACAAAACTATTTATTTTAGCCCTGCAACAAACAGATTGAGTGTAAATAATTTGACACTCCACCTGTCTGTTATGGGCAGGTACACACATTAGGAATTACAAAAAAAAAAAAATTATAAAATATTCAGACCAATTTGTTTATTACTTGCGTACGTCTGTAGAGTATAGTTTAGTGAGTTTTTGCAGTTCACTTCTTGGAATTTATAATTTAAATTTTTACTGGGACAAATTAAATACATATTTTAAAATGAAATAATTATTTGTATGTTTGTACATTAAAATAATGTTGTTGGCATTTGCGTTCATTAAAATTTGTAGACCTTGTTGAAAGAATAGATTATGGATAAAAATATACTTTATGCGGAACTGTGTGTATACGTTGAGGAAGAGTTGTGCCAGTTCGAATTATCCACAGTATAATTACCTTCACTAGGATTTGAACCAGGAACCTTCGTCTCCGAAAGTTAACTTTCAAACAGCTGACTCGTGGCAACGATTTTACCTTTAGACCAACCCGGTGGGTCATATCAAAATTGCTGTCAGACGGTAAACAAAAAAAAAATCTAAACTGAATAACATTTTTTCCTTTATTTTTTTGTAATCCTTAATATTTGTGTACGTTACAATCTGTTCAATTCAGAACAATAAGCAACCCCATGACCCAATGAGATTAGAATGATGTGTAAGAAGTGTAAATGAGGTGTAGTCTTGTACAGACCCAGGCTGACCATTCCTGAGAGAGTATGGTTAATTGAACCCCATCCATCAAAGTACACCGGTAACCACTGTCTAGTATTCAAATCCGTATAAAAGTAACTACCTTTACTAGGATTTGAACCAGGAACCTTTGTCTCCGAAAATCAGCTGTTAAACAGCTGAGTTTGGCGACGAATTTACCTCTAGACCAACCCGGTGGGTTCTTTATTTATTAATTATTAAAATTATTAGCTATTAAAAATTTTTATAGACTCATTTTTATTGTGTTTCCTAACGACTGGAGTAATAAAAGTAAGATGAGACCCTTGTAATGAGATTAATGTTGACAGTACTGTGTCCAATGATAATTTCCCTACACGTCAGATTTGTTGGGAAGCACCGTATACTTTGGTCAATTTTGTTTTTGTAATCCTTAATTTGTGTACGTTGCAATTTGTTCAATTCAGAACAATAAGCAACCCCATGACCCAACCCCACTACCCAATGAGATGAGGATGATATGTATGCCTTGTGAATGAGGTGTAGTCTTGTACAGACTCAGGTCGACCATTCTTGAGAGAGTATGGTTAATTGAATCCCAACCATCAAAGTACACCGGTAACCACTGTCTAACATTCAATTGTTCAATTTGGTACTAATTTTAGTGATAATAAATTGGCCAATGTACACTAAGGTTATGATTTTTTTAAACTATTGATTGCTTTTTAACCGTCAACTTGATTTTTAGTGGATAAGGTTAATAAAATTATTTTTTTATTGTAAAAAGAATAACTGCATTTTAAGCAAAAAAGTTAAACTAATTCGCAACAGAACAAATCTTCTGAAGGTTCAAATCTTCATTGTTATACAAAAGAAAATTAAATACTTTTAAAAAATTTTTTCAAAAAATTGAAAAAATTATAAACATATTTATAAACTAATGAATTATGTCTAATATTCGTGTTGAAAATTTTTTGAGCTTTTATTAAATTTTCTCTCACTTTGCCATGTAATATTTTAATAGATTTATCCATTCTATTTGCATAAACAAAATGTTGACGAAATTTTTTTTGTACTTCGGGTGAAGGCGTTTTTATGAATAATTCTTCTTTTTGTGTATGTAGTGATTTAAATCGATCTCTACTGTTTTTTAATGTAGCTTTTTGATTTCTAGAATTCCATGGACGATTACGAAGTTTTGGCATTTTCTTTTTAGATATCCTTCTTTTAAATCTATTCCGGATTACTTTAATATTGTTTTTAAAGTTATCATCAAATTTCTCTTCGTTTAGTTTACTTTTTGAATTAGAATACAATACATTTATTGATAATGTATTCAATTTGTTGTAATCAATATTGTTATAATTTCCTTTATAAAAATTTTTCTTCAATGAATTTTGAACTTCTTGTATCATTAATCCTTCCAATTTCTACACGCACATGCACACACAGACACAATAAATTCATAGATACTATTTTTACTATGTTGTTTTTGTCATCAGCCGAAAGGCTGATGAACCTGTAGAGGTTTTACGAGGTCTGTTAAAAAAATAACCAAACTTTATGAATTACGCACTAATGCAGATATTTAGCGACGTGCGGTTGGTGGCACACTGTTCCACGTCATTCCTTTTGTGAATTTTTTTGGATTGTTGATATCTCATTAAATTTTTGTGGTGTTGTGTTTAGTACGACGTGTTTAAGTGCTAGTGACGATTTTTGTAATGTGCAAAATTCGGGAACAAAGGTGCAAGATGAAATTTCGTGTGAAGCAGGAGAAAACTTTCACAGAAACATTTCAACTTTTGAAACAAGTCTAAGGAGATGATTATCTGAGTTGTACGCATTGTTGTAAATAGTTTTCTCAATTTGAAAGTGGTCGCCAGTCAATTGAAGATGACCCTCAACCTGGAACGCCTTTGACTTCAACTGATGGCACCCTCGTTAGGAAAATCTATAATCTGGTGCGTGTAAATCGCCGATTGACTGTTAGAGAACTTTCAAAAGAGGTAGGCATCTCAATTGGATTGTACCATGAAATTTTGACTGAAAAATTGAACTTGCATCGAGTTGCAGCAAAGTTTGTTCCCCGTTCGATGACCGAACAGCAAAAAGAATGTGGAAAAGATGTGGACGTTTGTCGGGACTTCTTGAACAAGCCAATGATGATACAACATTCAGGTAAAGGATGATAACAGGAGACGAAAACTGGGTTTACGGCTACGGCATTAAGACAAAAGTGCAGTGTTCACAACGGGTTGACAAAAATTTCACGTTTAAAAAAATCGTCACTAGCACTTAAACAAGTCGTACTAAAAACACAACACCATGAAAAGTAAATGAAATATCAACAATCCAAAAACATGTGTTTAACAAAGAAAGACGTAGAGCAGTGTGCTACCAACCGCACGTCTCTAAATATCCCTGTTAGCGCGTAATTCAAAAAGTTTGTTATTTTTTTAACAGACCTCGTACTAAGTAAAACGAAGGGTGGATGGTTTACCATTGCCTTCCTCACTGAGTGTAAAAGTACGCTTATCAGCATGCCAGGCCCTCCGAAAAGTACCCACTTTCCACTCTGCAAATGACACTTTCACTTCATTCACCACAGGGTCTGGCTGTATAATGAAATTCATTACTTTCAGAGGAGATAACTCTGATTAGTGTCTTCTACACCTCTACCTCTTCTGTTGTTAAATGATTCAGTCATTTAATTGGCTGACCATGTGATAAGAAACAGAACTATTTATTTTAGCCCTGTAACGAACATATTTTTACTAATAATGTAAATAACTGCATATCCTATACCTCCTACATCTTATTTACAATACAGTAAATAACTCATAACAATTATTTTGGTATTTCGAATTTTTGATGATATAAAGCGGTGATTGAAGTATCCGAAGATACTGTCAGTAACAGCACGACCGGCAAACTAAAAAGTGGTTACATTTATGGGTAGGTCTACGTTTTTATGCTCAATAGGCATTTCTTAAATTTCAAGTAATACCTCATTTATCCGGCTCTCGGGATAATCCAGATAAGATTTGTAGACATTTTTTGTCGTAATTTTCAGAATGGTCAATATCATTTTCCGATGTCCATCACATCCCGATTGCAGAAAGTATAGCTAAAAAATACTTGAGAAATAAAGTTTAAAAACCCCCAAAAGCAATATTCACTCGACTATATGTTGTTAACAATTAAAGAGCAAATAAAATTAAAAATTGAAAACGTAGCTTTTATTAAATTCACTGGATGATATTAAGGACGTCGTTTTCGATCTGATCTATATCGAATATTTCGATCTAGTATATCGAATATTAATAATCGATACTAGCCATGGTTTTGAAAATGTAGCTCGAGCGACGCTACGCCAATGCGGAATGGCCTAAATGGAAAGTTATTTTTGAAAGAAAGTAGGTATTACATAAAATTTTCTAACCCAAGAATTGAACCCAAAACTTTCAACTTTATCGCTAAACACGTTACCAACTGTACCATTTTTTTTTAATTCCTTATAAATGTGTACATTGCAATCTGTTCAATTGAGAACAATAAGTAACCCCATGACCCAATGTAATGAGGATGATATGTATGACGTGTAAATGAGGTGTCGTCTTGTACAAACTCAGAGAGTATGGTTAATTGAACCCCAACCATCAAAGTACACCCACCACAACCACTGTCTACTATTCAAATCCGTATAAAAGTACAGTATGCAGATGAACTAAAGTCCCCTAGCCGTGGGAGTGAGAGAATGCATAACGCTCTCACTCGCACAAGCCATACGCGCCATTCCAATAACATTGTCTTTAATTTTACTCATTGTTGTGAGCAATCGTTTATGCATGCAGTAAACTAACAAGCAAGATAACGACTGTAGTATATTTTCAGATCTGGATTATAACGGTAAAGACCTTTGGGCGCATGCGTAGTTATGCCACATATCTCCCTCTCACTCGCTCAACTATGGGACGACATTAATTCATCAGATATCTGTAACTACCTTTACTAGGATTTGAACCAGGAACCCCTTCGTCTGTCACCGTGAGTCAGCTGACTCACGTGAGTCAGCTGTTAAACAGTTGACTCACGGTGACGACTTTACCTCTAGACAAACAACCCAATGGTGGGTCAAAAACTGTACTATGAAAGTTACGCCCATTAACTGTACCATTAAACGCCCACCCCACTCGTGACCAAGTCTATTTTTAATTTTTTTTTAATTCTACCATGACAATGGCAAAACAATATTTCATCTTATTAATATATTTGTACTAATTTTTTGTACGCTGAATAAAACGATAGTTTGCTCGGACCGAACGATTTAACGGTTAGCGAGATCCTATTTTAATGTATACTCGGAAGATATAGTAAATAAGGCACTTAATGAGTTGGACACAGGCATTAGAATCAATGGCATGACGATAAATAATTTGAGATATGCTGATGATACAGTTCTTATAGCTGGAACACATGAAGACCTTCAGATGCTAATAAACAGAGTGGCCACAGTTAGTGAAGAGTACGGTCTTTCACTTAATATTAATAAAACAAAGTATATGTTAATAGCTAAAGCATATCAGAACGTTGGTAGGATATATGTAGGAAACCAATGCATTGAAAGAGTCCATGCTTACAAGTACCTAGGCACAACTGTTAATGAAAACAATGACAGCTCTCAGGAAATTCGCATCAGAATAGAACAGGCCAGAAAAACATTTATAAAGATGAAGAAACTGTTCTGCTGCCGAGATTTAAGCCTTGAATTAAAAACACGTCTCCTAAGATGCTATGTCCTATCCGTACTGTACTATGGGATGGAGGCTTGGACAATGAAGAAGATTGATGAAAGGAGACTGGATGCATTTGAAATGTGGCTGTACCGGCGAATTCTGAGGATTTCATGGGTGGAAAAGATGACGAATGTGGAGGTGTTTAGACGTATGCATAAAGAAAGAGAAGTACTATTAACAGTGAAGAAAAGAAAATTATTGTATATGGGACATGTCATGAGGGGAGAAAAATATAAAATATTACAAGTGATTGTCCAGGGGAAAATCCAAGGAAAGAGATCCTTGGGAAGAAGACGAAAATCCTGGCTGAAAAACCTAAGAGATTGGTATTTTTTGCAGCAACAACGAATTGTTTAGGGCTGTGACATCAAAGATAAAAATCGCTCTGATGATTGCCAACCTTCGAAGCGGAGATGGCACCTGAAGAAGAAGAAGAGATAGCAAGGGTTCAGAATATTATAAATAAATAAAACATTATGTAACGTATAAATTTTAATTTCGTACACACTGTACGAATATAATTCGCTATGTTGTGTTAAAATTTCAAACTGACATCCTAAACAAACAACACTACGGTGTTTAATGGTAGGTACAGCCACATTACGTTTTATAAATATCTACTCGCGTAAAATCCCACTTTAACACGTTGACTGCTATGTGACCCAAATATGTATCATTGTCTTTGAAAATGGGCCACGTGCATCAAAAATGAGTCACAGTACATGGACTCATTTTTAAGCCGTGTAATGTGGTTTGGAAAGCTACGGCTTCAGAGTGACATTGTACACTTAAACTTTTCAAATAGTTGGCCTTTTTCAAATAATAGGATATTTCGTATGTGGTAGTTTTCCTTGTTGTCCTCTACTAGAATGCTGCTATTATTTGTAATTTTATTATTTCTTTTGCTTATTTTGGTTGATTGAAATAGTCTTAAACTTTGTAACTTAACCCAGCTGTTTATTACATTTTTTATTGTGACACAAAAAGGGATCACATGGCTCTGAAATGTACAATCACTCCAGCAGGCCATGTTACCCAAAAGTTTATCACAACTTTATTTTACCAAAAAAAAATAGTTGTTATTAAATAAATTAAGTAAAATTAGAAGAAAAATGAATAAAATTTGAAAAAAGTACGATGGCCCAGCTTTAAGTGTCACAAAATTTAGTGTGGCAGTCAACGTGTTAACAGAAAAACATAGTAAAAATTGCCTATGAGCATGCACCTACTGAAGATTGGGGAAGAATTCCCCCTTAAACTACCGTGACAGTAGGAGCAGCGACAGTGATGCTTAACACCTGGATCGATAGTAGGGGAATAGTAACGATTCACTATGGTGGAAGAGGTGAAAACAGTACAAGCTGAGCAAGCCACTTCTTTAAGATTTTTTAAAATTGTAGGATGGATGTGTTGGTCTAAATACGAGGGTAGGCTGATAAGTAATGCACACATGCTTGTAGAAGACAACTAAATAAACTTCAGTAGCGCGCCTGGTGGCATGTGGAAGTACTATTTCTCCTCTACAAGCCTGCGCAGTTTGAAGGCGTTGCTTTCATTCAGTTTGTTTTGAGTAGTGGAAGTATGGCGTCGTGTTCTGGTGCTATGTCAACGAGAATTAAACAACGCGCTGTTATCGAATTTTTAACTGCTGAGAAAGTGAATCCTAGTGAGATTTATCGTCGTTTAAAGGCTGTTTATTGTGACGATACTGTTGATAGGTCTACTGTGAATCGTTGGGTAATAAAATTTCGTGATTGCCAACCTGGAAAAGCCTTAATTGTTGACAAAACACGCAGTGGACGACCAATCACTGCCTCAGACGATAATCGTCGCAAACTCATCGATGATTTGATTCAAAATGACCGGCGAATCACTCAACAGCGTATCGCAAACCAAATTGGAATATCTAAGGAACATGTTGGCTTCATTATTGAACAATTGGGATACCGTAAAATCTGTGCACGATGGGTACCACGCCGTCTGACAGACGAGAATAAACAGCGTCGATTGGAATGCTGTGAACAACTTTTGAAGCGCTACCGTGACGAAGGAGACGACTTTCTTTTGAATATTGTGACGGGGGACGAGTCATGGGTTCATCATTACGATCCCGAAGAAAAAAGGCAGAGCGCTGAATATCGTCATCCACATTCTCCTGTTGTGAAAAAGTTCAAAACACAACCGTCCGCAAAAAAAATTCTTTTGACTGTGTTTTGGGATGCTCGCCGAGTTTATGTGACTGATTATCTGGAACGAGGGGCAACGGTAAATTCTGCTCAGTATATACAGACTCTGAAACACCTCCGACGTCGAGTTTGTCGTGTTAGAGGCAACCTGGCGCCAATAATTTTGCAACACGACAATGCTCGTCCACACACTTCGCGTGCAACTGGAGAGGCTCTGAGAAACCTGAAGTTTCAACCAATTTTACACCCTCCGTATTCTCCCGACCTTGCGCCTTGCGATTTTTATTTTTTTCCTCTACTGAAGAGAGACCTTAAGGGTAATCATTACAGCTCGGACAATGAGGTGAAGGCAGCTATTGCGTCCTGGGTTCGAGGAAAGTCGGAAGAATTTTTCAGTGACGGAATGAAAAAACTTGTTAAACGTTGGGAGAAATGTGTAATGCTTAACGGTGACTATATTGAAAAATAAATAGATAATTTGGTAGGTTAAGATTTGTACTTTAATTTGTTATTTACCCCATCTTGCTATTTCTTTTTGTTCGTCTTCTACAAGCATGTGTGCATTACTTATCAGCCTACCCTCGTACGTGGCCACCTCTAATTGAACGTGATCCTTTAAAGTAAAAAAATCAATGTGGTGCACACGTAGGGACTATAGCAGTAGTAAAGAGCTAACAGTGCAATCTTTCGTTAACCCTTTTCAACTCAGTGTGACATAAAAGTCACATTGGAGTGAAATAACAGACATCAACATTTTAGTTGTTATCGACTACTTTGGGTTAAAGAACGCTGGGTGTGAAGTGTAATAATTTTCTGTACCCTAGCCAGGAATCGAACCTGAGACCTCCGCTTTGCAGTGTAGCATGGTGACCAAAGAGACGACTTTTAGTTTCGTTTTAAAGTTAATTTAAGTTTGTTAATTTAAAGTTAATTTAAGTCTGTGGTAATGTATGCGTGTGAGACTTTGGGCAGGTTGAGGCACTGTGGGAAGATGGAGGACCTTAGAAAGACAGAGAGAAGAATCCTCAGAACAATAATAAACAAAAAGCACAGAGTAGACAATGAGTATAGGTTGTTGCCAAATTCGGTTCTATACAGGGAAAATGAGGAAATTTCTGAGATAATGAGGAAGAGAAGAGTTGGGTTCTTTGGACATCTTAGGAGACTGCCAGAATCCAGATTTACTAGACAGGTACTGGATTTCTTTTTGAAAACCAAAGTCAAGTACGCCTGGTTTGAGGAAGTTCAACAGGATCTGCAGGACCTGGATATCTCAGAGACACAGATTTTGAACAGAGAAGAAGGATATAAGATCAAAAATCCAAACACGAAATTTCCAGAAGTACCTAAAAGGCAGACAAACAGACATTGGACTGTGGAGGATAGGGCGAGAGTGTCGCAGAGGATGAAGAACTACTGGGCAAATAAGAGGAATAACTAGGGATCTTCTATAAATCGATTAATTTTGCTCCAATGAGGGCCTAAAAAAAAAAAAAGTAGCATTTCTTCGAATATGTTGTGTGTACTTACAAGTATAGCTCTACTGTTTGTAAATAGTGATTTTATCCATTTTGCCAATATTTTTTAATTGTAAATTTTTTAAGTCTTTCATATTACATCTTTTTAATAACTTTAATATTAAAATCGTTTTTAATTTTTTTTTTGCTACAAATATAAGTAAGAGAAAATATTTTGTTTAATAAGCCTAAACATGATTTGACTTATTCGTATTGTTAATACGAATTTTGATACTATTAAGTACCAATGTGACGTATCTGTCACACTTTTTTGTCAGTCCTTCAAAAAGGGGTGAAGGTCTTAAAGTTATTTTGTTACACATTAATGTCAGTAAAATGTATGAAATTATGTGCACATATTTTTTTGCGTATAGTTAAAAAATTTGGGATTGAAAGGGTTCAGGGGAGTGGTTCATCGAAAAATATATTGATTTTTGATTTTTTTACATTAATCAATAATTTAAAACTTCCCTTTTTAAAATAATGGTAATTTTGTAAGAATCTGATAGATATTATTTTTATTATTGTACTTTTTCTGCAGTTATGTTACAATGTAATATAATTACAAGTATACGTCAATTTCTTAGTTATTCTTATCTTTAACCCTTTAAAGGTCTTTGGTAAGTATACATACCACTGACAATAAGGTCGATTTTTTAAAGAATAAGCTATACAGTTAAACCCTATTGGAATTTTATGGTTGTTTCATTGTTGGTTGTTCCATTTTTTTGGTGTTTTATAGATATTCTCTGGTAAGGTAAGCTTTCCAAATTCCGAAATCAGTGGGCAGCGACCATTTGCTTCATGAGTTACAGGAATGTGGTAAGGATTCATACCAGCGTACGCAACCGTGTTGTTTTGTTGTTGCTTTAGCACAGTGCTGAAAAAATTCGAGTTTTTTACGGGAAAACACGCATTCATGCTAATATAAAGTTAAGATAATTTATTCTACACATTTTCCGTAATATATTACTACAAGTTGTTGTAATAAGCATTCTTACCACTAAACATTATGTGATTCCCATTTCAATAAACGTTCCTTGCTAAGTATATTTACCAGGGCTTAACATATAAAAAGAAATATCTTACTGTTCTGGCACTAGAAATACATTATTCAAGTCCCTATGAAACAAAATTTAACATTTTACAATATGTATATTCCCCGTAGTAGTCTACTGCCCAGCGGAATTTCCGAAAATCTCATTTTTTCACTTCAAATTGCACTTTTCTTAGTTCCTACTACAGATATCAGAGTGGAATATTTACTGTGTGTTTCTTACAGTAAGGTTACACTTTTAACATATCCAAATGTAAAAGTTTTGTATAGAAGATGAACAAAAAATTTTTAATCAGCAAAAAACAACTAGTATTTAAAAAAATCATAACTATTTCAATATCATGCATTAAATATAAGATGGATATGTTAAAATGTAGAGAAAATTTTGTAGTTTTATGTAAAAAATCTGGTGTGAAACACTCACACAACTTTCTCTTGCCAATGCAAATAATTAATAATAAACCTAACATTGTTAATAAAATATTAGAAATAAACAAAAAACTAACCTCAAAAACATAACCTTATTTTAATCATGAGTGAATGACGCAAAATGACAATCGAACTCAGTTTGGCTTAAAAATACGGAAAATCACGCTTTCACGCTAAACTAGGCTCTGTAGAGAAAAATGCTTTAAACAAAAGTTGTAGATCTTTTAATTTTCTATAAATTTAATTATATACACTTTTGTCGTAAAATGCATACTAAGGCCGAAATGTTAAAAAATCGATTTTTCTCACGTTTTCGTGAGAAAAAAAACAGAAAATCGCAAATTACCGCTAAACTAAGCGTTATACAAAAAAATATTTGAAATAAAAGTTGTAGGTTTTTAAATTCTCTACAACTTTTATTATAATAAGTTTTTGCGCTAAAATTTATATTAAAGCCGTAATCTTAAAAAAACAACGTTTTTACGTGATAACACCCTCACCGAGAATTTCAGCAAACATGGCGCCTACCCTATCTTGTAGAGAATAAAAAATTGAGTAAAATAGGCGATTTTAAAAAAAATCGTAGGACCAGTTTTTGAGAAAATCGCAAAAAACTGAAAAACTATACGAATAAACTACTACTTCCGGTTGACCGATTTTGATGAAAATGTTCGTGTCGCGTCCGGTAGTGGTATGTAACGTAAGTTTCAAGTTTCAAGTTCGTACGATGTTCCGTTCTTGAGATATTCTGTTCACACACAGACACACACACACACACACACACACACACACACACACACACACAGACACACACACAGACCAATCGCTAAAAACATGTTTTTTGGGTTCAGGGGGTCTGAAAACGTATAGATCCGGTGAAAACTCGATTTCTTAAAATCGACATGAAAACAATACTTTCCTTCCTATATATTCATATAGGCAAGAGAAAGTAAAAAACAGAAATAAAATATCTTTAGTGCTTTTTAAGATACGTGCACTTTCATTAACATTGGTATTATAAGGTGAACCACTCCCGTTACGTCAGAATAGCTTTGAGCTTGATCGGTGGCAAAGACCATCTCTGAAATCGTAGATTCACGGCCTAGCCAGAAGATAGTGTACGTATAAATTTGTTGCATGTTACGTGTTATAAATAAATTTTTGTTTTTTGTTTAACTTAACGTTAAATATTAGCTGTAATATTTTACTTAATTACATTAATTGTGCCCATAACAGGCGGGTGGAGTGTTATATTATTTGCGATTGATCTGCTAGTTCCAGGGCTACAAAAAATATTACCTTTTCTTATCACACTGTCAGATAATTATATGATTAAGCATTTTTAAGAACAGAAGAGGTAGAGGTGTAAAAGACACTACTATCGGTTTCATAATGATAGACACTCGAGTTTGAACCCAAAGCATCTCCAAAACTATGAGTCGCATTTCAACATACTTTACAAAACAATTTAATAGAAGAAGTAGAGGTGAAAAAGACACTAGTCACAGTTATCTCCTCTAAGAATAATGAATTTCAATATTATATAGCCAGACCCTGTGGGTGTATGAAGTAAAGGTGTCATTTGCAGAATGGAAAGTAGATGCTTTTCAGACGGCCTGGCATGCTGAAAAGCATGCTTTTCTACTCAGTTTGGAAGGCAATGATAAACCTCAATGTTTGTTTTACTTAGCCTCTAGAGGTTCAAACCAGTCTTAAGCTGATAATTTAAACAACCAATTTTAATATACTGTATATATTTTTAGTTAAAGGATCATCGTACGGAAATGCGTTTTGTAGACAAAGTATAGTGCAAAAATTTGTGAAAACTTTGCCACTGGTTGGCGACTTTTTTTTTGGTTTTACGTCTGTATGTTTCGCAATTAATGTGTTAATGCAGACGATGAGAGAGGTGATAAATGAAAATAAGCGCTGAAAAAATACCAGACCTGACCGGGAGTCCAACCCGATACCGTTGGCGTAGAAGCCATTTCGACTGACCACTACACCACGGACCGATCATGAAGACCAAGAGGGCGTAGGAAATTCGTGAAGTTTTTTCACTTAAAACCTCAGACCTTATATAAAGACTACAAATAATTGAAATCAGAATGAGTAAATACTAATTACTGTACATTAAATTCTATTCTCTTGAAATTACTGTATTTTCTTTTATACATCGTAAGAAATACTGTATATTCACTTTAACTGTTTTTTGACACATTTTTTATTGAAAATTTAGTATCTCTTATTAAAATATTATAACATTGTTGAATATTGTTTAGGTCATCAGCCAAAAGCCTGGTTTAAATCTCTAAAGGCTTTATTAATTAAAAATAAGGAGTATGGTGATTTACTATTGTCTTGCTCACTGAGTTGAAAGAGTATGCTTATCAGCATTCCCGATCCTCTGAAAAGCATCTATAATATTCAGATGAACTAAAGTCCCCTAGCCGTGGGAGTGAGAGAATGCATAACATTCTCACTCGCACATGCCATATTCACCATTCCAATAACATTGTCGTATAATTTTACTCATTGTTGTGAGCAAGCGTTTATGCACGCAGTAACCTAACAAGCAAGATAACGACTGTAGTATGTTTTCAGATTTGGATTATGAGGGTAAAGACCTTTGAGCGCATGCGTAGTTATGCCACATATCTCCCTCTCACTCGCTCGGCTATGGGATATTATTAGTTCGTCTGATACCTATTCTTTCCACCCTGCATTTATGACACCTTCACTTCATTCACCACACAATCCACACTGTATAATGAAATGCATTACACTCAGAGGAGATATTTCTGACTAAAATCTTTTACACCTCTACCTATTCCGTTGTTAAATGATTCAGTCATATAATTGGGTTACCATGTGATAAGAAACAGAACTATTTTTGTAGCCCTGGAACAAGGAGAACGAGTGCAAATAATTTAACACTCCACCTGTCTGTTATGGGCAGAAATTTTTTTTAAATATGACGCTAAATAACTGAAGAGTTAATTGGATAAATGTGCTATGTAAAAATTTTCAATAATTGAGTTTTTGTGACCGATAAAGGCGCTATGTGTACATTTAGTTATACGGATGACACATAATACTCTATCTCTACATTCTAAGAAAACAGTATTGAATTTACGTGCAATGTACTACTTAATTTCTGATTTTTAGTAAATAAAGGTGTTATGATTACTTGGCACTTTTCTTCTTTCATTATACAAGACATTTTCGTTTTAGAATAAAACCGTTGACTATGGTAATAGATATGTTTTATCTTTATCGGTAAAAGTGTAAAGTAATGATTTTTTAAATTCCTTTGTAAGAAAACTGTTTTGTGTTATTTACAGTAAATACTCTTCATCCGATCACAGAGAAGATAGTGGGCAATACAAATTTTTAATTGATGAATCATAAGAATATTATAAAAAAAATTGAGAGGTAAAGTTGAAGATCAAAATAAACTGTTGCCAAAATCAACTGTTTAACAGCTGATTTTCGGAGACGAAGGTTCCTGGTTCAAATCCTAGTAAAGGTAGTTACTTTTGTACGGATCTGAATGTTAGACAATGGATACCGGTGTACTTTGATGGTTGGGGTTCAATTAACCATACTCTCTCAGGAATGGTCGACCTGAGTCTGTGCAAGACTACACCTCATTTACACGTCATACACTTCAGCTTCATCTCATTGGGTCATGTGGTTGCTTACTGTTCTGAATTGAACAGATTGCAACGTACACATATTAGGAATTAAAAAAAAAAGAAAAAAGTTGAAGTTCTTAAAATTCAATAATATAAATTTCAATCAAGGGGAAATAATATGCAAGTGCCAAAATGAAAGCTAGACAATTCAAAAAATAATTTTTTTTTTTTTTGGTTTAACGTTCGACTGTTATGCAATTACTGCTAATACAGACGGTGAAGGATGAAATGATTTTTTTGTAACGTATGAAAATATGCCGTGCCTGAATGGGATTCGAACCCAAGACCGTATGATGAGAGGCGAGCACGTTACCAACTGCGCCAATGCGGCCGGCATCAAAAAATGATGGGATCCTTAGAATTTTTATCGTATTTTTCTCAAAACGATATTTTTGTTACATTGTAACTTCATCCATTAAGCCCTTCAACTGTTTTTAACCCTAGAGCCGGCAATCGTCGACTTTGAGACGATGTTACCGCTTCTTGAACCGGTCGCGTCGCAAAATCGGTTTGGCTTCATAGCATTGTAATGTTATCGTTTTAGTTTTAATTTAATTTACAGACAGCGATGCTGTTTTGTATAATAGTTTAGTAATGTTTAAAGTAAATTTTTACGTGTAAAACAATAGTTTTATTTGCATATTCTCCTTGTGTTTCTTTGTTGAAACCACGCTGCCCTATAACTAAATTTCGTTATTTATTGGTTTACGTGATGTGTTTTTGTATATATTTTCTTCAGTATTGAACATAGATTCGTTTTTTTTGGTTTTATTTTGAAATGAGCATTTTTTTTCTTTTAATATTACTAATTTGTGTACGTTGCAATCTGTTCAATTGAGAACAATAAGCAACCCCATGACCCAATGAGATGAGGATGATGTGTATGACGTGTAAATGAGGTGTAGTCTTGTACAGACTCAGGCTGACCATTCCTGAGAGAGTATGGTTAATTGAACCCCAACCATCAAAGTACACCGGTAACCACTGTCTAGTATTCAAATCCGTATAAAAGTAACTAACTTTACTAGAATTTGAACCAGGAACCTTCGTCTCCGAAAATCAGCTGTTAAACAGCTGATTTTGGCGACGACTTTACCTCTAGACCAACCCGGTGGGTTAGAAATGAGCATTAAAAGTAACGATTCGAATATAAAGAATTTTGAAAGTAGAGCATAAGAAAGTTTTAAACAGTAGTGTCATCTGAAATTTTAGAAAAATATTTGTCTAAAACTTATTTTCAAATAGTTTCAGCATCCCTTACTGTCAGATTAAAATTTCAGAAATGTATTTTTAAAAGTTTTTTTGTTATTTTGATGTTACGTGACAAGGTTTGTGATTTATAGCAAGTTTTTAATGATTTCTTTACGGTTCGGTGATTAGAAATTCTCTTCCAGTTTATAAAAATGTTATTGCCGGCTGTAGGGTTAAACCCTAAAAACAAGTCTTTGCTTGTTATCCGGAATTTTATTTATCCGAAATCGGGTCGATCAATTATATTTCGGTTAAACAGAGTTTTACTGTATTATTTACTTAAACTTATATATAGATAATTATGTAAGTTATAGAAATAATGATAAATATATTTACTAATTCAATATCTATAATATCTAAAGATTATTTTAATTACATTTGTAATTATAATTAAATAAAGATTATGAGTATTACTACAGTTCAGCCGTTGTTAGTTTGCTCCTACTGTCAACAAACAAAAGCCACCTACTACAGGGTGCACGCTAGAGTCTCCGACTGTACGGATGTCGCATTCCTATTAAGTTAACTAGTTTTTAAATTATAAGTACTTAAAGTACTAAAAACATCAGTTATGATATGGATGTAGGCCTAAAAAATTCATTTATAAAAATACTGTTAAAAGTATTTTGTATTTAAATACTTTTGAAAGTATTTTGTTGTTACTTTTTAATCAGCGTGTACACGTTTTGATAAAATGTGCATGCTCAGTGACGTCATTATTTGTTTACATTAGGAGCAAACTAAGAGAGGCTGAACTTTAATTGATTTTTTTTTATTACAAATTAACCATTCCATTTGAATATATAATCGAATGCACCACCAAGCAATCGTTTAATTTTAAGCCAATTTCTTTTAAAGAATCGCTTTTCATTGGAAATCTTTTCATTAATTTTCTTGTTAATTTGTGCTCTATGACCTCTAGCACTGATAGCTGACTCTGCAGCTGCATAAGCCATTCTTCCAGCTTTTGCAGCAGCTTTTGCAGCATTTATACTAGCTGCTGCTGCTTTACCGGCTGCTCGTCCTGCTGCACAAGCTGCAATTCTAGCTGCTGATCTTTTTAGTACGTTTGTTCGAAAAGTATCATCTGAAGGAGTTGACGCTTGATCTACGTTTCTCGAAACACGATATATTTTATGATTATCTATTTGTAATTCTTTTTCTGTTTCTAACCATTCTTTTATTTTACTTTCTAACATAAATTTAAATATTTTTTTATCCATTTCTTTTAACAAATTCTTTTTATTTGTTATTTTAATAACTTCTTCCAGTACTTCATTTTTACTTTTTAATGAATTCATTCCATCGGGGATGAAGAAATCTTTCTATAAATAACATATTATGGTGATTGTTAGATGATCGATTATTTATCCTACAAGAATTTTATAACTGTAATATATTTTATACTAGGTGAACCTGTGGGGGAAAACCCGCACAAAAGTGTAAATTTGTTTTTATAGAACTTCTCTGTAAACAATATTTTTTGTTTTATTGTTGTGCGGCATTATTTTAAATTTTAGGCTATCAAATGTTCTGACACGTGACATAGCAACGTGCAATTATCCATGTGAAAATACCGGCTGTGGCAGATAAAGGCCAACTTTGTTGATTGTTTGGCCTTGGGATTTATTTATTGTAATCGCAAATGCTAAACGGATTGGGAACTGTCTTCTCTTAAATGTAAATGGCAAAGTACCAACCGAAGGGGTTAGATCTAACCGCGATAGAAAAACCCTTTTGCCTTTGGCTGCCCCTGTTATGACTTCTAAATCAAGAAAATTTTCGTACATTCTTAGATTTATTCTTAGATTCTTACATTTCCGATGTTACTAATTTCCAAATTATTTCGGGTTTTATCTAATTGAATTTTGCCTTCGCGCATTATAATAAGGTGTCTGACGAACTGATTCCGTTCGAGCACTTCGAGGCGTGCCTCGTCTCCTTCCTCTTGGTCTTTTCCCTAATAGACGACTATCCATTAAAAAAATAAAAAGAGAAGCAGAGTAAGAGAAAAAATAGGAATTTAATTTCCTGAATATATTATCGAGAATAAAATGATATCAGTGTGGTTGCCTGAAGAAAATAGTTTTTTGATGATGCAGTTGCTTCTAACATCATTACTCTACTTGGTTCAAGTAATAACTGGAAAACAACAAACTCTGATCAACCAAATACTAAACTTGCCCCCTCTTCAAACTGAAATAGCTGTGCGAGATGTGGAAGGGATAGATAGAGAAAGAGAGAGGCCTATACTTCAGTTCGTTGAACTTGCCCCCTCTCCAATCTATTTTAGACCTCCTATTTTACGGTCATAAATTGAAATATTTGATTTTGGATAGTTTTCTGCAAATCTACTCGAACAGACGATTCATTTGAGCCCACTTCGGGGAAAATCGGTGAAGGTTCAGGTGGTTAAAATTGTGTTGAAAAAAAAACCTGCTCCCTATTATTAATATAATAGATTGTAAATTACAGAGTGTCCCACTAGTAAACCGACATACATCTGAGATGTATTTCGCTCATCAAAATAATGAAAAGAGTTCATTATAAACATAAGTTCAAAATCGCTTAGTTAGTATTGGTTGAGTCCCAGCTTCTCCGTGTAGTTGTTGTGGAATGCAGTGTGTTGTTATATTAATGGGAGAATGAATGAGTTAGTAGTGTTTCACAGCTGATGCATTTGTAGTGGTAGCGTCTATTAACTAGACTAGATAACATATTCTTATCATCCGGCGCATTAATTTAACAAATACCTACCGGGTTATTACACTTGGTCGGATTCATAATATTTAATATACCAATTTATATCAAAATATGTAAATAAATAAATGTAATAAATACAAACAAATATGTTAAATACAAAAATATAATGTAGCTAACAATGCTGTAATGTAATTTAGTGTAATGTAGCTTGCAAACAAATGTTTTTTATCAGAGTAATATAACAATAGTTCTCCCAGCATGCATCACTCATTCATTATACCTGACCCGTACCCTTCACCCCGCAACTACACCCAGCTTGCAACCGCACAATAAGTTACTGACCGGTTCTAAGCTTTGTGCGGCTGAGAGGCATGCATTACGTCACTACTACTGTGAGAGACTGCGTTTGTAGTAGTAACCTTTTACTATAGTCCATGTAATTTCAATAGAAGCTTCCGTAATAAGTATTTTCACTCCCACACATGTGAAGTGGTTGCAGCAGTTTGTATAGTGTGCTGCAAAACGTACTACTACTTCCATACTCTTGATAAGTATAAACAAATGAGTAATAGGCACAAATTACCATCTATTTTTAATTTTTTACTTTTATTGATATATTACTTTAATGTTAAAAAAATACTTTATAAATCAGAATGTCAAATTCTTTTAGTTAATTAATTACAGATTGTAAATATACTCTGCAGTGTTTGCTTTTATAACTGTCAACACAAAATGTAAGGCTGTTTCTATTTTAAAGACATAAATATAAAAATGTACATAGTCTTGTATAAATGTATATGATTATATTATAGTTCAAATAAATTCACCAGTTCAGTTTGAGTTTCCGTTCAGTGCACAAGAGATTAACGTGTACGCAGTAATGGTCAACGATGAGTGAAAAACGTGATTTACGAAGCCAATTTAAAAACTTTATTTACAGTGTGTATAATTACTTTAAAGAACTTCTGTATAGTAATCCTGAAGCAACAATTCGTGAAATGTTTTCATCAACTCAGTAAGTGACTACAACTGCTTGCTCATGTAGTCGCAGCACTGTGCAAAGAATATGTGCCGAAGCCCGTGAGAACATAGCTGCATCAGCTGCCATCAATGAAATCTGTGGGACCAATGAAGAACAACCCGTGTCATTTACGTCTCCTCATAAGAAAATACCTCACAAAAAATGGGTCACCGGTGTTGACATTTTCGATGAGAAATGCATTCGCAGAACAATAACCGAGTTTTTTGAACGTGGGGAGTACCCTACATGCGAAAAAGTTAGAAAAATTTTAGAAGAAAAAATTGGGTACACGGGGTCCGTTACATCTAGGCCTACATGGAGAATAATTAAAAATTTGGGGTACAGTTACAAGAAAGGTAATTACGGTAGAAGGTTTTTCATGGAGCGTGCGGACATAGTGTCATCTCGGATTAAATTTCTGCGGAAGATGCAATCGATACTATAATAGGATAATACAATTAAATACAATGAATTACTTTCAAAGAATTAAATTCATACGAAAGTATTAAACACTGGTAACAATTTAAAGGCATACTTTTCTAACAACCGGTACATCATGCTGACTACACGGAATAAGAAGGAGGAGGCAAGTAGAGGGAGAGGGAACGTGTACAGTGCAAGCTTCTATTGAAATTACATGGACTATAGTACTATGTTTGTAGTAGTCACGGGTACTATCCAAACTACAGTTCAGCCGTTCTAAGTTTGCTCCTAATGTAAACAAATGATGACGTCACTGAGCATGCGCATTATATCTAAATGTGTACACGCTGATTAAAAAGTAACAACAAAATACTTTCAAAAGTATTTAAATACAAAATACTTTTAAAAGTACTTTTATAAATGAAATTGTTAGGCCTACATCATATCATGACTGATGTTTTTAGTACTTCAAGTACTTATAATTTAAAAAATAGTTGACTTAATAGGAATACGACATCCATAAAGTCACGGACTCTAGCGTGCACCCTGTAGTAGCTGGTTTTGGTTTGTTGACAGTAGGAGCAAACTTAGAGCGTCTGAACTATACATAAATTCGGTGTCGCCATCTACAGTGAATAGTGAAAACAACACCCACGTATGTCACCGCACTAGGCAGCCTACTGCCTACCGAATACCAATGAGATGATTAGTACACTGTTATGACGTAACAGTTTTTAAGGATCATCTAAGTAACTCAGTTGGTAATGTATTGGTTTGCTAAGTTAAAAGTCTTAGGTTTGATTCCTAGCTATGGTCTGGAATTAAAAGTTAATTTTATTTCAATTGAAATAAATTTTCAACATAATGTAGGTGCTAACAACAATGGTAGTTGATGTAATGAATAAGGAAGGAGTCTGCTCGCAAAGTAGATTTTTTCCATTTTTTAAAAAAGTTTTTAAACCTCTTTAACGAGATGTAATCATTTTTGTTTGTAGATTAAATAATACTTGTATATTTGATAATTTTGTAAGAAAAAATGACAAAATTCAAATAATTCACTTATTGTAAAAAAATATTTTAATATTATATAGTTTTTATTTAGGCTAGCTAATCGTTAGTCGAAATTATTTAAGTAATTAATGGAAAAAAGGATTACAATATGGGGATCAGGAGAAATCGAATATTATCGTTGAAGAACAGAGTACTACTCGTATTTTTAATTTTAATTTTCGGTAAATTAAATTTTCCATGTTCTGTGGAGACTAAAATATTCATAATTTGACTTGTATTTATCCAAGGGTCTCGAATTTATTAAATGTTTCAAATTATTTTGTTATACATTTAAGTTCGTATCCATGGAAATTACCTTCGTTTTAAAACAAACACACTGTAACTAAAACTATGGAAATTTACATGAAATCTTTTTTTAAATCAATACAACCTCGTTAATCCGGATTAAGAGGAACTAAAGGCATCCGGATTTTAATTTTCTCTAAATTTTCCATGTTCTATGGGGACTAAAATATAAATAATTTGACTTGTATATGTGCTAGGGTCTCGAATTTATTAAATGTTTAAAATTCTCTGTTTTTAACTTCGTATCCATGGGAATTACCTTTGTCTTTGAAACAAACATACCGTAACTAAAACTACAGAAATTTACATTAAATATTTTTTTAAAATAAAGACAACCTCGTTTATCCGGGTTAAGAGGGACTTAAGGTATTCGGATTTCAATTTTCGGTATATTTAATTTTCCATGTTCTGTCGAGACTAAAATATAAATAATTTGACTTGTATTTATGCAAGGGTCTCGAATTTATTAAATGTTTTAAAAAATTCTCTGTTTTTAACTTCGTATCCATAGGAATTACCTTTGTCTTTGAAACTAACATACCATAACTAAAACTATGGAAATATTCATACATTTTTTTAAAAATAAACTCAGTAAAACCTCGTTTATCCAAACTAAGACCAAAGACAATCCTGAATATCCTAAATCCTGATAAAAGGTGTAATATAGATAATAAACAAAACTAATCCTTAAATTAGCAGACTTCCGTTTATTAAGATAAAAAAAATTTGTTTAGTATGAATATTACATAAAATTATTTAAAAGTCATTAAAACATATAAAATAACTTTAACATCATTTCTTAACAAAGAATTTGGTCCACTGCCTTCTGCTTCAAACACGTATGGCATTTTAACACGTTGACTTCTATGTGACCCAAATATGTGTCACAGTTTTCTTTGAAAATGGGCCACGTGCACAAAAAATGAGTCACTGTACATGAATTATTTTTGAGTCGTGTAATGTGGTTTGAAAAACTACGGTTTCAGAGTGACATTGTACACTTAAACTTTTCAAACAGTTGGCCTTTTTTCAAATAATAGGATATTGCGTATACAGGTAGTTTTCCTTGTTGTTCTATACTAGAATGCTGCTATTATTTGTAATTTTATTATTTATTTTGCTTATTTTGGTTGATTGAAATTGTCTAAAACTTTGTAACTTTGTAAACTTTGTAACAGTTGTTTATGTCATTTTTCATTGTGACACAAAAAGGGATCACATGGCTCTGAAATGTAGAATCATTCCATCAGGCCATGTTACCCAAAAGTTTATCACAACTTTATTTTACAAAAAAAGTAGTTGTTATTAAATAAATTAATTATAGTAAGTGACCGCCTCCGTAGCGTAGTGGTTAGTGCATTGGTCTATCACGCGGAGGTCCCGGGTTCGATTACCGGCCAGGGTCTGGAAATTTTCACGTGTCAAATCCCACAGTTAATGTTTCATAACCCACCGTAGTCGCTAATAACCAAGCAGTTGATGCGACTTAAAATAATAAAAAAATTTAAAAAAATTATAGTAAGATAAAAAATGAATAAAATGTGAAAAAAGTAAGATGGCCCAGCTGTAAGTGTCACAAAATTTAGTGAGGCAGTCAACGTGTTAATGAAGCACGGTCATCCAAACGCTTTATCTTTAAATAGTTGAGCTGGAATAAAACTCTAGAACAACTTTCTTAAACTGGACAAAAAAAAATTATTACCGTAATTTATTGTACAATCTATGCAGAAACTGAACATTTTTAATAGAATATTTGGCGTACGTATATATATGTTCTGCCCATAACAGACAGGTGGAGTGTTAAATTATTTACACTCAATCTGTTAGTTACAAGGCTAAAATAAATAGTTCTGTTTCTTATCACATGTTCAGCCAATTGAATGAGTGAATCATTTAATAAGAGAAGAGGTAGAGGTGTACTGTGACACTAATCACAGTTATCTCCTCTGAAAGTAATGAATTTCATTGTACAGCCAGACCCTGTGGTGAATGAAGTAAAAGTGTCATTTGCAGAGTGGAAAATATGTGTTTTTCATAGGGCTCGGCATGCTGATAAGCATATTTTCCATTCAGTGAGTTGTGGCAATGGTAAACCACCTTACTCCTCGTTTTACTTAGTAAAGCCTCTAGAGGTTCAAACCAGCCTACAGGCTGATCACTTAAACAACAACATATTTATGTTCTTGCTGTCACAGTCAAAAATTACTATTTATGTGAATATTAAATAAAAATCTGATCCGGATTATCCGAGATCCGGATAAATAAGGGCCGGATAAACAAGGTTTTACTGTACTTTTTTTATTAGATTTGTATCTTAATAGTACTAAAACGCACGTAACAGAGATTCTTTTTCCGATTGGCGCTTGAATGAAAGCAGTACCTATAAGTATTTTTAGACAAGTTATGATAAAATAAAGTAAAAGTTGTATTTTTAAAACCCAGCCTAATTTTAAATCAATAAAAAATTATAGTATTAAATATTTTAGTCTACATGGAAGGAAAACTGTTACTAAATACTGAAAGAAAAATATTTTGGGGCAGACTCCCTCCTTAACTTAACTAATTATTTTATTATTCTAAATTAAAGTATTATTTTTATATCGCATATGATAAATATTTTAATTTGTTAACACTGGAATGATTAAAACTATTGTGAAATAGGTTTTCTGTAGTTTTCCTATTCAAGCAGAGATATTTGGTAGAATAAAGTATAACTGTTTAATATGCCTAAATTTAAAATGCTTTCATTTAAAAAACATTAATTTTCTTAATATCATTATATAAGACACTCATTTTTATTCAATAAACTTGTATAGTCCAGCCTCTCTTAGTTTGCTCCTAATGTAAACAAATAATGACGTCACTGAGCATGCACATTATATCAAAATGTGTACACACTGATTAAAAAGTAACAACAAAATACTTTCAATAGTATTTAAATACAAAATACTTTTAAAAGTATTTTTCTAAATTAAATTGTTAGGCCTACATCATATCATGACTGATGTTTTTAGTACTTTAAGTAGTTATAATTTAAAACATAGTTCACTTAATAGGAATACGACATCCGTAAAGTCGCGGACTCTAACGTGCACCCTGTAGTAGGTGGCTTTTGTTTGTTGACAGTAGGAGCAAACTAAGAACGGCTCAACTGTAGATAAAGCTTTGTACAATCCAAAGTATTCACTTCCTGTGCATCAGAAAATTTATGAATCATAAAAATGATTTCATTTATGAAAAAAAAATATTTTTTTAATTTTATTTTAACTTTCTCTTGCCATGTATGAATATATAAGGAAGGAAAGTATTGTTTTCATGTCGAATTTTCGAAATTGAGTTTCCACCGGAAATAGCCTACACGTTTTCAGGCCCCATAAACCCAAAAAAAAACATGATTTTAGTGTTTGGTCTGTGTACGAACAAAATATCTCAAGAAAGAAATATCGTAAAAAGTTGAAACTTAGAACTTAAGTTAGGTACTACAAGGGAATTCGATACGAACATTTTTAACAAAATCGGCCAGCCGGAAGTAATAGTTTACTTATACGAGGTGTGGCTATTAAATAAGGAACTGACGTTGTAAAAATTTTATTTTTACTTTCTCTTGCCTATATGAATATATAGGAAGGAAAGTATTGTTTTCATGTCGATTTTAACAAATCGAGTTTTCACCGGATCTATACGTTTTCAGACCCCCTGAACCCACACAAACATGTTTTTAGCGATTGGTCTGTGTGTGTGTCTTGTGTCTGTGTGTGTGTGTCTATGTGTGTGTGTGTGTGTCTGTGTGTGAACAGAATATCTCAAGAACGGAACATCGTACGAACTTGAAACTTGAAACTTAAGTTACATACCACTACCGGACGCGACACGAACATTTTCATCAAAATCGGTCAACCGGAAGTAGTAGTAACTTAGTTTATTCGTATAATTTTTCAGTTTTTTGCGATTTTCTCAAAAACTGGTCCTACGATTTTTTTTAAAATCGCCTATTTTACTCAATTTTTGATTCTCTACAAGATAGGGTAGGCGCCATGTTTGCTGAAATTCTCGGTGAGGCTGTTTTCACGTAAAAACGTTGTTTTTTTAAGATTACGGCTTTAATATAAATTTTAGCGCAAAAACTTATATAATAAAAGTTGTAGAGAATTTAAAAACCTACAACTTCTGTTTCAAACATTTTTTTGTATGACGCTTAGTTTAGCAGTAATTAGCGATTTTCTGATTTTTTTAACATTTCGGTCTTAGTATGCATTTTACGACAAAAGTGTATATAATAAAAGTTATAGAAAATTAAAAGATCTACAACTTTTGTTTAGAGCATTTTTCTCTACAGAGCCTAGTTTAGCGTGAAAGCGTGATTTTCCGTATTTTTAAGCCAAACTGAGTTCGATTGTCATTTTGCGTCATTCACTCATGATTAAAATAAGGTTATGTTTTTGAGGTTAGTTTTTGTTTATTTTTAATGTTTTATTAATAATGTTAGGTTTATTGTTAATTATTTATATTGGCAAGAGAAAGTTGTGTGAGTGTTTCACACCAGATTTTTATTTTATACATAATCACTTATTGTCATTTTCGATATACACTCCTTCTCTATCCCTACAACGCTCCATGTGAATTTCCCATCGTTGGAAACAGTGCTGAAAGTCATCTTCTGTCAGCTCCTTCAGGACACGTGCCGCTTTCTCTTTTACATCTTCCACAGACTCAAATCTTGTCCCTTTTAATGCCAATTTCACCTTAGGGAACAGGTAGAAGTCAAATAGTGGTAAATAAGGTTGGTGTCCTAACACTGAGATGCTGTACTTCGCTAGGAGCCTCTTGACAGGTAACGCAGAATGACCTGGCGTATTGTCTTGGTGGAGAACCCATGATTCGTCCTTCCATATTTCGGGGCATTTTTTCCTTACTCTTTGACGTAGTTTAGAACGTACATCAAGGTAGTAATATTAATTAATTGTGTGACCTTCAGGAACCCAGTGAAGGTCCCATGGATATCAAATAAAACAATCATCATTGCTTTAAATTTCGACTTGCTCATTCGAGCTTTTTTGGTTCTCGGTGAAGTTTGGCTCTTCCATTGCATGAATTGGCGCTTCGTTTCCTGGTCATAAGTAAAAAACCAAGTTACATCACATGTTATTATCTTCTACCTGTTCCCTAAGGTGAAATCTGCATTAAAAGGGACAAGATTTGAGTCTGTGAAAGCCGTAAAATAGGAAGCGGCACGTGTCCTGAAGGAGCTGACAGAAGATGACTTCCAGCACTGTTTTCAACAATGGAAAATTCGCATGGAGCGTTGTAGGGATAGAGAAGGAGTGTATATTGAAGGTGACAATAAGTGATTATGTATAAAAATTTTACAACGTCAGTCTCGATATTTTAATAGCCATACCTCATACACTAAGTTTTTAATTTTTTAAAGATTTTTTCAGAAATGGCTCTTACGATTGTTTTTAAATTGTCTGATTTACTACATTTTTATTTTCTACAAAATAGAATAAGCCATGTCTGTTAAAATTCTTGGGGAACTGTGCTCTAGTGGTAAATTATTTTTTAGTTCTCGGTCTTTAATATGCATCTTAGGGAAAAGAGAAATAATTAAAGTTGTAGAAAATTAAAAAAACTACTACTTATACTCCATACGTTTTTTCTGCAATACTTAGTTCAACGCCCGTTCAAAATCAGTAACTTGATAAGTGATTTCATAAATTTTTCTCATCGAAATTATTAAAAAATAGGGTTTTCTGTAAGATTGTTTCACACCAGATGTTTTTCTCTATAATTTAAAAACTTATAGAGAAAAACATAAGTCTTAGATGAATAAAAATTTCATATAGACTAATAAAAATTCAAGCACATTTACTAGTAGACTATATTAAAATATTTTATCGAACTAAATTCTTAGATTAAAATACTTTATGAATAAATTAAACTTTCATTTTATTATTATTATTATTATTATTATTTGGTTTATTTATTTAAAGTCGCATCAAAACAGCTTGGTTATTAGCGACCACGTTGAGTTATGGAACTGTTATGTTTGGTTTTTACACATTGTAATTTTCTCTACCCTGGCAGGGAATCGAACATGGAAATTCCGCCTGGTAGGCTAGTAATTAAATAATAATGTCGCATTTGATAAAACAAAATTTCAGTCAATAAAAAAAATTGTTGAGATAATGACAAGATCTCAAGAATAATTCGAGATATTTATTGAGATCTCAAGAGATATGAATATATTATTCACATTTAATAGTACTATAATCATTAAAATATTTTACTAAATTCTTCTACTAAATTTAAATACTTCAATAAAATTTTGTATACTCGTACTTTCGAAACAATTTATGATTCTATTTATAAAAAAAAATTACAATCTCTCAACTACCTATCACTAATAAAAATATCATTAATGCAAGTAAAGTTATGTAACGGTTTGTTAATATTTAAATATATCTCGTTAGATAAAAAAATGATGTCATCAGAAAAAAATTGTTGAAGTGCTTGAGATAATAACAATATCTCAAGAGACATAAATTAAGATATTGATTATGTATGATTTTAAGAGCAAAATAACTTGAAATATCAATATGTTTTAGGAAGTGCAGATTGATTATCCATTTTTTCAACACCTTTCTGTACCAATTTTTGAGCTTGTTCAACAGTAGGTGCAGATTCCCACTTAAATAAATAATCACAAATATCTTCAGTAAATCTCACAAAGCTTGTCCATATTCGTTTTAGAATACCATTTTCAGCTGCTGCATCGATTAAATCTTCTGTAGATCTATATAGTTCTTTTGCAGTGCTCGCTGCAGCTCTAGCTGCTTTTGCAGCGACGTGTGCCGATCTGATGGATGTCTTCAAAGATTTATATTCAACTGGAAATTGTTCCCTCATTTGTTCAGCTGTTATTTCTCGACGTTTTCTTTCAATATTTTTTAATCTTTCATTAATTTTATCGACATTCATAGATATCTGAGTTATAAGAACACTTTTTAAATAAGATAATTCATTGTATGATTTCAAATTAATTTCATTCAACATAAAATTACTTTCAGGTTTTTTATAATGAAAAACTGGTTTTAATTGAAAACCAAAATATTCCAATATGTTATTGAATCTTTGATTTGGAGCTTTGTTTCCAATTCCGGAATTTTGTGGAAGGCCTATATTCTTCATTCTCTATAAATAAAACATGGCAGATTATTATCATCTGTCACAACATACTTTATTTTATTTATTTTGTTTTTAATCTTATTTAATTTTATTTATTTTGCCAAAATCAGCTGTTTAACAGCTGATGTTTTTGGAGACAAAGGTTCTTGGTTCAAATCCTAGTAAAGTTAGTTACTTTTATACGGATTTGAATACTAGACAGTGGTAACCGGTGTACTTTGATGGTTGGGGTTTAATTAACCATATTCTCTCAGGAGTGGTCGACCTGGGTCTGTACAAGACTACACCTCATTTACACGTCATACATATCATCCTCATCTCATTGGGTGATGGGGTTGCTTATTGTTCTCAATTGAACAGATTGCAACGTACACAAATAAGGAATAAAAACATAGAAAATAATTTTGTTTTTTGAGTTCATACTATGATATGAAATATATAGAACAAAATATTGTATAAGTTGAAACTTAGAATTTATGTTAGGTACCACTAAAGGACCCGATACAAACATTTTCATTAAAATCGGTCATTCGAAAGTAGTAGTTTATCCTTACAATTTTTATTTCTATTCTAATTAAAAAAAGGCTCTCTTATGTTTTTTAAATCACCTTATTTACTAAATATTTTATGCTCTGCAAGTTAGAGTAAGCGCCATGTCTGCTAAAAATCTAGGAGACAAAAAAATTCTCTTGTGATAAAAAATAGTTTTTTTTTAAGATTGTGGCCTTAATATGCATTTTAGGGTGAAAGTGAATTACAATTAAAACACCTTCAACTTTTATTTCAAAAATATTTATATATAATGTTTAGTTTAGAGTCAATTAGTGATTTTTTTTTGTATTTTTTTCATCAAAATAGGTAAAAAAGATATTTATTTTTAAAATATTGCGGCCTTAGTATTTGTACTTTACGAATTAAATTTGTATCATAAATGTTATAGAAAATAAAACAATCTAGAACTTCTATTTTAAGCTTTTATTTCTAATGACTCTAGTTTAATTATTGATTAACCCACCGGGTTGGTCTAGAGGTAAAGTCGTCGCCAAAATCAGCTGCTTAACTGCTAATTTTCGGAGACGAAGGTTCCTGGTTCGAATCCTAGTAAAGGTAGTTACTTTAATACGGATTTAAATACTAGAGTGAATACCGGTGTACTTTGATGGTTGGGGTTCAATTAACCATACTCTCTCAGGAATGGTCGACCTGGGTCTGTACAAGACTACACAGTCTCATTTACACGTCATACACATTATCCTCATCTCATTGGGTCATGGGGTTGCTTATTGTTCTCAATTGATGAACAGATTGCAACGTACACATATTAGGAATTAAAAAAATTATTGATTTTCCGTACATACGTTTTTAAGTTCTACAGAGGTTGATTATCATTTTTCGTCATTTGCTCACGATAAAATTCGGTTATATTTTTTATTTTACATTGTTTACTAATGATTAAAAAAACGTTATTTTGGTCATTATTTACATTGACAGTAGAAGTCGTGTGAAGGTTTCACACCATATTTTTTGTCTTGTCCTACACTCCTATTTTTAAAGTATTCTGGATGCAGTTAACAAAAAATAATATTTTTATACTGCCAGACTCCGTTTTTCATTCATCCAAGTTTGTTTGCATGACCCAAAACTGAATTTCCTTAAAATAATAACCCTTGACTAGTTATTGTACAGTCCAGCCTCTATTAGTTTGCTCCTAATGTAAACAAATAATGACGTCACTGAGCATGCGCATTATATTATCAAAAGGAGTACACGCTGATTAAAAAGTAATAACAAAATTTGTTTAAAGGTATTTAAATATAAAATACTTTTAAAAGTATTTTTCTAAATGAAATTGTTAGGCCTACATCATATCATGACTGATGTTTTTAGTACTTTAAGTGCTTATAATTTAAAAAAATAGTTAACTTAATAGGAAAACGACATCCGTATAGTTGCAGACTCTAGCGTCCACCCTGTAGTAGGTGGCTTTTGTTTGTTGACAGTAGGAGCAAATTAACAAAGGTGAACTATATTGAAATACGATGTTAATCTCCCAGGAAGAGAGTTTTTTCTGTCAACAATACAGGACTCTCAAAGTTCCATTCTCTTTTCCTCCTCAATCCTAAAAGCACTCTACTACTGAACTACTGAGATGGTCAAAAATTTTATTATGGTAAAATAATTACAATATACACGTGCTAACAAGTTTTTATTTAATTATTATTACTAACAGTACAAGTAGTTTATAAAAATAAATAAAACTAACATGTAGCCTATATGTGAGACAAAATATGAAAAGGACTTCTTATCGGAAAAGTAAAATTTTCAATACGTATAAGCAAAACGAGTCGTTAAGACCTATTCCCACGATAGCCCGCCCGTTGTTGTTGTGGTTAGCGAAACTGGCTTCTATGCCGGGGTCCCGGATTCGATTCCCGGTCAGGTCTGGCATTTTTTCATCACTCATTTTCATATATTATCATTCTCCACCATCTGCATTAGCAGAAATTGCAAAACAGTCAGCACTAAACAAAACAAAAATTTTTTTGTTTGCATTTTTTTTGAAAGCAGACAAAACTGCTAAAAGAAATCTGTAGACACAGATGACGACAACGATGCAGAATGGTTGTATTGTTATGAAAAATTTTCAATTTCAACTTTTAATGAGCGTTGGGTTAAGTGCCCATGATGTGATTTGTGGCTCAAGACCTTTTTGTGTGTTGGGGAGAAGATGATGGGTATTTATGCGAAAACTGTAGCAAAACTTATTTAACATCACTTTACTTTTCTATAACTTTTTTTTATAACGGGTATTTTTTTTTAAATATTTTGTATTCAACCAGATTATGTTTGTTAGTGTAAATAAGTTAAAATTTCCTGAAAATATTTTTTTTTAATATACAAACCTGTTTTTCAATTTATTAACGACTTTTTGAATATGTGGTCATTATGCCACATGTCTGTGGGCATAATGACCACTTGGATACTTTTTGCGAAATTGATGATTTAGGTCTTTCTCTTTGTCTGAACACAATGAAAAAAATCGTACATTCTCTAGGATAGTTAATGTCTACATTCTGTGATTTTGAAGTTTCCAGATTGATTAAAAATCATTTTAAAAAATCATAGAACCTTAGCCTGGCCACTATGCCCGTCCTTCCTCTACTAGCTGCTAGTTGACGATCAGCTAGCAAAATAGCGTAATTGGAACGAACAACTAGCAAGTAGTTGATTTGAAGCGTTAACCCTTTCTATCCAGTGCGGTGGCACAGAAGTCACTTTGGAGTGAAATAACAGACATAAAAACTTTAATTGTTAGCGACTACTTTTGATTAAAGAGCGCTAGATGTGAAATGTAATAATTTTCTGTACCCTAGCCAGGAATCGAACCTGAGACCTCCGCTTTACAGTGTAAGATGCTGACCACTACGCCACGGACACGACCATTAGTTTCTTTTTAAAGTTAGTTTTAATCTTAAATATTCGTGTTCATTTACTAAAATAAGGTAGCATTTCTTCGAGTATGTTGAATGTACATACAAGTATATTTTTTAGGCTGTAAATACTGATTTTGTCCATTTTACCAATATTTTTGAATTGTAACCTTTTTTAAGTCTTAAATAATGCTTTGCTACAAATCTAAGCAAGAGAATTTTGTTTAGGAAGCCTGCACATTATTTTTACTTATTCATATTGTTGGGAACTTTGATACCATCAAGCCCAATGTGACATATGTGTCACACTTTTTTGTCACGCCATCAAAAAATGGCTGAAGGTCTAAAAGTGATTTTATTTCACTTAAATGTCAGTAAAGTGTATGAAACAATGTACACACATTTGTTTGTGTAAAGTTAAAAAATTTGGGATTGAAAGGGTTAATGACTTTGAATATGTTTAGTTTCATTAGCGCTAGTAGGGTAGAAAAAAAATAAAAAAAAATAAAAAAATTTTTTAAGAAACGCTATTATTTAACAATGATTCAAATAAAAAATGAACTAAAAAGAAAAAATTAAAAAAATTACAAAAAAAATTACAGACATTACTGTTACAAATAAAAGCGTGGCGCATTTTTATACAACGAATATTTTTACAATAAAATGCGCCACGCTTTTATTTGTAACAGTAATGTCTGTAATTTTTTTTGTAATTTTTTTTATTTTTTCTTTTTAGTTCATTTTTTATTTGAATCATTGTTAAATAATAGCGTTTCTTAAAAAAAATTTTTATTTTTTTTTATTTTTTTTATAATTCTTTTTCTGTGATTTTTTTTGTAATTTTTTTTGTAAATTTTTTTTATTTTTTTCTTTTTAGTTACTTTTTTAAGTAATTGTTAAATTAAAGCGTTTTTTAAATTTTTTTTGAAAAAAAATTTTTTCAAAAATTTTTTTTAATTTTTTTTTTACAAACACCTATTGTCATCGAAGATAAACAAGTGTGCAAAGTTTGATTCATTTTGATACGGTAGAAGTATTACAATTTTAAGTTGCCAGATTTGATGGATCCAAGAGTAAGTTATTTTGTAATAATAAAAGCGTTTAAAAAAAATTTTTTTGTAAATTTTTTTTTATGACAGCGTATTGTCATCGAAGATAAACAAGTGTGCAAAGTTTGATTCATATTGATACAGTAGAAGTATTAAAATTTTAAGTTGCAAGATTTTATGGATCCATGAGTAAGTTAAATAAAAGCGTTTAAAAATTGCGCTGTGATTGACTAGTGCTAGTAAACTACCTCGGTGTGAACGTTTGGAAACGTTGCTAGTTACTAATAAGCAGTACTTTGTGTAAAGATACTCAACACAACTCATGTAAGAGGTGTGGCTATTAAATAATGAGACAGACGTTGTAAAAAAAATTTATTTTTATTTTATACATTGTCACCTTCTGTGAGGGTCTGTGAGATCTGTGAGGGTTATGGAGTGAAGCTATCTGCCGCTAAGTCAAAGACTATGGCCTTTAAGGGCAAGTATCCAGTCAGAACGAAAATCGTTATACATGATGAGGTTTTAGAACAAGTTTCGCATTTTAAATATTTAGGATGTGACGTAAGCTTTTTAAAAGATGACGATGTTATGAATAAACTGAATAAGTTTAGAACAATTTGCGGGACAATACATCGAACTTTGAAAAATAAGACAAGAAAGGATACAAGAATTAAACTGTACAAAACTATGGCAGTCCCGGTTTTGCTGTATGGCAGTGAAAGTTGGACCATGACGCAACGAGAGAGATCTCTAATACAAAGTGCAGAAATGAAGTTTTTAAGGGCGACGGCAGGCTATAATAGACTGGACATGAAACGTAATGAAAGTATTCGAGCAGAATTACAGGTCCAACCACTATTAGACGGCATTGCGCGCTACAATTCCAGGTGGTGCGAACATGTGAATAGAATGCGAGAGGAAAGACCAGCAGTCCAAATATTAAGTTATGCCCCACGGGGTAGACGTGATAGAGGAAGACCACTACGAAGATGGGTGCCGGAACAGGCTTTAGGCCTATCCGTGTTTGGGTGATGATGATGATGATGACATTGTCACCTTCAATATAAACTCCTTCTCTATCCCTACAACGCTCCATACAAATTTTCCATTGATATAAACACTGCTGGATGTCATCTTCTGTCAGGATTTTTGGGGCACGTGCTGTTTTCTCTTTTACAGCTTCCACAGACTCAAATCTTTTCCCTTTTAATGCAGATTTCACCTTAGGGAAAAGGTAGAAGTCACATGGTGCACGATCTGGTGAATAAGGTGGATGTCCTAACACTGAGATGCTGTACTTGGCTAGGAACCTCTTGACAGATAACGCGGAATGAGCTGGTGCATTGTCTTGGTGGATAACCCCTGATTTATCCTTTCACATTTCGGGGCGTTTTTCCTTACTCTTTTAACGTAGAAAGTACCTCAAAATAGTAATATTGATTAATTGTTTGACTTCATGAACCCAGTGAAGGTACACTATCCCATGGATATCAAAAATAAAACAATCATCATTGCTTTAAATTTTGACTTACTCATTCGAGCTTTTTTGGCTCTCGGTGAAGTTCGGGTCTTCCATTTATTGGATTAGCGCTTCGTTTCCGGATCATAAGTAAACAACCAAGTTTCATCACATGTTATTATCTTCTAACTTTTCCCTAAGGTGAAATCTGCATTAAAAGGGAAAAGATTTGAGTCTGTGGAAGCTGTAAAAGAGAAAGCGGCACGTGTCCTGAAGGAGCTGACAGAAAATGACTAGCAGCACTGTTTCCAACAATGGAAAATTCGCATGGAGCGCTGTAGTGACAGAGAAGGAGTGTATATTGAAGGCGACAGTAAGTGATTATGTATAAAATAAAAATAAAAATTTTTACAACGTCAGTCTCGTTATTTAACAGCCACACCTCTCATATCTTCAAAGCACTGGTATTAATAAACTAGCTCCGTGTGAACAATAACCTATCCACTATTAACCTAGCATGCCTTTAGGGTCTAGATATCAACATTCGGGTTTTTTGTAGATTATTATAATTTACTTTGCCCTGCTGGGTTTAAAATGTAATTACTTCAACATGTATAACTAAGCAATGAAAATAATACAGAGACATTTTGTGTCATGAAGTAGAACCTGAACTAGTTGCTAGTTGCTAGTTGGTGTACTGAAGCCTGTAGTCTACCAGTAGATATCCTGAAATTCAACCTTATCTACCGCACCCAGTTGCTGAACCACTAAAATAAAGGTCGTTGACACTTTGTTCAAAAGAATTTTCAGCAGTTAAAAATATCAGCATTTAAAAAATAATAATTTGTATAATTTATAAAATGATATTCAAATATGTATTTCTATATACAATTTGTTTTTTAAGTACTTAAGTACTTATATTACCTCAATTTTTTAAATTATATTATAATTTGCATTCTTTTAAAAAAAAATTATAAAAATTACTTGATTAGTGAAACTTTTTACAGCGTACTAAAATTTATTTTTAAAAATAATTACCCACCGGGCTGGTCTAGAGGTAAAGTCGTCGCCAAAATCAGCTGTTTAACAGCTGATTTTCGGAGACGAAATTTCCTGGTTCAAATCCTAGTAAAGGTAGTTACTTTTATACGGATTTGAGTGCTAGACAGTGGTTACCGGTGTACTTTGATGGTTGGGTTCAATTAACCATACTCTCTCAGGAATGGTCGACCTGAGTCTGTACAAGACTACACCTCATTTACACGTCATACACATCATCCTCATCTCATTGGGTCATTGGGGTTGCTTATTGTTCTGAATTGAACAGATTGCAACGTACACAAATTAGGGATTTTAAATAATAATAATAATAATAATAATAATAATAATAATAATAATAATAGAAGTAGAATACCAAAATTAGACACTACAATACAGTAATTAAACCAGGAATGCTATATGCCAGCGAAATTTTATCACTAAACAGGAAAACAGATATGGAAAATCTAAAGAAAGAAGAAAGAAGGATAATCAGGAGGATTCTGGGACCAAGATGGACCGAAAATGGATGTAGATTACAGAAAACGTCTAAAGTTGAAGAATATTCTAATGTAGAGACAGACATAAAAAAAAGATGCCTTAAATTTTATGGCCCTATAATGAGGCTTCCCGATCACAGACTAACAAAAAAAATAGTAAAATACGTAGCATCCCTCGTTGATGGAGGAGAATGGATCCGAAATGTTAAAAAAGACTTGGAGATGGCTAAGATTGTGAAAGAAGACTTGGACACAAGAAACAATTTTAGGAGGAAGGTTGAGAAATGGGAAGTTAAACCAGAGACAAAAGCTCCGAGAACTGGAGTAAAATGGAGTGAAGAAAGAAAGGCTAAATTCTCGCAGGGAATGAAAAACTGGTGGGCAAATAAAAAGAACAACAAGAAACCCCAAAACTGAATCCTCTTTACTTAGCGTCTTCTACTTTGGGAGTTTTACGACTAATAATAATAATAATAATAATAATAATAATAATAATAGAAGTAGTAGAACAATGTGTGATTGTATTATATATTTCAAGTGTTGTTATTTCTTGACATGTCCTGTACTCCCCCGGAAGTCTCCTGGACGAATTAAAAAACACCTTGAAATTGAAGGAGGGTTATTATAATAAAAGTTTAAGGTGCGTTTACTCTAAAACACCAATTGTTTTAAAGTATTTCTTTTATTCAAAAAATTTAAGCTACCGTTACTTACACAATTTTTGAGATAAAAATAAAAATTTTATTTTAATTTTTCTTTTTTTAGTTTATTTAAAGACGAAATTAACAGTTCGGTTATTAGCAATTACGGTGGGTTTTAACTTGTAAAAATTTCCAGACCCTAAAAATCGAAACCCGGAAAATCGAAACCCGGAAAATCGAAACCCGGAAAATCGAAACCCGGAAAATCGAACCCGGAATCTCATTGTTGTAGACTACTGCCCTACCACTACGCTACAGAGGCGGTCTTTATCTCGAATCGTTCAGAATTGAGTGTTTAATTTTAAATCGTTAATAATTTAATGTTAATATATTTTGACAAGAGGTCCGTTTTTTCATTTCGTCTCACATATATTATTTATGGCTTATTTTATAAGGTAGGTATAAAAATTTATGAACTTAATGCTGTCATGTAGAAGATATAAAAATAAATAAAAAACAATGAACATTTAATTTATGCTATTTTTTAGCCACAGTAAATATTATCAGATATTGTATAATATATTGTTTACAATCACCATGTTATGCATAAATTTCGACAGACATAACCAATCGAATTTTTTAATGTGTCACTGTCAGTACGTTATCATGTTGTTGTTGTTTAGGTGATCAGCCTGGTTGGCTGGTTTGAACCTGTAGAGGTTTTACTAAGTAAAACGAGGAGTGAGGTGGTTTACCATGCCTTCCTCACTGAGTGGAAAAGTACGCTTATCAGCATGCCGAGCCCTCTGAAAAGCACATATTTTCCACTCTGCAAATGACACCTTCACTTCATTCACCACAGGGTCTGGCTGTATAATGAAATTCATTACTTTCAGATAAGATAACTCTGATTAGTGTCACAGTACACCTCTACCTCTTCTGTTCTTAAATGATTCAGTCATTTAATTGGCTGACCATGTGATATGAAACAGAACTATTTATTTTAGCCCTGCAACTAACAGATCGAGTGTAAATAATTTGACACTCCACCTGTCTGTTATGGGCATTAGGTTATCATACAAAGTTATTCACCTGATTAATGTTACTTAACAATTTGTATCAACTTACTACACACTAACTGAATGGGCCCAAAGGCCAACTGTATTTTTTTTTAGCTTTTATTTGTTATCGGGAACTGTACTTTGTTGACAACTACCTGAGTCCTGAATCCTGAATCCTGGTTGAGAGGGCCAAGAAGCCCTATGATGGCGACATCGTGTTAAGGAACACCTGGTCGCTCGGGGAACAATATAACAGAATAATTGCAACCTCAAGAAATTTAGGGGGAATTTTATAGTTTAAATAGGAAATAGGATTCTGGTTCGTGGGACATTGGAACTGGGACTTGAAAGGAGGTAATTTATTTTTAGAAGTTATTTGTGGAAAATTTTAATTAAGGGACAAGTGGGTTTAAGAGCGGCTCTTTTATTTTATTTTGTTTTTCAGTGGCCTTTTTTCAGTTTTGTGGGAGGCCTATTATCTTGGGGAGGGGAAGGCATGCATTTTACTGAACGTGGACTAAAGGTATAATTTAAGGTAGGGGTAGTTTATGATTTCAGGGGAGACGGAAAGAGACAACTACCCAATTTGATCGCTGCTTTTTGCTTTTTTTGACGTGGATTAGACATGAGTTTGAACAGGGACCCCCAGTAGAGTTTGTTCATGGATGGCTGTCAACTGGTCACCATACAAAGTCGCTTGCCCAACCGGTGTTACTTAACAAATAATAGCGACTTTCTACCAGCTGACTGACTGGGCTGGCCCGGAGGCCCCAAACGTATTAATAAATAAATACCTAAATAAAAATAAATAATGAAAAATCAATCATATAAAAAGTAAACAAATTTAACAAGCCTTCTAAATATTAAAATTCTAACTGCCTAAAAATTAAATAGAATATTTTTGTTCATAATGACAATAATTTAATTATTTAAATTTAAATTCAAATAAAACTAAAAGTGAGTTCATATTGGAAAATTAAGAATATCAGTTACATCTCTTAATTTTAGATTAAAAACGTAAGATAATTTAATAAAATCAGTCACAGACTCATTTCTTGAAAAAGGAGATTAAAAAAATATCATTAATTTTTTGTTAAATTTATGAATCTATAAATACAGGGTGATTCACGAAGATATGCAAAAACTTTGGGAGCCCATTGTACATGTAAATATAATGAAAAAAGTTTATATAAACATGGGTCCAGAAATGCTTCATTTCCGAGTTACGGCTAGCAAAAGATTTCGCCCGGATTTCAGCTCACCAGGTGAAATGAGGTCTTTCTGAAATTTTGGTAAGGTAGATTAAGGGGCGAATTCAATCGTTTCTTATGGTTTTTGACCTGATTAATTGAATAAAACAGGTCCCAGAACTGTAAGTTAAATAGTTTTTGAGAAAACCAGTGTCAAATGCAAAAAATGGTGTGAAAAAAAACACAATTTTTCATCTTTGTTTTTCCGGTTAATTTTACTTTGTATTGTTATGAATAAAAATTCATTTAATCAAACATCTATTCGCTTTCTGTGTACTTTATTTACACCGGTTTGTTCAGAATAAAATTTTCTACATGTTTTATTCAAAAAATTTAACTGTTTCTTGGTGAAATAACAAAGTTATTCTTGCCCAAAGATTAAAAAATGTTTTTTTCACTCCATTTTTTGCATTTGACACTGGTTTTCTCAAAAACTATTTAACTTACAGTTCTGGGACCTGTTTTATTCAATTTATCAGATCAAAAACCATCAGAAATGATTGAATTTGCCTCTTAATCTACCTTACAAGAATTTCAGAAAGACCTCATTTCACCTGGTGAGCTGAAACCCGGGCGAAACTTTCGCTAGCCGTAACTCGGAAACGAAGCATTTCCGGACCCATGTTTATATAAACTTTTTTCATTATTTTTACATTTACAATGAGCTCCTAAAGTTTCTGCATATCTTCGTGAATCACCCTTTATAGTGTATTTTATAATGGTATGTAACAGTGAATTAACCATCTGTTATATTATAAGTTTTTTTGTTGAGCTTTTTAAGCGTATCCACCGTAACTCTTTCACATGAATCATTTATTACTTCCTCTAAATTACCGTCTATAACGTAATCTAAATTTTCATTATTCCATCTAAAAAAAAAATTCCAAGTCTTTCTAAAACAATTTTTAACGAATCGGAACGCTTTATAACACAATCCTCTTTGATGATATACATCTAAAGCTTTTTCTGCTTCCAAAGCTGCTACCGCTGCTTGTTTTACAGCAATTTTAGCTAATTTTTCAGATAAAATTGCAACTTTTGTTGCTAAATTTCTTAAAATTGTTGCGTTTACATTTTCATCTTTTATTAAATTTTCAAGTTCTTTTTTATCTTTATCTAAAATTGATATACATTCGTTACTAAATTTTTCTGCATCAAATTTTTTCACTTTATTTACATCTCTTGGTGAAATTTTATGAATTTTATATTGTAAATTCGAATCCTCATTATATATTTTATTGTCGTTCATAAATTCATCAAATAAAAGTAAATCGTTATATTGTTCATTATTATATTTCTTTCTAAATAAAATATGTTTATCTACAATTTTTTCTATTTCATCTATTTTAAATTCTTCACTTCTAATTTTCATATCTAGGTTCATCAAATGATTATAAAACGCTATCGTAAAACGTTTTTTGATTTCTTCACCATTTTTATTAATAATATTTTCATTAATCCAAAATGTATCTTGGTTTAGTCTCTACAAATAAATTACATAAGGAATGTTTTTTAATTTTATGTCAATATTTTTATTATTTTTTTTAAATGTAGGATTATGTCTATAAGCATTCGCTTTTGCGTAGGTGAGGTGATATTTAAAGAGGAAAATATGTCAAAACTGACTGGGAATCGAACCCAGAACATCTGACATAAAAAACATAGTTCTTTCACTTAATATTTTTAAGATGATAATTTATTTTCTTTATTCGTATGTACTAAATAATAGAATGAACAGTCAAACAAAAATTATATACAAAATTATATAATAACTAACCACAGAGTAGGCTATTACATCATCAAGACATCTTTCGTCCCACTCGTAGGCATCCTCAGAATGAACATAACACACTAAACACATAACACAGTAAAACACATAACACAATAAAACACATAACACAATAAAACACATAACACAATAAAACACATAACACAAAAAACACATAACACAAAAAACACATAACACAATAAAACACATAACACAATAAAACACATAACACAATAAAACACACATAAGGTTGAAGATCACATCAATAAATTTAATGTAGTTGTTGCAACTATATTATTCGCGACTATTTCGGCTGGATAGTCGCGAGTAATATACGAGGTCTGTTCAAAAAAATAACCGAACTTTATGAATTACGCACTAATGCAGATATTTAGCGACGTGCGGTTGGTGGCACACTGTTCCACGTCATTCCTTTTGTGAACACATTTTCTTGGATTGTTGATATCTCATTTGATTTTCGTGGTGTTCTATATTTAGTACGACGTGTTTAAGTGCTAGTGACGATTTTTGTAATGTGCGAAATTTGGGAGCAAAGGTGCAACGTGAAATTTCGCAAGAAGCTGGGGAAAACTTTCACAGAAACATTTCAACTTTTGAAACAAGCTTAAGGAGATGATTCCCTGAGTTGTACGCATTGTTGTAAATAGTTTTCTCAATTTAAAAGTGGTCGCCAGTCAATTAAAGATGACCCTCGACCTGGAACGCCTTTGACTTCAACTGATGGCACCCTCGTTAGAAAAATCCATAATCTGGTGGGTGTAAATCTCTGATTGACTGTCAGAGAACTTTCAGAAGAGGTTGGCATCTCAATTGGATCGTACCATGAAATTTTGACTGAAAAATTGAACTTGCTTTGTGAGTTGCAGCAAAGTTTGTTCCCCGTTTCATGACCGAACAGCAAAAAGACCATCGTGTGGTAGTTTGTCGGCAACTTCTTGAACAAGCCAATGATGATGCAACATTCAGGTAAAGGATCATAACAGGAGACGAAAACTGAATTTACGGCTACGGCATTGAGACAAAAGTGCAGTGTTCACAAGGGGTTGACAAAAGTTTCACATTACAAAAATCGTCACTAGCACTTAAACACGTCGTACTAAAAACACAACCCCATGAAAAGTAAATGAGATATCAACAATCCAAAAACATATGTTTAATGAAGAAAGACGTAGAGTAGTGTGCTGCCAACCGCACGTCGCTAAGTATCCCTGTTTGCGCGTAATTCAAAAAGTTTGTTATTTTTTGAACAGACCTCGTAGTTGCAACAATTAGCCTACATTAAATTTATTGGCGTGGTCTTCGAACTTATGTGTTTTATTTGTGTTATTTGTTTAGTGTGTGTTATGTTCATTCTGAGGATGCCTCCGAGTGAGACGAAAGATGTCTTGATGATGTAATACTCTGAGGTGAGTATTATGTATAATTTTTGTTTGGCTGTTTAATGTATTTAATGATAAAATAATAGTTGTTAGGCAAAATACATTTTTACAGAATTTAAATCTCTACAATCATACCAAAAGAAACCGTAGTGATTACTATTCTTGATAATTACAAACTAAATTATTTATACGAGGGTTATCCAGAAAATAACCTCAGTTTTGAAATAAAAAGTAAACGAATGAAGATACAAAAATTTTATTATATACATATTAAAACTACAGTTTTTCTCTATTTTCGACATAGTTGCCAAACAGATTCAAGCACTTGTCGTACCTTGGAACAGTCTTTGAAATACCCTCTGCATAAAAATCTGCCACCTGTGAATGTAGCCAACCATTCACTGCGTTTTGAAGCTCTTCGTCATTGGCGAACCGCTGAGATGCAAGGCACCGCTTCATGTTCGGGAACAGGTGAAAGTCACTCGGAGCCAAGTCCGGGCTGTATGGGGGATGATCGAAAACGTCTCATTTAAACTTGGCCAAAAGTTCATTTGTTTTCTCGCCCTCATACAGCTCGAAGAACAAATAAACTTTTGGCCAAGTTTAAATGGGACGTTTCCGATCATCCCCCCATACAGCTCGGACTTGGCTCCTAGTGACTTTCACCTGTTCCCGAACATGAAGCGGTGGCTTGCATCTCAGCGGTTCACCAATGACGAACAGCTTCAAAACGCCGTGAATGGTTGGCTACATTGACAGGCGGCAGATTTTTATGCAGAGGGTATTTCAAAGACTGTCCCAAGGTACGACAAGTGCTTGAATCTGTTTGGCGACTATGTCGAAAAACTGTAGTTTTAAAGTGTGTATAATAAAGTTTTTGTATCTTCACTCGTTTACTTTTTATTTCAAATCGGAGGTTATTTTCTGGATAACCCTCGTATAAAACCTATTTGTTATTGTTTAGGTCATCAACCGTAATGGTGGTTTAAACGTCTAGATTCTTTACTATGAAAAACAAAGAGTGAGGTGGTTTACCATTGCATTCCTCACTGAATAAAAAAATATGTTATCTGCATGTTAAGCCCTGTAAACAACATCTACTTTCCACCCTGTAAATGACACCACCTTATTCAGCACAAGGTCTGACTGTAGGCCTATAATAAATTTCATTACTCTCAAAGGAGATAACTACTGTGACTAGTATCTTTTACACCTCTACCTTTTCTATTCTTAAATGCTTTGGTCATATAATTGGTTGATCATGTAATAAGAAACAGATCTATTTTTTGTAACCCCTCAACTAGCAGATCGAGTGGAAATAATTTAACACTCCACCTGCCCGTTATGGGCAAAAAATCCTATTAATGGAGGGAGAAAATACATAAATAATCTACCACAATCCTTAAAAGGTTGAGCTAATTTGCATTCACTTTAAAAAAAAATCTGAAAGAATACATGATTGATGAGAAATTTTACAGTTTAAAAGATGTTTTTCTAAATCAAATTTTATTTTAAAATTTAATAAATAAACATCCAAGAAAATGATGAAGAAAATAAGTCAAGTTTGGGTAAATTATAACAGAAGAACTTAGTAAAAAAATTTCCTGTGCGCATTTTCCTACTGAAAAGTGGGGAAGAGTTTCCCTCTAACTGCCTCTTCATGATAGTGGGAGCAGTGTCGACGACGATTAACAGTTAGATTGACAGTAGAGGAATAGTATCGATGCACAGGAGTGGGAGAGGCGAAAAAAGTAAAGTTTTTAAGTTTTCTAAATTGTAATATAATAATGACACATTTACTAAAGTAAACAAGTAATCATGAGTGATAGTTGTTAAATGAAGTTTTAAATTAATTGTTGATATATCTTATGCTACCTTTTTGATTTTCCTGGATTCAATTAACAAAAAAATAAATAAATCCAGTTATCCTGACCACTACATCAATGGGATGTAATTATTTAAGTATTTTCAGTTACTTACAGTTCACTTTCTGTATAATTTTTTAAGTTATAATGTAGGATTTGTTAAGCAGAATAACAAATTTTATAAAAAAATTTCTACAAGAAGTTTCTTTTCAAATACTTTTATTTAAAAAAAAAAACTTTTACAACTGTGTATTGTTAGGTAAAAAATTATTAGGATGACACACTTATTAAAGTAAGTAAGTAGTAAAGGCCAAGTGTGTCAGTTGCAATCTGTTCAATTGAGTACAAAAGCAACCCCATTACCCAATCAGATGAAAATGATGTTTATGACGTGTAAATGAGATGTAGTCTTGTACAGAGTGAGAGAGTATGGTTAATTGAACCCCAAACCAAGCTGTGCCAAGTTTGTTAGCACAGCAAAAAATCTCGTGTGAAACACTTACATGACTTTCTGTTGCCAGTGTAGATAATGAATAACAAATTATTATCTATGTTTAATCATGCGTAAACAATGTAAAATGAAAAACATAACCAAATTTTAATCATGAGTTAATTACTCAAAATTAAAATCAATCATCATTGCATGACATTATAGCCTACTAGTTGTTCAACTTAAAATTACAAAAAATACATAGTAATTGTCTTTGAATTTGGCTTTATACGCATAACATATACAGCATCGGTGGAGATGCAAAAGATTTACGTATTAAGATTATCGTGTATAAGTGGAGATGCGAAAAAATTACTCACTAGCTTTTTTTAAAGGCACCAGTACTATAAATACACGCACTAATTAGATACGATTTCGTCACGAGACAACGGTCAACTAACTCCTTATAGTATATCTGGAAGATAAGGGATGTGCAGCCTACTGAAATGGAGGGGCAAGCGTTGTTGATGTAATATGCGTATGATTTACTCCACTCCACCATTCTAGGGTTAATAAAACGAACCCATAACAGATACAATAAGGAAAAAACGGATTTATTTTCTTGGACATCTCATCAGAACACCTAACGACAGTATTTTAAACAAGTTGATTAGAAAACTCTTTCCAATGGTAACATCAGGAGCATGGATGCGAAATGTTGAAGAACGCATGACCGAAATTGGATTAACTTTCGATGATTTAAAAAACAAAACAGAAATATTAAAAATCTTAAGAAATAAAGAAAGTAGGTTTGAAACAAAATAAGATGGAAGAACAAACCCAAGCAGGAAGAAATCGGTCGTTTCAGAGGAAGTTGGGCAAGCAAGATCAGTTCAAATGAGGGCATACTGGTAAAACATTAAGGTAAAGAATATAAAAAGGAAGAAGCTTTCTAAATTTGACTAAAGTGATTTATTGTGGACATAAAAGACAAAAAAAACAAAAAACAAATTAATTGACGTACAGATTATTTACTGGTAACGCGCTATAAGTTGACGATTGCGCACATCATGCGGTGGGAGGACAGTATACTATCTATCCTACTTACATCGGCCAACCCGAAACCATAACAAATGTATCAAGCGTGTAACTCAAAATGTAACCACCACAAACGCTTAAGTAATAAAATTCAGTTCATGACCCGTCACACTAAATAAGTAAGGAGTAATGTAATTATTTAAAGAAAGTGAATTGTTTAAAATTCAATTGCAATTTAACGTAACTTTACTGAAAATAACGAAATATGAAAACCCTAAAAATACAATAACATTTTCAAATTACGGTAAAACTAGTATTACTCACGATAATAAGCTCGCATCGACGGAACTCACAGATTAACTAGCATATCACTTAAAATGTCAGAGTGCAGTATTTCAGTTTACTGGTGATGACCAAAAAGGATACTAAATATAGCTTAGGCCTAGTATTATGGCTTATTTAAAATTAATTTTTATTATTTAGGATAATTTTAAGAATCAATGAATAATACATTTGGATGTTTATAAAACGACATAGTTGTAAAGATAATAAATCAATGTAAGAGTAATATAAAATACTACAACATGAAGTCATGGTTAGAGCTGTCGCTATGATGTATTTAGAAAAGCACATGTAGTAGCACTTCCTCCTCCTCAAAGTCTAGTCTTACTCATGCTGACGATCGTCAACTTATATTGCGTTACCAGTACAACTTGCAACAACTATAAACAGTTCCTCCCCCCCCCCCCGCCCACCACAACAGCACCTCATGAATTATCACCATAAATTTATAAATAGTAATTATTTTAGGTTAATACCATGTTTTCAGTTATTTAAATATTTACCACTTATTATTTTTCATTAAATATAAAATACAGTAGAGCCCCGATTATCCGCGAGCGGATGATCCGTGGTGCGGATTATCCGCGAGTGCCTTGAAAAAAAATTTTTAATTACGAACCTTGACGACCTTGAAGACCCGAGCGGGTGAGTGTATCGATCCCCTCTGTTACTTTCTCAACAAGTTGGCAGAAAAACTCATGTTAAGGAAAGTACAAACTACAATAAAGAAAAGGTGTTTCCAAAGCAAGAAGCAAAAAAGAGTGACTGATTGTTTTAAAAAGGCTTAACTGAACACTTTTTGTTAACTGTACAGGTATATTGTTTTTTGTGTACTGTTCTTTATTTTAGTGATTTAGATGTAGAGCAAAGGTTTCTGCTGTACTGTACATATCTTAAAAGTTTTACATATCATAGTTTTTTTTCTACAATAAAACATAGTTTTTATGCTGAAATATTTTTTTCATGTTTTCACCTCATTTTTAGTCTTTTTTCGGGTTATCCGCGATTTTCGCTATCCGCGGTCCCCTTGCCACCCAATACCGCGGATAATCGGGGCTCTACTGTATCAACATAAAGGTTTTTTTTACTTTCTCTTGCCTATATGTAGGCCTATATGAATATATAGGAAGGAAAGTATTGTTTTCATGTCGATTTGCAGAAATCAAGTTTTCACCGGATCTATACGTTTTCAGACCCCCTGAACCCAAAAAACATGTTTTTAGCGATTGGTCTGTGTGTGTGTGTGTGCGTGCGTGTGTGTGTGTGTGTGTGTGTGTGTGTGTGTGTGTGTGTGTGTGTGTGTGCGTGCGTGCGTGCGTGCGTGCGTGCGTGCGTGTGTGTGTGTGTGTGTGTATGTGTGTGTGTGAACAGAATATCTCAATGACGGAACATCGTACAAACTTGAAACTTGAAACTTTAGTTACATACCACCGGACCCGACACAAACATTTTAATTAAAATCGGTCAACCGGAAGTAGTAGTTTATTCGTATAATTTTTCACTTTTTTGCGATTTTCTCAAAAACTGGTCCTACGATTTTTCTAAAAATCGCCTCATTTACTCAATTTTTTATTCTCTACAATATAGGGTAGGCGCCATGTTTCCTGAAATTCTCGGTGAGGCTGTTTTCACGTAAAAAAGTGTTTTTTTTAAGATTACGGCTTTAATATGTAGGCTATTACAGCGCAAAAATGTATATAATAGAAAATGTAGAAAATTAAAAATTCTACAACTTTTATTTCAAAATTTTTTTTGTAAAACGCTTAGTTTAGCGGTAATTAGCGATTTTCTGTTTTTTCTCACGAAAACGTGTGAAAAATTGATTTTTTTATGGTTTCGGCCTTAGAATGCATTTTATGACAAAAGTGTGGGCCTATATAATCGAATTTATAGAACATTAAAGGCTCTACAACTTTTATTTAAAGCATTTTTCTCTACAAAGTCTAGTTTAGCGTGAAAGAGTGATTTTCCATATTTTTAAGCCAAACAGGTAGATTTTCATTTTCCGTATTTCACTGATGATTAAAATATGTTTTTTGACGTTATTTTTTTGTTTATTTCTAATGTTTTATTACTAATGTTAGGTTATATTGTTTAAATTATTTGCACTGGCAAGAGAAAGTTGTGTGAGTGTTTCACACCAGATTTTTCACAATACATATCACAATCCAATCCATGTAAAAAAATTATTCAAATAAACTCCAGTATTATTAACAAATTTATTCAATAACGAACGAATACGACTTCGTTTATATTTCAATCCAGAAATTCTTACATCATTTGTTATTTGTCCAACTATATTTTCTGCATATCTAGCTTCATGACGAGAATGTTTAGCCATTTTTATAGCTTTATGTAATTTTTGAGCTCTTGTTTCTAATGCATTAATTATTTTCTGATCAGTATGCGGTATCCATTTTTTTGTTGTTAATTTCATACGCCAAAAAAGTAAGTTTTTTAGGTTATCTATTGGTGTTTTATAATCTAGTACTGTCATATTTTTGTGATCAAATATTGTTATATTTTCAGGAAATAAATCATCTATTTGATTTGATAAAATGTAATCTGTAAAAGTGTCATTTACTGGTAATTTTCTGTCATGATCATCAGTAATATTTGTTATCTTCTGATTTTTCTTCATATTTTTCTAAACACAAGACATTATAACATTACAAGGATCTCATGCATTTGTTTTATTTTCTATGTAGCTAATAATAATTATTACGAAGTTATGTCCTTACGTAATGTTATTCAATCGCATATTTATCAGAATGTGATACTGTAGATTATTTTTACTTTCTCTTGCCTTTATGAATATAAAATAGGAAGGAAGGTATTGTTTTCATGTCGATCACAACAAATACACTCTTCGCCCGAATATACACGTAAACAGCCCCCTCAACCCAAAAAAACATGTTTTTAGCGATTGGTCTGTGTGTGTGTGCGCGCGCGCGCGCGCGCGTGTGTGTGTGTGTGTATACAAAATATCTCAAGAACGGAACATCGTACGAACTTGAAACTTGAAACCTAAGTTACATACCACTAATGGACCCGACACGAACATTTTCATCAAAATCAGTCAACCGGAAGTGGTAGTTTATTCATGTCATTTTTCACTTTTTTGCGATTTTCTCAAAAACTGGTCCTACGATTTTTTTTAAAATCGCCTCATTTACTCAATTTTTTTTCTCTAGAAGATAGGGTAGGCGCCATGTTTGCTGAAATTCTCGGTGAGGCTGTTTTCATGTAAAAACATTTTCTTTTTAAGATTGCGGCTTTAATATGCATTTAACTGCAAAACGTTATATAATAAAAGTTGTTGAGAATTTAAAATTCTACAACTTTTACTTCAAACATTTTTTTGTATAACGCTTCGTTTAGCGGTAATTATTAATTTTCTGTTTTTTTCTCACGAAAATGTGTGAAAAATTAATTTTTTTAAGATTTCGGCCTTAGTATGCATTTTACGACAAAAGTGTATATAATTAAATTTATAGAAAATTAAGAGATCTACAACTTTTATTTAAAGCATTTTTGTACAGTGCCTAGTTTAGCGTGAATAAGCGATTTTCCGTATTTTTAAGCCAAACTGATGTCAATTTTAATTTTGCGTATTTCACTAACGTTTTTTGAGGTTAATTTTTTGTTTATTTGTAATGTTTTATTACTAATGTTAGGTTTATTGTTAATTATTTGCTTTGGCAAGAGAAAGTTGAGTGAGTGTTTCACACCAGATTTTTTTATTTTGTAAAATATTATTTTAAAACTTTAATGTTGTTGTAACGATGACTGTGAAGGTTGAAAAGCAGAAAAATTTGAGGGGAAAGATTTTCCCCAATATAATCTTCTAGGTCCGAAGATAGTAAACGGACAATATAGGTTACGAGGTCGAGAAGACCTATTTAAGGAAAATGAAAAATTAATGAAAACGATTAGAAAAGGAGACTAAAATGTCATGGACACCTTTTTAGAATAGATGACAACCGGTTGACAAAACAAATTTTTAAGACACTAAACAATAGACCTAAGGTGTTGGATAAATGGTTGAAAGAACTCAAAAAGGATATTGAGGAAACCAGAAAACCGAGAAAACTTAAGGCGAGACTGTAATTTGCTACTTTTAGGTACATTTTTCATAGGATTGGTATAAGATAAGGAAATTAAACTTTACATTATAGGTGTCGGGTTTCTTCTCGAGCTACTTACAGTTTTTTACTTTCTCTTGCCTATATGAATATATAGGAAGGAAAGTATTGTTTTCATGTCGATTTTTCGAAATCGAGTTTTCACCGGATCTATACGTTTTCAGAGCCCCTGAACCCAAAAAACATGTTTTTAGCGATTGGTCTGTGTGTGTGTCTGTGTGTGTGTGTGTGTGTGTGTGTGTGTGTGTGTGCGCGTGTGTGTGTGAACAGAATATCTCAAGAACGGAACATTGTACGAACTTGAAACTTGAAACTTAAGTTACATATCACTACCGGACCCGACACGAACATTTTCATCAAAATCGGTCAACCGGAAGTAGTAGTTTATTCGTATAATTTTTCACTTTTTTGCGATTTTCTCAAAAACTAGTCCTACGATTTTTTTTAAAATCAACTGGTTTACTACATTTTTTATGCTCTACAATATAGGGTAGGCGCCATGTTTGCTGAAATTCTGCTTGAGGCTGTTTTTACGTAAAAACATTTTCTTTTTAAGATTGCGGCTTTAATATGCATTTTAGCGCAAAACGTTATGTAATAAAAGTTGTAGAGAATGTAAAATTCTACAACTTTTATTTCGAACATTTTTTTGTATAACGCTTATTTTAGCGGTAATTTGCGATTTTCTGTTTTTTTTCTCACGAAAACGTGAGAAAAATCGATTTTTTTAACATTTCGGTCTTAGTATGCATTTTACGACAAAAGTGTATATAATTAAATTTATAGAAAATTAAAAGATCTACAACTTTTGTTTAAAGCATTTTTCTCTACAGAGCCTAGTTTAGCGTTAAAGCGTGATTTTCCGTATTTTTAAGCCAAACTGAGTTCGATTGTCATTTTGCGTCATTCACTCATGATTAAAATAAGGTTATGTTTTTGAGGTTAGTTTTTGTTTATTTCTAATATTTTATTAATAATGTTAGGTTTATTATTAATTATTTGCATTGGCAAGAGAAAGTTGTGTGAGTGTTTCACACCAGATTTTTCAATTTAATCTTTGAACCGTACCATTTGTTTTTTAATTACTAATTTTTTGAGCACCTGAGGAAGTCACAAAAATGTCGGTATATGTGAATATACAAGACAATTAAATAGTAAAAATTTCAGCCTGGAAAATTTATTGGTTTCTGAGAAAAGTGAACCTAGTGTTAAAAATCTAAATTTACGGGAAAACGCAAGAAACAAGAAGGCACAAATCAAAAACAAAATTTACACAAGCAAGTAAATTTCCCATGAACAGTTGTTTAGAAAGCTGAACCAACAGCTGAGAATACAAAAAACAGTGATTTAGATAATATTTTTTTTAATTCCTACTTAATTTGTGTACGTTGCAATCTGTTTAATTCAGAACAATAAACAACCCCATGACCCAATGAGATGAGGATGATATGTATAACATGTAAATGAGACTGTGTAGTCTTGTACAGACTCAGGCCGACCATAATTTTTCACCATTTTCAATTGTGAAAAATATTCGTTCTTGGTAACAATAATTGTTCTGTGTAACCTTGATAAAAACTTAATTTTTTCGTAAGATGATGAGGAAATTTAAACTTAACAACTATATGTGTCGGGTTTCTTCTCGAGCTACTGACATTTTTTTCAATTTAATCTTTGAACCGTACCATTTTTTTTTAATTACTAATTTTTGGAGCACCTGAGGAAGTCACAAAAATGTCGGTATATGTGGCTATACAAGATAATTAACTTGTAAACATTTCAACCTGGTAGGTTTATTGGTTTCTGAGAAAAGTGAACCTAGTGTTAAAAATCTAAATTTACGGGAAAACGCAAGAAACAAGAAGGCACAAATCAAAAACAAAATTTACACAAGCAAGTAAATTTCCCATCAACTGTTGTTTAGAAAGCTGAACCAACTGAGAATACAAAAAACAGTGATTTAGATAATTTTTTTTTTAATTCCTACTTTGTTATCTTTGTAGTTGTGTACGTTGTAATCTGTTCAATTTAGAACAATAAACAACCCCATGACCCAATGAGATGAGGATGATATGTATGACGTGTAAATGAGGGTAGTCTTGTACAGACTCAGGCCGACCATAATTTTCCACCATTTTCAATTGTGAAAAATATTCGTTCTTGGTAACATAATAATTGTTCTGTGTAAACTTGATAAAAACTTAATACTTTCGTAAACAAATTATTTTTTTGACGTAAATTTTGAGTTTAAACCATCGTGTCATCTCCCCTTAATGAACAGAACTGAATTTAGACAACTGTTTACCGATTTTAAGGGCTTCCATGACAATAAACTGGTAAAAATTTCAGCCTGGTAGGTTATTGGTTGCTTCTACTGTTGTACACCGGGTGGAGGAAGAAAGTAAAAAATTTTATAGTGAGCAAATACTAAACAACATGGAGTGAGTGTTTTACACCAAAAATGTTTTTTATTTAAAATAAAAATAATGAAATGTAATTTAATAAATTTATTAATTCCAAAATTTATTACAAAACCATAACCAAAATGTTCTTAAAAAACCATTATTAATCCTAGCAACTTTTCTGGCAGATTCGCCAGCTTTCATGGCGTATTTAGCTGCTTTTAAAGATGATTTAGCAGCTTCTACTGTTGAATTGTAAACAATATCGTGTATGCTAGCCATGTGTATTCTATACACTTTAAATTTCTTTGCTTTTTTTGTAAATATTTTTCGTTTTTCTCTACCCCTATTTTTATAAAATTTTGGTTTCTTATACATTAAATATTCTAAAAATTCAGTTTTATAAATCTTATTGAAATTTCTTGTCGCAAATGTTATCTTAATAGTACCATAATTATAATTATAATTATTATATAATCTCCTTTCGTTGTTTACAGACCCTCTAATATATCCATTATATCCTCTTTGTAACTGATTTCTTATGTACGGTGATCTTCTCTATAAATGACAAGAGTTTCAACAAAGTTTTAACCACATTTTCTCTTATTTTGATTAAATTATTATAATACCGGGTGATTTTTTAGTCCTGTTACCCAATTGTTAATGTCTGGTAATTTTTTTCTAAGAGAGGGATATTTTGTTTTGTGATACAAAGTTGGTAGCCCTACTTAACCGGTATAGATACGACAGTTTGAGTTGATTCTCCTTGAGTTGCGTAAAATTTTGTGCTGTTTCCAGTTGTGTTACGAACAGAATGTCTTTTACCCTAGAACAACGGGTTTTCATTCTTGAACAATATTTTGCTACAAAATCGTATGCAAGTGTAAAAGAATCATTTCAAATTAAATTTTTTGGTGTTCCTCCACTCTATTCTAGTCAATTTTTAGGCTAACTAACTGATTTTTAGAGGCAGGTATTGTTTGCAGCAGAAAACGTAGTGGTCGACCAACTCTCTTGACAGATGACGTTAAGAGAATGTGAAAACAAGATTGCTCAATTCTCCATGGAAAAGTTTACAAAACCATTCCTCGTATATTGATTTGTCATGTTCGAGTGCTCAGAAAGCTGCTAAAAAATTGAAATTGTATACGTATCACATACGATTAGTTCTAGAGCTTCAGCCTCCAGATTTAAACAAAAGATTGTTTTAGGATAAAAGACATTCTGTTCGTAGCACAACCGGAAATGGCACAAAATTTTACACAGCTCAAGGAGAATCTACTCACACTGCCATATCCATACTGGTTGAGTAGGGCTACCAACTTAGTGTCACAAAACAAAATTTATTTTTTTTAGAAAAATATTACCAGACGTTAACAATTGGGTAACAGGACTAAAAAATCACTCTGTATTATATATTTTTTTTATTCCTAATTTGTGTACGTTGCAATCTGTTCAATTTAGAACAATAAGCAACCTAATGACCCAATGAGATGAGGATGATGTGTATGACGTGTAAATGAGATGTAGTCTTGTACAGACCCAGGCCGACAATTCCTGAGAGAGTATGGTTAATTAAACCCCAACCATCAAAGTACACCGGTAACCACTGTCTAGTATTCAAATCCATATAAAAGCAACTACCTTTACTAGGATTTGAACCAGGAACCTTTGTCTCCGAAAATCAGCTGGTAAACAGCTGATTTTGGCGACGACTTTACCTCTAGACCAACCCGGTGGGTGAATATCTTATACAGAGTTCTAGTGGGCGAAGTTATAAAACTAAGGAAAACCTTTTCTTGTAAATTTTAAAGAAAACCCTTAAGTTTTCGTGATTAATATTCAAGTAATTGCTTATCAACTAATAATTTCTTATTTCTTCTAACAATTCCTTAAAATTAAAATAAACAATGATTTTTACTTTCTTTTGCCTATTTGAATATGTAGGAAGGAAAGTATTGTTTTCATGTCGATTTTAAGAAATCGAGTTTTCACCGGATCTATACGTTTTCAGACCCCCTGAACCCAAAAAACATGTTTTTAGCGATTGGTCTGTGTGTGTGTATGTGTGCGCGCGCGCGTGTGTGTGTGTGTGTACAAAAAATCTCAAGAACGGAACATCGTACGAACTTGAAACTTGAAACCTAAGTTACATACCACTAATGGACCCGACACGAACATTTTCATCAAAATCGGTCAACCGGAAGTAGTAGTTTATTCGTATAATTTTTCACTTTTTTGTGATTTTCTCAAAAACTGGTCCTACGATTTTGTTTTAAATCGCCTCATTTACTCATTTTTTTATGCTCTATATATAAGATAGGGTAGGCGCCATGTTTGCTGACATTCTTGGTGAGGGTGTTTTTACGTAAAGAAAGTGTATTTTAAAATTACGGCTTTAATATGCAATTTAGCGCAAAAATGTATATAATAAAAGTTGTAGAGAATTTAAAAACCTACAACCTTTGTTTCAAGCATTTTTTTGTATAACGCTTAGTTTAGCGGTAATTAGCAATTTTCTGATATTTTTCTCACGAAAACGTGTGAAAAATCGATTTTTTTAAGATTTCGGCCTTAGTATGCACTTTACGACAAAAATGTATATAATAAAAATTATAGAAAATTAAGAGATCTACAACTTGTATTTAAAGCATTTTTCACTACAGAGCCTAGTTTAGCGTGAAAGAGTGATTTTCCGTATTTTTAAGCCAAACCGAGTTCGATTTTCATTTTGCCTCTTTCACTCATGATTAAAATAAGGTTATGTTTTTGAGGTTATTGTTTATTTCTAATGTTAGGTTTATTGTTAATTATTTGCACTGGCAAGAGAAAGTTGTGTGAGTGTTTCACACCAGATTTTTATTTATAAATTACTAGGAAATCCTAAAAAACCGGTGAATGTAAGTAAGACGTTAATTAAATTAGGGAAAGTCAAAAATTTATAAGGTAGGGTATCGTTGCACAGTGGATCCCCGAGAGAGAGAGAATAGGGGCAGCAATGCTGCGGGATGAGGAGAGTTGGAAGTTTGTTCGCTTAGTTTGTGGAGAGGGTAGTCGGGAGAATGCGGAGGGAGGAGACATATGGAGATCAGCGGGGTCGCCCTCTCCCACAGTGAATCAATCCTGTCCTGATCTCAGTAGGTAAGGTAGGCGCACTAATTTCCTGAGCTGGTGATGAAAAAGATGAATGAAAGTGAGAGAGTGAGTGTTGGTCAGTGACAGCGAGAGGGCAATTAGGCTACGGTGCCCTTCCACGCCCTGCTGACATTTCCCTTGTAGTAATATATAAACAGTTGCGAGGGAGGTGGAGGGTTGTTTGCTGATGTCGGATCAAGTGGCCAGGCAGCGGGTGTTTGGTTGGTAGACGGTTGCGGCCTCCTTGGGGCTGGATGAGGACGCCACAATTGAGTCCATCACTACTTCCCCATCGTGAGGAAGTGAAAGTTTGTTCGCTTAGTTTGTGGAGAGGGTGGTCGGGAGAATGCGGAGGGAGGAGACATATGGAGATCAGTGGGATCGCCCTCTCCCACATTGAATCAATCCTGTCCCAATCTCAGTAAGTAGGTAAGGTAGGCGCACTAATTTCATGAGCTGGTGATGAAAGAGATGAATGAAAGTGAGAGAGTGAGTGTTGGTCGCCGGCCGCGTTGGCGATGTTGGTAACGTGCTCGCCTCTCATCACGCGGTCTTGGGTTCGAGTCCCACTCGAGCATGGCATTTTTTCATACGTTACAAAAAACTCATTTCATCCTTCACCGTCTGCATTAGCAGCAATTTGCAAAACAGTCAAACGTTAAACCAAAAAAAAAAAAAAAAATACCCAGGGGTATTGCTTCGGAAACGAAAAAAAGTTTATGTATAAGTTTTTAAAATATTTTCAAGATAAAATATGAATAACATTAATAGAAAAGGTAACCAAATTAATAATGGTGATAGTAGAAGAAGATGATGAAGTGATGAAGATGATGATGATGATGGCGAGAAGATGGTGATGGGTAGAGAAAGAAGAGAAGATCAAAAAAGTAGATTAGTCGGTAAATCTAAACGGAAGGTGAAGCAATTTTATTCGTTTCAGTCGTGTCACGTCTTCGCTGTTATCAAGTAAATTAAGCGCCAAAGAATTCGGGTGATCTCTCTTGCCTATATGAATATATAGGAAGGAAAGTATTGTTTTCATGTCGATTTTAAAGAAATCGAGTTTTCACCGGATCTATACGTTTTCAAACCCCCTGAACCCAAAAACATGGTTTTACCGATTGGTATGTGTGTGTGTGTGTGTGTGTGTGTGTGTCTGTGAGTGTGTGAGTGTGAACAGAATATCTCAAGAACGGAACATTGTACGAACTTGAAACTTGAAACTTAAGTTACATACCACTACCGGACCCGACACGAACATTTTCATCAAAATCGGTCAACCGGAAGTAGTAGTTTATTCGTATAATTTTTCACTTTTTTGCAATTTTCTCAAAAACTGGTCTTACGATTTTTTTTAAAATCGCCTGGTTTACTCAATTTTTTATTCTCTACAAGATAGGCTAGGCGCCATGTTTGCTGAAATTCTTGGTGAGGCTGTTTTCACGTAAAAACATAGCTTTTTTAAGATTACGGCTTTAATATGTATTATAACGCGAAAATGTATATAATAAAAAATGTAGAGAATTTAAAATTCTACAACTGTTATTTCTAACATTTTTTGTATAACGCTTAGTTTAGCGGTAATTAGCGATTTTCTGATTTTTTCTCACGAAAACGTGTGAAAAATCGATTTTTTTAAGATTTCGGCCTTAGTACTAATTTTTCGACAAAAGTGTATATAATAAAATTTATAGTAATTTAACAGATCTACAACTTTTAATTTAAGCATTTTTCTCTACAGAGCCTAGTTGAGCGTGAAAGAGTGATTTTCCGTATTTTTAGGCCAAACTGAGGTTGATTTTCATTTTGTGTCTTTCACTCATGATTAAAATTAGGTTATGTTTATTGAGGTTAGTTTTTTGTTTATTTCTTATGTTTTATTACTAATGTTAGGTTTATTGTTAATTATTTGCACTGGCAAGAGAAAGTTGTGTGAGTGTTTCACACCAGATTTTTCTTGATATTTTGAACTTAGTTGCGTGATTTCCTCTTTCACGGTGTTGTGAATTAAATTATTAAAATTTAATTTAATTTTACTTTTTTATTGTTAACTTCTTTTACATTGTTTTTTTCATTTTTTGTTTACTTCTTTTACATGGTTATTGTTAATTTTGTAACTTTGCAACTTTTCTTAGTTTGTTTATTAATTTTGTTTTCTAATTTTATTTGGTTGAAGTGAGAGCAAAGGCTGTCTACTTCACTCACGTCAGTTTAGTTCTTTTATAATGATTTGCTTAAAGCCACGTTGAAAAGGTTTGATAGTAAATAAATAAGTTAAATAAAAACAAAATAAATAAATAAATAATAAATTAATTAAATAAAATATAAAAAAATTTCCGACCGCATTGGCGCAGTTGGTAACGTGCTCGCCTCTCATCATGCGGTCCTGGGTTCGAATCCCACTCAGGCACGGCATATTTTCATACGTTACAAAAAATCATTTCATCCTCATTACACACAGTTACACCCCAACGTCGTCGCTAATGACCTTGTAGTTGATGCGACGTTAAATAAATAAATTTAAAGAAAAATTAAAAAATGAGTTATTCTTAAAAAAATATTATATTCTACAGTCCAGCCTCTCTAAGTTTGCTCCTAATGTAAACAAATAATGACGTCACTGAGCATGCGCATTATGTAAAAATGTGTACCCGCTGATTAAAAAGTAACAACAAAATACTTTCAAAAGTATTTAAATAAAATATTTTTTAAAAGTATTTTTATAAATTAAATTGTTAGGCCTACATCATATCACGACTGATGTTTTAAGTACTTTAAGTACTTATAATTTAAAAAATAGTTATCTTAATAGGAATACGACATCCGTAAAGTCACGGACTCTAGCGTGCACCCTGTAGTAGCTGGTTTTGGTTTGTTGACAGAAGGAGGAGCAAACTTAGAGCGCCTGAACTATAGGTAATAAATTCAAATATTATATTTTTATAAAACGGTTTTTTAATTATTATATATGTATAAAATATATCATTTCATTCGAAAAATAGTTTTAATAAAATTTTTAAAAATATTAAAAAACGACCATTTTTCTGCAGTTTCTACAGCTTTGTTAGCTTGTTGTGCAGCTTCTTTAGCTTGTTTAGCTGCTTTTTTAGCAGCTCTTGCCGATTGTTTAGCTGCTTTAATTGCTTTTATAACCGCATCTGCTACTTTTTCTTCTTGTTTACGAACTCTTTTACGACTTCTTGGGAAAGATCTTGTACTACGAGTTAAAATTTTAGTTCTTCTAGTTCTTGCAAATAAATTTCTTTGGAAATTTGATTTTTTGTAATAAGTTGTCTGGTTTGTGTTAATATTTTTCCTGGGTGTATTTTCGGTTTTAAAGTAATCGAAATATGAACTTCTAGTGCAATAAGTGAAAATAGGCTGCTTCTGTTGTATTTTCGATTGAATTGGTTCTCTGCGCATGCTCCAACTCATTTGGGTTATGTGTGATTGATTTGTGTTGGTAGATTCGAAAACGATTCGACGTGTAAGAAATGCATAATTGTATGTATATTTAGAAAACATTATATTTTTTATTAGACTCGTTGTAGGAGCTGTAGTTGATCGAACTGTATATTCATATTTACCAAAATTTTCTGGATCGATTTTCTTCGATGAAACGGTCGTTCTTCCTTCCGAATGTACACCGTCACTATTTTGGCCTGTTGCAGAAGGCTGGTCCACTGATTTTTTAATTCTCTTCTGAACAATTGCTCTCTTGTCTTTTATGTTATTCTCACTTGTCAGCTGTCCATTAGGTAAACTTCTCTCCTTGAATATCGACTGTACCAGCCTCTACACAGACACCAACACTGATGTTACACACGATCCACTGTAGATTTTTATTTATTGTTTTTGTACTTAAATAAACATTATTCAGAAAACAAACATAATTAACAATAATATTTCATTCTTTTATTTAATTTTTTATATGTTGTATATCCACGTACAGTTCAGCAGTTCTTAGTTTGCTCCTACTGTCATCAAACCAAAGCCAGCTACAAGGAGTGTTCAGAAAATAAGTACCGTTTTTAAAAAAAAACAAGTAAAACAATTTTTTTCAACACAGTTTTATTTCTACATGAAAGCCCAAACCTTAAACTATTTTTCGACATAGTTTCCACTGATGTTCAAACACTTATCGTAGCGGGTGATCAATTTGTCTTTAAGTACCCTCTTCATAGAAGGTTCCCGCCAACGAATGTAGCTACGACTCCACGGCAGTTTTCACTTCATCGTCGGTTTCAAAGCGTTGGCTCGCGTTTCATGTGCAGGAACAAGTGGTAGTCAGACGGTGCCAAGTCCGGGCTGTAGGGTGGGTGATCGAATTGCTCCCAACGAAATTGTCGAACCAATGTTTGAGTGTCACCAACGGTATGGGGCCGAGCATTGTCATGGAGCAACACAATTCTGTTACTGAGCATTCCTCTCCGTTTGTTTTGAATTGCCCGCCTTAGTTTTCTTAAGGTTTCGCAATACCTTGCCGCATTAATGGTTTCACCTCTTGGAAGAAAATCAATCAGCAAAACACCTTTCCGATACCGAAAGACAGTGCACATGATTTTTTTGTGCAGGCATTGTCGTCTTGAATTTTTGTTTCTTCGGGGATTGCGTGTGTCGCCACTCCATTGACTGCTGTTTAGATTCCGGTGTGATATCACGGACCCAAGTTTCATTACCTGTCACAATTTTGTTTAAAAATCCTCACCATCATCACTGTACCGTGCGAGAAAAGTCAAAGCACTTCCGAGTCTCTTGGTTTTGTGCACGTCAGTGGCAGGAACCTTCTACGAAGAGAGTATAGACAAACTGATCACCCGCTACAAGTGTTTGAACATTGTTGGAAACTATGTCGAAAAATAGTTTAAGGTTTGGGCTTTCATGTAGAAATAAAATTGTGTTGAAAAAAATTGTTTTACTTATTTTTTTTTTAAAACGGTACTTACTTTCTGAACACGCTTCGTACTACAGGGTTCACACTAGAGTCCGCGAATTTATGGATGTCGTATTCCTATTAAGTTAACTATATTTTAGATTATAAGTACTTAAAACATCAGTCATGATAATATGATGTAGGCCTGACAATTTCATTTATAAAAATACTTTTAAAAGTATTTTGTATTTAAATACTTTTGAAAGTATTTTGTTGTTACTTCTTAATCAGCGTGTACTCATTTTTACTTTCTCTTGCCTATATGAATATATAGGAAGGAAAGTATTGTTTTCATGTCGATTTTTCGAAATCGAGTTTTCACCGGATCTACACGTTTCAGACCCCCTGAACCCAAAAAAACATGTTTTTAGCGATTGGTCTGTGTGTGTGTGTCTGTGTGTATACAAAATATCTCAAAAACGGAACATCGTACGAACTTGAAAATTGAAACCTAAGTTACATACCACTACCGGACCCGACACGAACATTTTCATCAAAATCGGTCAACCGGAAGTGGTAGTTTATTCGTGTAATTTTTCACTTTTTTGCGATTTTCTCAAAAACTAGTCCTACGATTTTTTGAAAAATCGCCTGGTTTACTCAATGTTTTATTCTCTACAAGATAGAGTAGGCGTCATGTTTGCTGAAATTCTGGGTGAGGCTGTTTTCACGTAAAAACAAAGTTTTTTTAAGATTACGGCTTTAATATGCAATTTAGCGCAAAACTTTATATAATAAAAGTTGTAGAGAATTTAAAAACCTACAACTTTTGTTTGAAACATTTTTTTGTATAACGCTTAGTTTAGCAGTAATTAGCAATTTTCTGTTTTTTTCTCACGAAAACATGTGAAAAATCGATTTTTTTAAGATTTCGGCCTTAGTATGCATTTTATAATAAAAACGTATATAATCAAATATATAGAAAATTAAAAGATCAGCAACTTTTATTTTGAACATTTTTCTCTACAGAACCTAGTTTAGCGTGAAATAGTGATTTTCCGTATTTTTAAACCAAACTGAGTTCGATTTTCATTTTGCGTCTTTCACTCATGATTAAAATAAGGTTATGTTTATTGAGGTTAGTTTTTTGTTTATTTCTAATGTTTTATTATTAATATTAGGTTTATTGTTAATTATTTATATTGGCAAGAGAAAGTTGTGTGAGTGTTTCACACCAGATTTTTATATAAATTTTTATATGCACTTTATGTGTAGTTACTTTAGTCACAAGTTTGTCTTACTTTTAAATGAGTGGAAAAAGTAGGGAAATATCAGTGCGCATGCGCGATTGCTTTGGTATCAGTTCAGCCAACACAACAACGTACGATATACCCAGAACACCTACATTCAGTAAATCGCGGAATCTTTTGTAGGTTGACTACGAATATAACTGTTTGATACTGTAAAAATAGTGTTGGTTTCTCGAAAACGTGGTCGGAATAATTTCAGTGCTTAACTAAATCTAATATTCAGTGTAATAAAATGTAAAGTTTCTCAAAAACTATTTGACTTGGAAGGTTGCAATTTTTTGAGCATGTTTCCCATTTTAGCATAATTGTGACTTATGGTAATCTACTAGAATCACTGCAGTATTATTACTAAGTTTAAAATAAATTTTTTTTTCTCTTTAATTTTTATTTACAACTGTAAAATGTTACAACAAGCAAATGTGATGATTATCGTGATTATGTAAATGACATGATAGGCATGAGAGGGGTAGGGCCCCCATTGGTGCCTCCCCAAGAATGAAATTTGTATATCAAATTAGCATGTCTCTACTCCAGCGTCTTTTAAGGCGTCTAGGGGGATTATCAGGTAAATGGACGGAGGAAAGTGAACGCACCAGGGGGTTCTCGTGTTCGTGTGACTTGTCGTGAAAGCGTTTGTATAGGTATTCAATGGAATTTTGTACAAGTGGTGTTTTCAAATCTGTATGTAAGGTTTTGTTGCTAACATAAAGAGGTGCTTTTGCTACAAGGCGTAATGTTTTTGACTGGAATGCTTGAATTCGTTGCAAGTTAGAGGGTTTAAAATAAATAAAACAATTCTACAAAAAAATTACATTGATTTTGCATTTTTCAAAAAAAATTCTAAAAATGGTATCGCTAGCTCAATATTAATAATTCTACTACCAAAGCTTAAAAAGGTATCATAGAAAAGGCACAAAAAATGAAAGCCCTAACTCTAACGGTTTCTTAGAAACGTGTACCTAAATTCAGTCAATTTAACATGGGAAAGATAAGAGGTTTAGTTCTCCCCTTAACTGTATTTGAAAATGAAGGGTGATGACGAAGGGGCAGACCAAGAGTTAAATGGATGGATTCAGTAATGGATCAATTGAATCGGTGAGTGGAAAAAGGGTAATATTCCAAAAAATGCGAAATTGAACGAAGATAGCAGTTTTGTTAAGTTTACTTCGGCGCATCTATTGGTTGATAAAAGGGAAATATTCCTTGTATCTAAAAGCAGCTAAGCTACATTAAAAATTTAGTTGAGTGGAAAAAGGATAATATTCCAGGAATATTACTTTTCTTCTATTCAATAGCGAACAGGAGTTGGACCACTGGTTTCTGTGTTATTATCAAAATGTAACTGTAAATTATTTTGAAATAAAAATAAAGTTTTGTAGCATATGGGCACATTATATTGTTTTCTCAACTTAATTTTTCCCATTCACTTGTACTAAATCTAGAAAAAGGTGAATAGTCAACATAGGCTATTAATAATCAAAAATCAATCCCATGATTACTGAAAAATAAATTCTAAAGTCACCATTAAAAAGCGTTAATATAGTACTACAAATGACCAATTGAAAATTTTACCATTAAACCAAAAACAAAGTCACAAAACAGTTTTTTTTTAATTTCTCGAAAATATGGATTTTGGAATATTACCCTTTTTCCACTCACCGAATCAATTGAGGAAAACAAGCAATGCTAAAGAAAGCAATGGAGGCGGGATATTTCAGTAAAGAGCGGTGGTCTCAATAAACTGCGGAGAGATTTAACCATAAATCATAACATAAGAAATAATAATATTGTAAGCCACTTATGTAAACTGCCAAAAAATAAAATAAATTGGAAAATTAAATTTTTTTCTAATTTGTGTACGTTGCAATCTGTTCAATTCAGAACAATAAGCAACCCCATGACCCAATGAGATGAGGATGATGTGTATGACGTGTAAATGAGGTGTAGTCTTGTACAGACTCAGGCTGACCATTCCTGAGAGAGTATGGTTAATTGAACCCCAACCATCAAAGTGTACCGGTAACCACTGTCTAGTATTCAAATCCGTATTAAAGTAACTACCTTTACTAGGATTTGAACCAGGAACATTCGTCTCCGAAAATCAGCTGTTAAACAGCTGATTTTGGTGACGACTTTACCTCTAGACCAACCCGGTGGGTTAACCACTTGTGTAAACTGCCAAAAAATAAAATAAATTGTAAAAATAATTATTTTAATTAAGGAAAAATTGAAAAATAAAATTTATGTACTATTTATATTTTTATAATATTTATTATTTAATTACTTACAAGTTATAACAAAAAATTCGATAAAAAATTGTTATTAAATGTTATAGATTTATTTTTAACAATAATATAAAATTATTAATCCTACATTTTTTAAATTTTTCTACCAAAAATAGTTAAAATTTATTGGTTGATTAATATTTTTTGAACGAATAATAGATTAAAATATTTTTCTATACCAATTTTTAACGACGTTAATAATAGTAGACCAAATATTATAAAAAAAATTATTCTTTTTTTTCTTATTTTCTTCGTTATTATTTGGTTCATTTTTATTTTTTTGTTCATTATTTTCACCAGATTTATTAGGTGCTTCTCTAACAAATCTTGAACCTTTTTTGGAATGTATTAAATGTTCATCAACATGTCTTTTACCTCTTGCATGTACACGTCTTCTTCTTACTAAAGGTATACTGTATAATACTTTCTTTAACGCTTCAACTCTTAATGCTTTTCTTGCGGCATCATCATCAAATGGAGAATCATCATCATCTTTCAGGAGTACATTCTCACGTTTACTTCGTATTAAATCGTCCTTCCTTAGTTGGAGCGCCAGCCAAGTCTGCACACATAACAAACCATAAATTGAGACTGATAATTTTTTAGAATAGATTAATCAAATATCATGTAATACAAACTTGGCTGACACTCCACATCTAATCAAATGTGAGCCGGAATCCGAAAAGGGACCTATTGTCGAAAACTTTGTAATTTGAAAAGGCTAGGAATTAAATACAAAGAAAGGAAAGTTATCTACAGTCTGTATAAGAATCAAACGGCTGTTTTGAGAATCGAGGGGTACGAAAAAGAGGCTGCTGTAAGAAAAGGTGTACGACAAGGTTGTTCTTTGTCTCCACTACTTTTTAACTTGTATATAGAAGAGGCTATAAATGAAGTGAAGGAGAAATTTGACGCAGGAATAAAAATTCAAGGAGAAACAATAAAAATGCTGAGATTCGCCGATGATATAGTAGTATTAGCCGAGGCAAAGAAAGAACTAGAGGATGCCTTAAATGGAATGGATGATATCTTGAGAAAGGATTACTTTATGAAAATTAATAAGAACAAAATGAAAGTGTTGTGCAGCAGCAAGAGGGGTTTAGAAGAGATGGGAAATTTAAAAGTAGGCAACGAAAACATACAGGAAGTTAGGGAATTCTGCTATGTAGGGAGTAAAATAACAAAGGATGGTAGAAACACAAGTGATATCAAGAGTAGAATTGCTCAAGCTAGAAAAGCCTTTGAAATGAAAAACAGCTTACTGACTACAAACATTGATTTACAGATTAGGAAAAATTTCTTAAAACATTACGTTTGGAGTGTAGCATTATACGGAAGTGAAACGTGGGTGATAGGGGCTGTAGAAAGGAAGAGGATAGAAGCTTTTGAAATGTGGTGTTATAGGAAAATGTTAAAGATCAGGTGGGTGGACAAAATAAGTAATTTAGAGGTTCTTAGGCGAGTGGATGAAAAAAGAAGTATATGGAAGCATCTTACCAAAAGAAGGGATAGGCTAGTGGGGCATATCTTAAGACATCCAGGGCATATTGGGCTATTAATAATGGAGGGTAATATTGAGGGAGTAAATTGTAGAGGGAGGCAAAGATTAGAATATATAAAGCAAATTACAAAAGATGTAGGGTGTTACAGGTATGTAGATATGAAACGACTAGCGCAAGATAGAACAGCTTGGAGAACTGCATCAAACCAGTCGAGAGACTGATGACAAAAAAAAACTTTTTTAAATTTAGCATTGAATTCTCACCAGTTACATGCAAATTTCAGACTTTTCTCTCAAAAGTTGTGTAAGTTACGGCAGCTTAAGTTTTTGATTAAAAAAATTGGTGTTCAATGAATTTTCTAACTATTACATCATACTTTTCTAAATTTTACATTTTAAGAATAAATTATTACACATAGAAATTATTTTAAATATATAAAAAAATTGTTAATGTTTGACAATGCTGAATGTTATATTGAATGAGTGGTTTCTCTTTTGCGATTGAGTGGTTCTGCGATTGAGTCCGGTAGCTTTGACTCGGGCTCAAACCCAATGGAAGGTCTCGGAATTCTTTTTTACCAAATACCCGATATTTTTGAATACATATTTTATTGCGTAGTCATTCCTACAGGAGTAATTACCTACATTGAAAATACAACCGGACAAAGTAAACTACAAAAATCTACAAAGAGAATCCAAATATCGATCCTAACAACTCAGTTTTCCTCTGACAAGAGGTCCCTTTCCCCGTTCCACGTCACAAATATGTTGTTGTTTAGGTCATCAGCCAAAAGACTGGTTTGAATCTGTAGAGGTTTTACTAAGTAAATCGAGGAGTAAGGTGGTTTACCATTACCTTCCTCACTGAGTGGAAAAGTACACTTATCAGCATGCCAGGCCCTCTGAAAAGCATATATTTTCCACTCTGCAAATGACACTTTCACTTCATTCACCACAGGGTCTGGCTGTATAATGAAATCCATTACTTTCAGACGAAATAACTCTGATTAGTGTCTTTTACACCTCTACTTCTTCTGTTCTTAAATGATTCAGTCATTTAATTGGCTGACCATGTGATCAGAAACAGAACTATTTATTTTAGCCCTGCAACTAACAGATTGAGTGAAAATAATTTGACACTCCACCTGTCTGTTATAAGCATCTATTCACATATATACACATCTATTCACTTCACATCTATTCAAATTAGGTAATGATTTATGTAAGATCAAAACAATAATCTTCATTTACAACAAAGCTGTTTAAATTATTTTTCCTGTTCCATATAGTGGAGTGCCAACATACACATACCCTTGGCATAATATACATTTAACCTTGGCACAAAATTAAATCAACATTGGGACCATTCTTAAGAAATAAAAGCTACAATTGAAAAAGCAATAACAGCGTCCAGTCAAATGTACAAGTTGTTCAAAACTCATAATTTAAATTTGAAATTGAAAATCAGATCCCTTCGGTATTCTTCATCTTATTTTACAAAGTGGAATCTTAGAACGGAAACAACAACTTGGCACAATATATATTTAACCTTGGCACAGTGTTAAATCAACAATAGGACCATTCTTAAGAAATAAAAGCCACAATTGAAAAAGCAATCACAGCGTTAAGTCAAATGTACAAGCTGAAGTTATTTTAATTAGGGTATTGTCCTGACCTCCACTTCTCCAAAACAACCACCTCTCAAACCGACCACTTATTAAGTTCACCAAACATGGTCGTTTTGAGGACGTTTTACTGTATTATCAAAAATACTGAAATAATATTTAAATTTGAAACTGAAACTCAGATTTCTCCGATATTCTCCATCTTATATTGTACGGCGTGGAATATTGGAACTTAACGGAAACAACGAATAGACTGGGAGCGTTTGAGTTATGAACTTACAGAAGAATATTCTTAAAATATTGTGGATGAATAGAACATCAAACATCAGTGTACTTCAAAAACTTAATAAATAAAATCTGTGCCCCAGATGTAAAGGGTGTTAACTCCATTTTGGCAAAATTAAGTTTGAAAATCAGCAAGAAATGCTCTATCTAATGTTTTACAGTATTAACTGGTATCTGACTTGCTTCCATTTTTTAAAAGTTTCAGTAGGCACATTAACTCCACTTTTGTATATGATGCGGAAGATTTTTAAAATCACTACAATTTTTAACTCAAATTGAATGTATACTCATTATTGACAATAAGTAATGTCATTTTGAGTTATTTTGTTTTTATCATCTTACTGATAGGCCTCTAAATTTGCTTGAATTCTGTAATTTTTTCAAACATTGTTGTGAATAAAATGCCATTTCTTTATCTACAATTAGCACAATATGTTTTGTCTAAGTTTTGTTTTCGTTTAATTAACTCAAGTTCTGTGTGTGGTCAGAGAGGTGTAGAAGTTAAGAAAGTTGTTTAGTCATATAAATTTCTGTATTAGAAGCTATATTCGGTACAAATTTTAAAAAATTCTAACACCTTCAGAAATTTTTTAAAAAAGAAAAAAACTTCATGTTTTTGGTTCTTCTGAAAAATTACAAAAATGGAGTTAACTTCTTTTTACTTCTTAGATACAGAAATAATATTGTGTGCAGTAAAAAAAAGAAAATTAGAATATTTAGAACAGATCATTAGGAAAATGACAATAAGTACAAGTTGCTGAAATAAATTTCGTAAGGAAAGGTACAGGGTAAGAGAGGCGTCGGAAGACGACCAATATTCTGGCTGAAGAACTTGAAGACCTGGTTTGTGACTTCTACTACAGGACTCTTCAAACCAGGAGCGAATAGAAGTATAGGTATCAGACGAACTAATGTCCCATAGCCGAGCGAGTGAGAGGGAGATATATGGCATAACTACACATGCGCTCAAATGTCTTTACCGTTATAATCCAAATCTGAAATCATACTACAGTCGTTATCTTGCTTGTTAATTTACTGCGTGCATAAACGCTTGCTCACAACAATGAGTAAAATTATACGACAATGTTATTGGAATGGCGCGTATGGCTTGTGCGAGTGAGAACGTTATGCATTCTCTCACTCCCACAGCTGGGGGACATTAGTTCATCCGAATACTATATCATTGTCACAATGATTGTAAACATTCGGTTTCGAGTAATTAAGTACGATGATTAGGTAATTAAAATACATTTTTAATTGTATTCGTATACATTACAATTTTATTTACTACAGTAAAACCTCCACAAACGACCACCTCTTCTAAGCGACCAATTCTCTAACCAACCAGTTTCTTCGGGAACCAAAATATTAACTATTCTTCCCCATAAAAATTTACCTCCGCTAAACGACCACTCTCTTATCAGACCGCGACCGGTAAAAACGAGCAAAAGCGACCACTTTAATTTAATAATATAATTTAATAATATAATAGAAACAGAAAGGATATGGAGGAACTAAACATCACAATAGCTGACCTCAAAACTAAGTCAGGGAGCTACAGGATATACAAACAGCGATCGGTTAAATTTAGGGAACAAATGAGGGTCAGGAAAGCCATGGTGATTTCGGACGCTGAGAGACTGAGAAGATCCGAAACGTTGAAGAATTATTGGCGAAGAAGAGGAGAAGTACGGGAACGACAACTGCGGAGGCGTTTGGGTGGAACATCTGAAAGAGCTAGACGTTGAAAGATTGAACTTAAGTGGTCCTTTGTGGCCGTAGAAAAAAAAAATAATAGAAATTAAAGGTAGATGGACAAATGTATGTATACTGTTCGTCATTTACAGCGGCACGTAGGGAGGGTAGCGAGACAGAGAGAGAATGTGTTGCGTCCGCCTTTCCCCTCAACTCATTTCAATCAGTGGAGGGGGTGTTCAAGCGCAATAGTGACAACACGCGATACGGTAGGGCACTCTGCCGGCCAGTTTTGTTCACTACACTCTAACAAGCTCATTTTTCATCAAAAATTCTGAAAATATTAGGCTACTTTCGCTTCCTAATGAATCTTATTTTATTACGCTACAAATGTTATTATTATACTCTGATATTTAGATCAGATACGCTCGTACAAAGTTAGGCGTATCACGTAGGCTAACCCCATAGTTTAGTTTCCAGGATGACATCATAATATGCGTTTCATTATTTTGTTATAAAATATAAAATTTTATCTGAAATTTGATACAGGCCTATGTAGGGCAGAAAGCGAAATAATAACACTTTTTGAAGGGAAGTCAAAGATAGATCATCGTGTCTGGTGTCTCCTTCCTGTTAGTATTCCAAGAAGCTGAATCATTTTTTATAGTTGTGAACTTTATACCAAACATACATATTTTTTTTAGAAATCAACTACACACGCACAATATCAGTTGTATGAAATTTTAATAAAAAGAACCGTACAGTAAATATAACAGAATGAGGGTATGACGTACCTTTCTTTCGGGCCGGTCAAAACTTATGGTAGGTACATCATTTAGAAAAAAACTTATTGCCTATTACCCCAAAAGGAATCACAGAAATTTTTCCCCGTATTTTGTGCGCGCGCAACAAATTTCGACGGCGTGCAGCTTTCGACAGCGACACAAAAATATCAAAACGATTACCGCATGAACAGAACACAATGAGTAGTGAGTACAACTTTAGAGGCAGCCTGTATCAGGCTACGATCTGTGGTGGGGGGGGGGAGCTACTTACTGCGCATGTGCGGCCCGCATGCCACCGTAGAGTCTGTCTACGGTAAGAGTACTCCGACGTAGGCAACCAGCAACACAAGTGAGCATGCGCATTAATTAAAAATACTCACAGCATGATCAAAAACAAAATCCTATACAACACTAATTATTCACTCTAAGCTTGTTGTTGTTTAGGTCAACAGCCAAAAGGCTGGTTTGAACCTGTAGAGGTTTTACTAAGTAAAACGAGGAGTGAGGTGGTTTACCATTGCCACAACTCACTGAGTGGAAAAGTACGCTTATCAGCATGCCGGGCCCTCTGAAAAGCACATATTTTCCACTCTGCAAATGACACCTTCACTTTATTCACCACAGGGTCTGGCTGTATAATGAAATTCATTACTTTCAGAGGAGATAACTCTGATTAGTGTCACAGTACACCTCTACCTCTTCTGTTCTTTAATGATTCAGTCATTTAATTGGCTGACCATGTGATAAGAAACAGAACTATTTATTTTAGCCCTTCAACTAACAGATTGAGTGTAAATAATTTGACACTCCACCTGTCTGTTATGGGCAACTCTAAGCTTAATATAATGAAAACACGTTCAATTCATTGTTAGAAAATGTTTTATAAATCGAACATTAGTTTACCATTAATAACTAAAATTTTACTATAGGTTATTCTTACATTATTTACCATTATTGCATTATTATTTATGATTTGTAGGTATTTATTATAGACTCAGTTTTATTTTTGGTCACAAGTAATAACATAAGACTAATACGCTTGAATTAGTACAACAGGAGAGTTAACAATTTCAGTAATTCGTTGTTTATCGTTTCAGATTGTTTATTTCGTATCACTAAAATTAATGTCTGCGACTAGTTTAACACAAAACTGTTTGCACTTCCTCGTGTTTAACTCATTTTTAGTTTCATCTGTTATATTTTGGTATTGTATCTGGTTCGTTTCGATTTTCTTCGTAGAGTAAAGTTGAAAAGTTTTGTAAGCTGTGTTTTGTTAACATGCGTGATAGTGAATGTGTTGAGTTTTTTAAACATAAAAGCGGTAAACATTAAAAATTAGAAAAAAATTGTTTCGTTAAATGTAATGGTTAAAATAATTAATTAAGGAGTCGCTTTATGAAACTACAATAATTAAAAGTAATCTGAACGGTATAATTGAAAACGGTTAAAGGATAATGTTTATTTTAGCTGGATGTAGATATTTTTATGATGGAACGTAGTGCAGTATAATTTTGTCAGGCGCAGAGGTAGACACATGCTAACTAGTTTTTTTTTTTTTTTTTTTTTTTTTTTTTTTTTTTTTTTTTTGGTTTAACGTCCGACTGTTCAGCAATTACTGCTAATGCAGACGGTGAAGGATGAAATGATTTTTTTGTAACGTATGAAAAGATGCCGTGCCTGAATGGGATTCGAACCCAAGACCGCATGATGACCGCATGCTAACTAGTGTAAAACTTTCGTTTACAACCTGTAGGCAGGCCCTTGCCTCGCGCGGAGTACTCTTGAGACAGTAGACAGACTATAGTTGGTTATATATTTTTACTTTCTCTTGCCTATATGAATATATAGGAAGGAAAGTATTGTTTTCATGTCGATTTTAAGAAATCGAGTTTTCACCGGATCTATACGTTTTCAGACCCCCTGAACCCAAAAAACATGTTTTTAGCGATTGGTCTGTGTGTGTGTGTGTGTGTGTGTGTGTGTGTGTGTGTGTGTGTGTGTGTGTGTGTGTGTGTGTGTGTGTGTGTGTGCGTGTGTGCGTGTGCGTGTGCGCGCGTGAGTGTGTGTGTGTGTGTGTACGCGTGTGCGCGCGTGTGTGTGTGCGTGTGTGTGTGTGTATGTGCGCGCGTGTGTGTGTGTGTGTGTGTGTGTGTGAACAGAATATCTCAAGAACGGAACATCGTACGAACTTGAAACTTAAGTTACGTACCACTACCGGACTCGACACGAACATTTTCATCAAAATCGGTCAACCGGAAGTGGTAGTTTATTCGTGTAATTTTTCACTTTTTTGCGATTTTCTCAAAAACTAGTCCTACGATTTTTTTTTTAAAATCGCCTGGTTTACTACATTTTTTATGCTCTACAATATAGGGTAGGCGCCATGTTTGCTGAAATTCTGCGTGAGGCTGTTTTTACGTAAAAACATTTTCTTTTTAAGATTGCGGCTTTAATATGCATTTTAGCGCAAAACGTTATATAATAAAAGTTGTAGAGAATGTAAAATTCTACAACTTTAATTTCAAATATTTTTTTGTATAACGCTTATTTTAGCGGTAATTTGCGATTTTCTGTTTTTTTTCTCACGAAAACGAGAGAAAAATCGATTTTTTTAAGATTTCGGCCTTAGAATGCATTTTACGACAAAAGTGTATATAATTAAATTTATAGAAAATTAAAAGATCTACAACTTTTGTTTAGAGCATTTTTCTCTACAGAGCCTAGTTTAGCGTGAAAGCGTGATTTTCCGTATTTTTAAGCCAAACTGAGTTAGATTGTCATTTTGCGTCATTCACTCATGATTAAAATAAGGTTATGTTTTTGAGGTTAGTTTTTGTTTATTTCTAATATTTTATTAATAATGTTAGGTTTATTATTAATTATTTGCATTGGCAAGAGAAAGTTGTGTGAGTGTTTCACACCAGATTTTATAATACAGAATAGCCATGCGCTACGTATTGATACTGCTACCTCGCTCGAGTATTGACAGGTTTATAAGCTTAGGCCTATACCTACAGTTTATATGGTATAGTAAGTGTAATTAATATATAAATATTTTATCGCTTATAAATTTGATTGGCGTCACTCGGAAAACAATTAAAAAAATAAGGTAAAATAAATACTAATTTAAACTATTACGCCTAGCATAATAAAAAAAAATTCTGTTATTACCGTAATACAAATATACCTATTATTTATTACCTTACAGGTAATAAATTTCATGATGATGATATCATTTTCTAAAAAATAAATGATTATGATTTGTTTTATGATTTAAAAAAATCTATTTTTCTGAACTACCTACCATGATGATGAATATACTACATATACAGGGTGATTCATGAAGTTCTCCCCCCACTTCTACAGCACATTGTACTAGTAAAAATAATGAAAAAATGTTATATAAACATAGGTCCGAAAACGCTTCGTTAGCGAGTTACAGCTAGCGAAAGTTTCGCCTGGATTTCAGTTCACCAGGTGAAATGAGGTCTTCCTGGAATTGTGGTAAGGTAGATTAAGGGGCAAATTCAATCATTTCTTATGGTTTTTGATCTGATAAATTGAATAAAACAGGTCCCAGATCTGTAAGTTAAATAGTTTTTAAGAAAACCAGTGTCAAATGCAAAAAATGGAGTGAAAAACTTATTTTTTCATCTTTGGGCAAGGATAACTGTGTTATTTCACCAAGAAACAGTTAAAATTTTTCAATAAAACATGTAGAAAATTTTATTCTGAACAAACTGGTGTAAATTAAGTACACAGAAAGCGAATAGATGTTTGATTAAATGAGTTTTTATTCATAAGAGTACAAAGTAAAATTAACCGGAAAAACTAAAATGAAAAAATGTGTTTTTTTCACTCCATTTTTTTGCATTTGACACTGGTTTTCTCAAAAACTATTCGCTTTCTGTGTACTTTATTTACACCGGTTTGTTCAGAATAAAATTTTCTACATTTTTTATTGAAAATTTTTAACTGTTTCTTGGTGAAATAACAAAGTTATTCTTGCCCAAAGATGAAAAAATGTGATTTTCACTCCATTTTTTGCATTTGACACTGGTTTTCTCAAAAACTATTTAACTTACAGTTCTGGGACCTGTTTTATTCAATTTATCAGATCAAAAACCATAAGAAATGATTGAATTCGCCCCTTAATCTACCTTACCACAATTCCAGGAAGACGTCATTTCACCTGGTGAACTGAAATCCAGGCGAAACTTTCGCTAGCTGTAACTCGCTAACGAAGCGTTTTCGGACCTATGTTTATATAACATTTTTTCATTATTTTTACTAGTACAATGTGCTGTAGAAGTGGGGGGAGAACTTCATGAATCACCCTGTATAAATATTTTATCGCTTATAAATTTGATTGGCGTCACTCGGAAAACAATTAAAAAAATAAGGTAAAATAAATACTAATTTAAACTATTACGCCTAGCATAATATAAAAAAATTCTGTTATTACCGTAATACAAATATACCTATTATTTATTACCTTACAGGTAATAAATTTCATGATGATGATATCATTTTCTAAAAAATAAATGATTATGATTTGTTTTATGATTTAAAAAAATCTATTTTTCTGAACTACCTACCATGATGATGAATATAATAATCTACCTAACCTAACTTTGACCATAAATATTTAAAACATTTTTCATGAATCTAAAGTTATTATTGTTTTTATAATCAGTTTTAATTTTCAAATTCATTGAAATGACTATTAAAAAAAATAATTATAATTATTTTTATAATTATTTATTGTTCCGAAATGATCCAATTGAGAATACTGTTGTAAAAACTATATATATATATTTTTTTTTTTTGTAATCCCTAATTTGTGTACGTTGCAATCTGTTTGTTCAATTTAGAACAATAAGCAACCCCATGATCCAATGAGATGAGGATGAAGTGTATGACGTGTAAATGAGGTGTAGTCTTGTACAGACTCAGGTCGACCATTCCTGAGAGAGTATGGTTAATTGAACCCCAACCATCAAAGTACACTGGTAACCACTGTCTAGTATTCAAATCCGTATAAAAGTAACTACCTTTACTAGGATTTAAACCAGGAACCTCCGTCTCCAAAAATCAGCTGTAAAACAGCTGATTTTGGCGACGACTTTACCTCTAGACCAACCCGGTGGGTTTAAAAAAAAACTATATTATGATACATTTATTGTAGATGTATTCTTAGCTCGAGCATTTCAATATTGATATTGGATATCAAATTAGCAACATGGTTACAATATAAAACTGAGAAAACATATTCCACAATTGTTTTTTTCCAGTAAAATTATGCACTCTAAACTATAAAATTATTTATAAAATATATTGTTCTAAAAATCTTTAAAATTCTTTTACTGTTTTATTTTAAAATAATACTTATATTTTTGATAAAAATTGAATGATTTTTTTTATTTAATTACTTAGAAAAGAATTTACAAAAGGTTTTCTATAAACCACATGATCAATAAAATTTTTAAATCACTTTTTGATTACTTCCATTTAATGTGATTAATTCTTACTTGTTGTTTAGGTGATCAGCCGAAAGGTTGGTTTGCACCTCTAGAGGCTTTACTAAGTAAAATGAGGAGTGAGGTGGTTTACAACTGCTTTCCTCACTGAGTGGAAAAGTATGCTTAACACGTTGACTGCCACACTAAATTTTGTGACACTTACAGCTGGGCCATCGTACTTTTTTCACATTTTATTCATTTTTCTTCTTATTTTACTTAATTTATTTAATAACAACTATTTTTTTTGTAAAATAAAGTTGTGATAAATGTTTGAGTAACATGGCCTGCTGGAGTGATTGTACATTTCAGAGTCATGTGATCCCTTTTTGTGTCACAATAAAAAATGTAATAAACAACTGGGTTAAGTTACAAAGTTTAAGACTATTTCAATCAACCAAAATAAGCAAAAGAAATAATAAAATTACAAATAATAGCACCATTCTAGTAGAGGACAACAAGGAAAACTACCCACATACGCAATATCCTATTATTTGAAAAAGGCCAACTATTTGAAAAGTTTAAGTGTACAATGTCACTCTGAAGCCGTAGCTTTCCAAACCACATTACACGGCTTAAAAATGAGTCCATGTACTATGACTCATTTTTGATGCACGTGGCCCATTTTCAAAGACAACTGTGATACATATTTGGGTCACATAGCAGTCAACGTGTTAACAGAATGCAGGCCCTCCAAAATTTATTTTCAGACACCTTCACTTAATTCACCACAGGGTTTGGCTGTATAATGAAATTCATTACTCTCAGAGGAGATAACTGTGACTAGTGTCTTTTACACCTCTACTTCTTCTGTTCTTAAATACTTCAGTCATACGATTGACTAACAATGTAATAAGAAACAGAACTATTTTTTGTAGCCCTGAAACTAGCAGAACGAGTGCAAATAATTTAATCACTCTACCTGCCTGTTATAGGCATAAATTCTTACTTATTAATTAATTGTGATTGGTTTAATTTTGAAATCATTTTAAAATCATCATGTGATTTACAGAGGTCTTTCAAAAGTAAGAAATATTTTTTAAGTCCTTTCAAAAATATATAAAATCACTGCATTATTAACTTAAAATTAGAAATCAGTTTAATTATTTTCTCTAATATAGTGTACACTGAAATATTTCTCAAATGATAAAGTTATTAAATTGTTATTTAAGTTGAATTTTCAAATGATGTAGAATTTTTTAAGTGGAATTTTATACACCGATTCTAATTCCATGATGTAATTTAAAATTTATCTACTTTAGTAAATGCTAAAAGATTTGTGAAGACCACAGTAAATTATTATAATGGGAAAAATCAACTATGCTATCTTGTACCCGTTGGTGTAGTGGTTAGCGCAACTGGCTTCTATGCCAGTGGTCCCGGATTCAATTCCCGGTTAGGTCTGGCATTCTCATCTTTCATCCTATTAGCCTAATACCAAAAAAATTTATTATCACTAAATGTTTTGATTCACAAATGTAGAAATGTTTGTGATACGTAAATTTCATTTGAGATATATTTTGTTTTTTAAATAATAATACTCTGTTAAGTCTTGAACTGTATATTATTTTTTTTAAATTTAATAATTTAATGTAAATAAATAAAAGCCGGCCGCATTGGCGCAGTTGGTAACGTGCTCGCCTTTCATCATGCGGTCCTGGGTTCGAATCCCACTCAGGCATGGCATATTTTCATACGTTACAAAAAATCATTTCATCCTCATCACACACAGTTACACCCCAACGTCGTTGCTAATGACCATTGCAGTTGATGCGACGTTAAATAAATAAAAAATAATAATAAAAAATTTAAAAAAATAAATAAAAAATAGTCCATTATAAATATTATTTAATGTATCATAGATAAGTAAGTAGTAGTTCAGGGCTTATTTTTTTGTAAAAAATAAAGGTGCTTCACTCCCATTTTCTACGACACAAAAGCAAAAAAAAAAATGAATTTTATTTTATTATTTTATCAATAAGTTAGAAACCAAAAGTTTTGTATAAAGTACTTGTGTACAATCAGGATAACAGAAATCATTTCATCCTTCACCATCTGCATTAGCAGTAATTGCAAAAGAGTTGGACGTTCAACCAAAAAAAAAAAAAAAACAGCTTTAAATATTTTTTAAATTTATTTAGAAAATTTTTAATTTTCTAAATACTACTGCTTAACTGAGTGGGTTACATCATGAAATATCTATAATGCTTTTCACAGATGATATCCACATGTTTAGACCAATCAGAACATTTGCCACCGTTGTCAGATTGTACGAATGTTTCAGCGTGACAAACATTACGCGTGCATGTGTATTAGAGCCACAATAGTTCACTTGTGTTTTGCATCTCGTACTGAACACATCGATTATAGAGCGCGTTAACATTCAATACTTTATAATATAATCAGCTGATTGTATGTTGATAGGTTATAATTGTTAGTGAAAGACCAAAAAAAGTTTTTCCGAATTTGTGTACGTTGCAATCTGTTCAATTGAGAACAATAAGCAACCCCATGACCCAATGAGATGAGGATGATGTGTATGACGTGTAAATGAGGTGTAGCCTTGTACAGACCCAGGCCGACCATTCCTGAGAGAGTATGGTTAATTAAACCCCAACCATCAAAGTACACCGGTAACCACTGTCTATTATTCAAATCCGTATAAAAGTAACTACCTTTACTAGGATTTGAACCAGGAACCTTCGTCTCCGAAAATCAGCTGTTAAACAGCTGATTCTGGTGACGACTTTACCTCTAGACCAACCCGGTGGCTTTACCAAAAAAAAAAATGGCTGTTGAAATACATAACAGAGCTATGAGAGCAAGTGTTGGCAACATTGCTGGCATGTGATTGGCTAGCTATGAAATGGGTAGGGAGCAATGCGTACGTTCACAGCTCATCAACCTTGAAAAATAGTAGCTATAGAACTACGAGGCCTAATATTTAAAATTTGATACAAAAGATTTTATTTTGGTCAGTAGATTCATCTTAAAAAAAGATTTTTGAAAATTCTTCTTATAAAGGAAGAAAATTGAACAAGACTTGAACAGCAGAAACCAACAAAACGACAGAAAGTTGTGTATGCTGACAAGGAACGGCAGAGAAGATTGGATGGATTGAAGGAATACTGGAGAAAGTTCAAGGAAGGAAACATCAGGAAAGGACTCCAAAAACTGAAAAATTGAACCGCAAAAATTGAAATGAGTTTTTTTTTAGGTTGATGAACTTATGTAGTCGTATATGGTTTAAACAAAAAAACAAGAGGAAAAAAATTAAAGAACCAATATTGTGTAATACAACATGAATAATGTAGTTGATATAAGCACAGAAGACTATTTTGGTCATCCCTGCTTTCCTATATGCTGCTAGAAGAGTCTTATGTTCTTGAATGGATGTACAAGTTCAGTCACTCCTGCCATGTTTCTACAATACCTACCGCATTCATTCTAAAAAAAATAGTTCTGCTTTCTCGCTGCAGTACCAAATTCCCCTACCTGTAAATCCACTCTGCTAAATTTTCTCTGTTTTCTTATACGTACTATTGTAAAGTTTTTACAACTTACAAGGTGTATTTTATGTCACAAAGAGCACATACTGTAATGAAAATTACATATGATACCATTTTTTATACACTTCATTAAACAATAAATTTTATATTTAACATTATATTGCAGTTTTTAGGATTTATTTTTTCAAAATATTAAAATAAAGTTGTTGGTGTAACTTATAATTTAACAATTTCAGACTTAACAAAATATTTTTATTTATTTTTAATATATTAATTATTAGATGATAAAAATGATTGTACTTACAGCATCGTTCGCTTCATTATTTTCATCTAACATTTGTGGCATTGGTTCATTGTTAGCTGGTAATCCAGCCACTGTACTACATACGGCAGCACAAGCCACTAATAACAATTTCATCATATCCATCTAAACCAATAATAAAACATCAAATTAATAATATCCATTTGTTAATATGAAGCCCTGCCCATAACTGACAGGTGGAGTGTCAAATCATTTACACTCAATCTGTTCAGTGCAGGGCTAAAATAAATAGTTCTGTTTCTTATTATAAATGGTTAGCCAATTAAATGACTGAATCATTTAAGAACAGAAGAGGTAGAGGTGTAAAAGACACTAGTCAGAGTTATCTCCTCTGAAAGTAATGAATTTCATTATACAGCCAGACCCTGTGGTGAATGAAGTGAAGGTGTCATTTACAGAGTGGAAAATATATGCTTTTCAGAGGGCCCGGTATGCTGATAAGCGTACTTTACCACTCAGTGAGGAAGGCAATGGTAAACCACCTCACTCCTCGTTTTACTTAATAAAACCTCTACAGGTTCAAACCAGCCTTTTGGCTGATGACCTAAACAACAACAATATGAAGCCATATTTATATTATAAACAAAAACATTTCAATTTCTTTCCCTAAAACCACCAGGTTGGTCTAGAGCACTGGTTTCCAACCGTTTTTTTTTTTTTGCGCCGTGGAGACTCCAGGAGGAGTATAGGACATGTCGTCAGATATAACACCTGAAATACATATAAGAATCACACAATGTATCACTACCATCAAGAAAGAAATTCTTGTACGCTATAAAAAGTTTCACCGATCAAGTAATTTTTCAGATTCCTTTTAAAGGAATTCAAATCCTCACAAAATTTTAAAAATTGGGGTCATTTATTCACGAATTTTCTCCTTGCATAAGTAGGTTTTTGTTCAAACAATTTTGTGGAGTGATTAGCCACATAATAATCATTTCTGTTTCTCGTGTTATGATTGTGAACATTGAAATTCTGCATAAAATTATTTTGCCTAACATACAAAATCACCTCAAACATGTAGAGGGAGGGAACTGTAAGCAATTTAAGCTCCTTAAATAGTGGCCTGCATGAGGTTAGCTGGTTAGCTCCCACCATACACCTAATAGCTTTCTTTTGAATTTTAAAAACCCTATTTACGTATATTACCCATGCTAGAATTACCCCATACTAAAATACCATAACGGATATGAGACAGAATGAGGCCATGATAAGCAGCCATTAGTAATTTTTTATCATTTAATCTGGCAATTTGTTTTAGTGTAAATACCCCAGATGATATTTTACAACAAACTTGATTGATATAGAAGTCCCAAGACAAAGATCTATCTAGAGATACGCCCAGGAACTTCACTGTTTCTACATGCTCTAAACTATTATTATGAATAAATATATACACTTCTCTACTTTCTTTAACGTTATGTTTATTTTTAAACTGCAAGTACCTGGGGGTGATCGCCCCCTGGTGGGCGATTTGGGTTCGCAGGGGGGCGATAAATTTGTGGGAGGCGATGAGTATTCAAAGACAGAAAAATAAAACTGTACTACAGAGTAGAGTCTTTACTGTCGCGGATACATGTTTATTTTACAAACAAATAGTTTAGTTTTTACAAACAAATAAACTAAACTCTTTGTTGACATTTTTTATGGTCGAGCTCCTACACATGAGATGAAGAATTCTGGACGCAACTGCTTTGGTTTATTATTTGTTGTGAATAATAATAAATCTTTTTTACAGAATAACATACTTTATTATTTATCAACACATTACTTCAAATTAAATTAGGTATACGACGCTAAGAGAAGGGGGCAATAGGTGTAAGTCATCCTTCACAAAGGGGCAATGCCCCATAAAAGGTTGGGAACCACTGGTCTAAAGGTAAAGTCGTTGCCAAAATCAGCTGTTTAACAGCTGATTTTCAGAGATGAAGGTTCCCAGTTCAAATCCTAGTAAAGGTAGTTACTTTTATACGAATTTGAATACTGGACAGTGGTTACCGGTGTACTTTGATGGTTGGGGTTTAATTAACCATACCTCTTAGGAATGGTCGGCCTGGGTCAGTACAAGACTACACGTCATACACATCATCCTCATCTGATTGGGTCATTGGGTTGCTTATTGTTCTAAATTGAACAGATTGCAATGTACATAAATTAGGAATAAAAATAAAAATTTCTTTCCCTATATGAATATACATCGCCATAACAGGCAGGTAGAGTGTTTAATTATTTGCACTCGATCTGCTAGCTTCAGGGCTACAAAAATAGTTCTGTTTCTTATCACGTGGTCAGCCAATTATATGACTGAACTATTTAAGAACAGAAGAGGTAGAGGTGTAAAAGACACTAGTCACAGTTATCTCCTCTGAAAGTAATGAATTTCATTATACAGCCAGACCCTGTGGTGAGTGAAGTGAAAGTGTCATTTGCAGAGTGGTAAATATATGCTTTTCAGAGGGCCTGGCATGCTGATAAGCGTACTTTTCCACTCAGTGAGGAAGGCAAAAATAAACCACCTCACTCCGCGTTTTTACTTAGTAAAACCTCTAGAGTTTCAAACCAGCCTTTCGGCTGTTGACCTAAACAACAACAACATATGAAAATACAGGGAAGGAAAGTATTGTTTTCATGTCAATTTTTCAAAATCAAGTTTTCACTGGAAATACAAGTTTACAAGCCCCCTGAACCCAAAACACATGTTTTTAGCAATTGGTCTCAAGAACGGAATATTGTATAAAATTGAAACTTAGAACTTAACAAAACTAAGGTCCGTAAATACCACTAGTGGACCCAACATGAACATTTTAAAAACGGATTCAATAGACAAAAATATTGGAAAAACTCTGGCATAGTAAAAATATCTAATATTAAATAGATAACCAAAATTAAATAAGATATGAAAGAACTACAGATCACTTAAGAAAACTTAAAAAATAAAACAGATGAACTACAAAAGCTCAAAGACAAAAATGAACTGTTGTAAATATTAAATCTTTTATTCAAAAATAAATTCTATAATACATCCTGCAGCTTGAAATTAGTTCTATTTCATATAATAAATTTATACAATAAATTTTACCAAACTTTTTAACCGGCTTTGATTTCTGCTATTTGTTATTTACACGTGTTTCGGTGAATCAATCATAACCAGAGTATACAATATCATTTGAATCTAAAAATTTTTATGTTAAATCTGTAGTTTTATATACAGTTCAGTCGTTGTTAGTTTGCTCCTACTGTCAACAAACAAAAGCCACCTACTACAGAGCGCACGCTAGAGTCTGCGACTTTACGGATATCGTATTCCTATTAAGTTAACTATTTTTTAAATTATAAGTACTTAAAGTACTAAAAACATGAGTCATGATATGATGTAGGCCTAACAATTTCATTTAGAAAAATACTTTTAAAAGTATTTTGTATTTAAATACTTTTGAAAATATTTTGTTGTTACTTTTTAATCAGCGTGTACACATTTTGATATAATGCGCATGCTCAGTGACGTCATTATTTGTTTACATTAGGAGCAAACTAAGAGAGGATGGACTATAGGTGAATGAAGATGTAACATCTTCTATAGATTTTAAATAAAATATTTCATTTCAAATGATATTGTGTACGCTGATGATTGTGGATCCACCGAAACATGTGTAAGTAACAAACAGCAAAAATCAAATCAAAAAAGGTTGGTTTAAATTTATTGTATAAATTTATTATATATGAAATAGAATAATATTAAATGTCATAAAAATTCAGGGTTAAGGGGGATAAGGGGGGTTAAGGGGTTCAGGGGGTTAAGGGGAGACTGTATGATGGTTTTGATTGAAAATTTTGATTTTTAGTTTTTTTATGTTTTTCAATAGTTTAGACCTAGACCTACCACAAAAATATTAAATTACAACAAAAAATTATTTTAATGAACAAAATTTAAGGTTTTATCAGGTTTATCCTAAAAAAATTAACACGTCGCCAAGAACAAATATTTTTCATATTTTTATATTGCTCGTTTAAGTGCAAAAAGAATTTTAGTTTTTTTTAAATATCTGCTTCACTATTTTTAATATTCTCTGCTGTTGGTGCAGCTTTCTAACCAACTGTTGATAGGAAATTAAACTTGTACTTGTTTGTGTACATTTTGTTTCTCATTTGTGCTTTTTCCCGTAAATTTAGATTTTTAACACTTAGGTACATTTTTCTCAGAAACCATTTAACCTACTAGGCTGAAATTTTTACCAGTTAATTATCATGTACATGTACATTCACTGACATTGTTTTTACTTCTTCAGGTGCTCAAAAAAATAGTAATATGCGAAAAACGTAGAAAAAAATTATAAAATTGTATGTTATTCGTTACTCTATTAAAAACTTTATTGTCCAACAGATTAAATTTTAAAAAAAAATGTCAGTAGCTAAAACCACCCTGCAACTATAAGTGTGTCAATTTTCATTTTCGTAACTTTCACCAATCTTATGAAAAATGTACCAAAAAATAGAAAATTTAACATTGGCGGGATACGAAGTACAGTCTCCCCTTAAGGTGTGTGATTTCAAATGTATTAAGAATATTAAGATCTGAAAACATGAAAAAGGTGTGGATAAACAAAAAACTAGAGAACCCAATCCATTGTTTCTAACAATTAACTGTAAAGATAAAATGCTGGCCGTAAAAGTAAAAGGTAAAAAGATGAAAGAATAACTACTTTTATTTTATCCCTAATGTGTGTACGTCGCAATCTGTTCCATTGAGAACAATAAATCTTGTACACACTCAGAGTTTGGTTAATAATTGAACCTCAACCATCAAAGTTTAACAATAATCACTGTCTAGTATTCAAATCGGTATAAAAGAAACTACCTTTACTAGGAATTGAACCAAGAACCGTCGTCTTCAAAATCATCTATTAAACAGCTGACTCGTAACGACAACTTTATTCCTAGATCAACCCGATTGGTTAAAAAAACTAAAATGTATTTTTATACAATAACGAATAATTTAATAAATAAAATGTATTAATGTAAGTTACATACTTTTTATTTTACGTCGTTAAATGATTGTAAAATATTCCTTTTTGATTCAATAAATTATAATAGAATATAAATTAAAATAATTGTGATCAATATAATTTTTCCAATCATTTTAAATTAAAATTTTGTAGTTGAAATAAATAAATTTTTGTTTTCGTTGTGTTAATAATATTATTGTTATAATAATTAATTAAACGTGTTGTTTTTTAGTACGCTGTTTGACAGTATAACGAAAAATGATAACAGTTATGTGTTTGGTATTTGATATCTAATGATTAATATTTTTTATGTGATATAAGATGATAAATTGATTTGATATGCATGCAGTTTATCTCGTTTTTTTTCTGTGGAATTATATATTTATTATCTTGTGTCTTCGTTATTTAATTATGGAGATATTTGATCAAACTTTTATAGTTGTTAACTTCAGTTTCACTAATTTATTATAATTTCATCATCATCATCATCATCTTCAGTTCAAGGATTAGACTGGATTAAACCTGTTCCGATAGCCATCTTTTCCTCGGTCTCCCTATATCCCGTTTTCCTATTGGCTTGTAATTCATAATTTCAAGCGGTAGTCTTCCTGGTTCCATTCTATTTAAATGACTGCAGTCATTATAATTTAATATTTATATTAATTTATTAAGAAAAAAACCTTACTGTGGAGCTTCTCTCAGAGAGCAGTTTTTCTGTTCTAGGTTTTATGTAGTTTGTACAATCTAAAGAAACTTATTAACTTGTTTAAAAGCTTTCGAAAAATTTTACATTTAAAAACATTTAAAATTTCCTGAGAGAGTATGGTTAATTAAACCCCAACCATCAAAGTTCACCGGTAACCACTGTCTAGCATTCAAATTCGTATAAAAGTAACTACCTTTACTAAGATTTGAACCATGAACTTTTGTGTCCGAAAATCAGCTGTTAAACAGCTGATTTTAGCGACGACTTTACCTCTAGACCAACCCGGTGGGTTACTATACTTTTGAGCCATAAAAACTGACTTATGCTGTAACGGGAAGCACTCATCAATTCTATTTTAGAACGTTTTTTTTTTTGGTTTAACATTCGACTGTTCAGCAATTACTGCTCATGCAGATGGTGAAGGATGTAGTGATTTTTTTTATAACGTATGAAAATATGCTGTGCCTGAATGGGATTCGAACAAAAGACCGCATGAAATCCTAGAACATGGTTGTACCATATTTGGGTAGGTTGATTTCTCCTGCACCTTCATTATTATCAATTAATGTAAATAGTAATTTTCATTATGTAATATGTCTCTCTTGTTTTTTTTTTTTCATGTAATCTGTTAAATGGAAAATAATCTGGGCATATTCAGCACAAGAATGGAAGTAAAAAAATGACTTTTGTGAGAAGGGACCCATAATAGACAGGGGGAGTGTTAAATTATTTGCAATCAATCTGTTAGTTCCAGGGCTACAAAAAAAATAGTTTTATTTTTTATTACATGGTCAGCCAGTTAAATGACTGAATCATTTAATAACAGAAGAGGTAGAGGTGTAAAAGACACTAGTCAGAGTGATTTCCTCTGAAAGTAATGAATTTCATTATACAGCCAGACCTTGTGGATATGAATGATGTGAAGGTGTCATTTGCAGAGGGACTGCAATTGCTAAAAATATGTTTATTGTATTGCGGGGGCCTGAAAACATGTATTTCCGGTAAAAAATTAACATTAAAACAATACTTCCCTATATATTCATATAGGGCAAGAGAAAGTAAAAGTGTATTGTATTAAATTTGTTTACAATGTTAAATTTTATAAAAGTAAGTTGAAAGATATTTTTTATTTAAACAGAGATAACATAGGTACTAAAATAACAACTAGATAACCAACATTGGCAATTGTTAATTAAATACGTAATAAATTTATTTAAGCATAAAAAAATAATGTGGTCATTGTAAAAAAAATTTCTTATTTCATCTTGGAATAAGAAGTAGGTAGTTAAATTTTATTACTGCATTAATAAAAACTTAAACAACAAGAATTTTTACTTTCTCTTGCCTATATGAATATATAGGAAGGAAAGTATTGTTTTCATGTCGATTTTTCGAAATCGAGTTTTCACCGGATCTATACGTTTTCAGATCCCCTGAACCCAAAAAACATGTTTTTAGCGATTGGTCTGTGTGTGTGTCTGTGTGTGTGTGTGTGTGTGTGTGTATACAAATATCTCAAGAACGGAACATTGTACGAACTTGAAACTTGAAACTTAAGTTACATACCACTACCGGACGCGACACGAACATTTTCATCAAAATCGGTCAACCGGAAGTAGTAGTTTATTCGTATAATTTTTCACTTTTTTGCGATTTTCTCAAAAACTAGTCCTACGATTTTTTTTTAAATCGCCTGGTTTACTACATTTTTTATGCTCTACAATATAGGGTCTGCCCATAACAGACTGGTGGAGTGTCAAATTATTTACACTCAATCTGTTCGTTGCAGGGCTAAAATAAATAGTTCTGTTTCTTATCAGATGGTCAGCCAATTAAATGACTGAATCATTTAAGGACAGAAGAGGTAGACGTGTAAAAGACACTAATCAGAGTTATCTCCTCTGAAAGTAATGGATTTCATTATACAGCCAGACCCTGTGGTGAATGAAGGTGTCATTTGCAGAGTGGAAAATATGTGCTTTTCAGAGGGCTCGGCATGCTGATGAGCGTACTTTTCCACTCAGTGAGGAAGGCAATGGTAAACCACCTCACTCCTCGTTTTACTTGGTAAAACCTCTGCAGGTTCAAACCAGCCTTTCGGCTGTTGACCTAAACAACACACTGCATTAATAAAAACTTAAACAACAAGAATTTTTTATCTATTTTTTATTCATTATTTATTACTTATAAAAACACATTCAACGTGTTTTGTTTTAGTTTATTTAAAATATTCACATCAATAGTTTAGTCGTAGGCAACTATTTTGCCCATAGTAGGCAGGTGGAGTGCTTAATTTGTTTCACTCAACCTTCTGTTTTATTTTTTATAATGCATCCTGGAGACTCCAGGAGGACGTCCAGGAGAACATATCAGTTATAACACCAGAAATACATATAAGAATTACACAATGTATCACTACTACCAAGAAAGAAATTCTTGTACGCTATAAAAAGTTTTACCGATCGAGTAATTTTTCAGATTATTTTTAAAGGAATGCAATTCTCACAACATTTTAGAAATTGGGGTAGATTATTTATGAATTTTCTCCCTGCATAAGTAGGTTTCTGTCCAAACAATTTTGTGGAGTGATTAGCCATGTAATAATCATTTCTGTTTCTTGTGTTATGATTATGAATATTGAAATTCTGGATAAAATTATTTTGTCTAACATACATAATCACCTGAAAAATATAAAGAGAGGGAACTGTAAGCAATTTAAGCTTCTTAAAATAGTGGCCTGCATGAAGTTAGCTGGTTAGCTCCCACCATACACCTAATAGCTTTCTTTTGAATTTTAAAAACCCTATTCATATTACCCATGCTAGAATTATCCCATATTAAGATACCTTAATGGATGTGATACCTTAATGGAAATCTTACACAAGATTAAGGTCCGTAAATTACAATACTTTGCTCATGTGATGAGGAATGAGAAGTATAGAATCCTCCAACTGGTGATGCAAGGAAAGATCGAGGGAAGGAGACAACCCGGCCGTAGGAAGACGTCTTGGATCAAGAACCTCAGAGAGTGGTATGGGAGTAGTACAAGTGAACTATTTAGAGCAGCCGTCTCCAGGGTGCAGATAGCCATGATGATTGCTAATCTTCGTTAGAGGAATGCAACTACAAGAAGAAGAAGAATGGATGTGAGACAGAATGAGGCCATGATGACTAGTTCCAGGGCTACAAAAAATAGTTCTGTTTCTTATCACATGGTCACCCAAATATACGACTGAAGCATTTAAGAACAAGAGAGGTAGAGGTGTAAAACACACTAATCCCAGTTATCTCCTCTGAGAGTAATCAATTTCATCACTGTACAGCCAGACCCTGAGGTGAATGAAATGAGGGGTCATTTGCAGGATAGAAAGTAGATCCTTATCAGAGGGCCTGGCATGCTGATAAGCATACTTTTCCACTCAGTAAGTAAGGCAGTCACCAATATTATTCAACCTATACTCCGGACACATCTTTCGAGAGGCTCTACAAAACTTAGAGGAGGGCATTTTAGTTAATGGACTCAGGCTTAACAACCTGCGGTATGCGGATGATACAATTGTTTTTGCGGATTCAATAGAAGGACTGCAGACGCTCATGAACAGAATCCAAGAAACAAGCAGCATATATGGACTTGACATAAACACCTCCAAAACTAAATTCATGGTAGTTAGCAAAAAACAAATTAAGTGTGCTAACCTGTATATAAATCAAGAAAGAATTGTAAGAGTCTCTAAGTACGAATACCTCGGAACAGTCATTAATGAGGCATGGGATAACTCACAGGAGATCAAGAGTTGCATTGGTAGGGCTAGGAACATCTTTAGCTCTATGGGTGCGGCTTTCAAAAGTCATGATCTTACTTTGGGGACCAAACTGAGACTTCTGAGGTGCTATGTTTTTTCTGTCTTGCTGTATGGAATGGAGTCCTGGACTCTAACAAAAGAAACGACCAACCGACTAGAAGCCTTCGAACTCTGGCTCTACAGAAGGATTCTGAAAATACCATGGACCCATAAAGTGACCAACGTTGAAGTTCTGCAAAGAATGAAGAAAACCACAGAACTTGTTAATATTGTGAAAGCAAGGAAGCTGCAATATTTGGGTCATATCATGAGGAATTCACAACGTTATGAATTGTTACAACGCATCCTGCAGGGAAAGATAGATAGCAAGAGGAAGCCCGGTAGGAGAAGAATATCCTGGCTTGGGAACTTGCGAACCTGGTTTGGTAGGAGCTCCATGCAATTGTTCCGGTTGGCAGCGGATAAAGTCAAAATAGCCATGATGGTCGCCCACATCCGTAGCGGATAGGCACTCAAAGAAGAAGAAGTAAGGCAGTAATAAACCACCTCACTTTTCGTTTTACTTAGTAAAACCTCTACAGGTTCAAACCAGCATTTCAACTGATAACCTAAACAACAGACAACTATTATGGGTCATAAATTAGTGAAATTTTACTTGTTACAATTATTTTCAAATCCTAGCTGGGAATTGAACACAGGATCTTCTGCTAAGGATGTAAACAACTTCTAAAAACAACTGTATACAAAATAATATCCTATTAAATGTGAAAAAAGTGAAGTTTTGTAGGAGTGTCACCTGTGGCAGGTCATGCCTTCAAGAATAGGTGAAGAATTGCAAAAATCTGAGAAAAACTATACGGATACACTAATACACATCTGAAAGTCTCCCGAGAGTAAAAAAATGTAAAATTCTCATATACACACACATACAAAACAACTGTGAGACACTGCAAATACAAAACAACTAATGTAGGCTACATTACCCTGAACATGCAGATAGGTTCTTGGATAGGTTCCTGCAGATAGGTACAGTTCTTGAATCAAATGTTATTAACAGTTAATGGGAAAAAGTGTCAGTACTTGCAGTTTAAAAATAAACATAACGTTAAAGAAAGTAGAGAAGTGGATGTATTTATTCATAATAATAGTTTAGAGCATGTAGAAACAGTGAAGTTCCTGGGCGTATCTCTAGATAGATCTTTGTCCTGGGACTTCTATACCAATCAAGTTTGTAGTAAAATATCATCTGGGGTATTTGTATTAAAACAAATTGCCAGATTAAATGATAAAAAATTACTAATGGCAGCTTATCATGGCTTCATTCTGTCTCATATCCGTTATGGTATTTTAGTATGGGGTAATTCTAGCATGGGTAATATGAATAGGGTTTTTAAAATTCAAAAGAAAGCTATTAGGTGTATGGTGGGAGCTAACCAGCTAACCTCATGCAGGCCACTATTTAAGAAGCTTAAATTGCTTACAGTTCCCTCCCTCTACATGTTTGAGGTGATTATGTATGTTAGACAAAATAATTTTATTCAGAATTTCAATGTTCACAATCATAACATGAGAAACAGGAATGATTATTATGTGGCTAATCACTCCACAAAATTGTTTGAACAAAAACCTACTTATGCAGGGAGAAAATTCATAAATAAATGACCCCAATCTTTAAAGTGTTGTGAGGATTTGAATTCCTTTAAAAGGAATCTGAAAAATTACTTGATCAGTGAAACTTTTTATAGCGTACAAGAATTTCTTTCTTGATAGTAGTGATACATTGTGCGATTCTTATATGTATTTCAGGTGTTATATCTGATGACATGTCCTAAACTCCTCCTGGAGTCTCCAGAGCGCAAAAAAAAAAGGTTGGTTGACTTAGCACAAACTCTTCACTATTCGGGGTCAGGGTAGAGCTGGGCATGCATATTTTCCGCTGACTCTCTGTTGTCATGGCAACCTACTTACCTAGAAAGAGAAGCGGTGGGCACCTGTCTAACTCTTCACTTGGGCATTTATTACATATATTAGGGCCATTAAAGGGCTATAACAAACATTATAAAACACTTCAAAACAGATAAAATAATTTTATGTACTTTTTTTATGCGATACTTGTTCATTTATTGTAAAACAAAAAATAATTATAATTATTTTGTTAGAGAAATAACTCTTAATACTATCCAGAAAATATGTGAAGAGGCTTTTCACCTTCTTCACCTGAATAGCCACCCCTGAATGTCACTAGATAGAACTTTATCTAGTAAAATAGAACTTTTGTGCGGTAAAATATCATCAGGGTATTAGAATTAAAAAATTATTAATAGCAGCTTACAATGGTTTAATTTCACCTCATATCCAGCGTGCCTTATTCATAATTTGGGTAATTCATCACAGAGTAGGCCTATTATAAAAAAAGTTTTTTAAAATTCAGAAAACATCTATTAGGTGTTTACCCATAACAGACAGGTGAAATGTCAAATTATTTACACTCAATCTGTTTGTTGCAGGGCTAAAATAAATAGTTCTGTTTCTTATCACATGGTCAGCCAATTAAATGACTGAATCATTTAACAACAGAAGAGGTACAGGTGTAAAAGACACTTATCAGAGTTATCTCGTCTGAGATTAATGGATTTCATTATACAGTTGGACCCTGTGGTGAATGAAGTGAAGGTGTCATTTGCAGAGTGGAAAATATGTGCCTTTCAGAGGGCTCGGCATGCTGATAAGCATATTTTTCATTCAGTGAGTTGTGGCAATGGTAAACCACCTCACTCCTTGTTTTACCTTAGTAAAACCTTTACACGTTCAAACCAGCTTTTCAGCTGATGACCTAAACAACAACAACATATTAAGAAGGTCATTACAAGAGCTATAAAACATTAGAAAGCACTCTAAGCATATACAATAATTTTATGTACTTTTTTTACACGATACTTGCTCATTTATTGTAAAACAAAAAATAATTACCACAGATATTATAGTTATTTTGCAAGAAATTTAAATCTCAATACTATTCATAAAATAGGTGAAGAGGCTCTTCACTTACTTCACCTGAGTATTTAGCCCTGATTGTCATTAGATACAACTTTATCTAGTAAAATAAAACTTTTCTCTGGTAAAATATCATCGGGGTATTAGGATTAAAAAAATTGTCAGATTAAATTATAAAAAACCCACCGGGTTGGTCTAGAGGTAAAGTTGTCACCACTATCAGCTGTTTTAACAGCTGATTTTCGAAAACGAAGGTTCCTGGTTCAAATCCTAGTGAAGGTAGTTACTTTTATATGGATTTGAATGCTAGACAGTTGTTACCGATGTACTTTGATGGTTGGGGTTCAATTAACCATACTCTCTCAAGAATGGTCGGCCTGAGTCTGTACAAGACTACACTTCATTTACACGTCATACATATCATCCTCATCTCATTGGGTCATGGGATTGCTTATTGTTCTCAACTGAACAGATTGCAACGTACACATATTAGGAATTTTAAAAAAAAATTATAAAAAAATTACTAATAGTAGCTTACGATGGTTTAATTTCACCTCATATCCAGCATGCCTTATTCATAATTTGGGTAATTCATCACAGAGTATTATAGAAAAAGTTTTTGAAAATTCAGAAAACATCTATTAGGTGTAAGGGGGGAGTCAACCACTTAACCTGATGCAGATCATTATTTAAGGAGCTTCAGTCGTTTTCAGTTCCTTCTTTGTACATCTTTGAAATAATAACATACGTAAAGCAAAACATTTTTTTACAAAATTTAAACGTTCACAACTACTACACAAGAAACATGAATTATGTTGCTAATCACAATGAGTTAATACTAAATTTTTTGAACAAAAACCTACTTTTGCAGGTAGAAAATACATCAATAAATTTACTACTACAATTAATGTAAAATACTATTACAATATTACTACTGTAATAACAATATATTACAGTGTAATACTACTGTAAATTACTATTACTACTGTAAAAATTTCACTCACACAACTTTCTCTTGCCAGTGCAAATAATTAACAATAAACCTAACATTAGTAATAAAACATCAGAAATAAACAAAAAACTAAGCTCAACAAACATAACCTAATTTTAATCATGAGTGAAAGACGCAAAATGAAAATCAACCTCAGTTTGGCTTAGAAATAGAGAAAATCACTCTTTCTCTCTAAACTAGGCTCTGTAGAGAAAAATGCTTTAAATAAAAGTTGTAGATCTTTTAATTTTCTATAAATTTAATTATATACACTTTTGTCGTAAAATGCATACTAAGGCCGAAATGTTAAAAAAATCGATTTTTCTCACGTTTTCGTGAGAAAAAAACAGAAAATTGCAAATTACCGCTAAACTAAGCGTTATACAAAAAAATGTTTGAAATAAAAGTTGTAGGTTTTTAAATTCTCTACAACTTATATTATATAACGTTTTGCGCTAAAATGCATATTAAAGCCGCAATCTTAAAAATAAAATGTTTTTACGTAAAAACAGCCTCACGCAGAACTTCAGCAAACATGGCGCCTATTCTATCTTGTAGAGAATAAAAAATTGAGTAAACCAGGCGATTTTTAAAAAAATCGTAGGACCAGTTTTTGAGAAAATCGCAAAAAAGTGAAAAATTATAGGAATAAACTAAGTTACTACTACTTCCGGTTGACCGATTTTGATGAAAATGTTCGTGTCGGGTCCGGTAGTGGTATGTAACTTAAGTTTCAAGTTCGTACGATGTTCCGTTCTTGAGATATTCTGTTCACACACAGACACACACACACACACACACACGCACACGCACACACACACACGGACCAATCGCTAAAAACATGTTTTTTGGGTTCAGGGGGTCTGAAAACGTATAGATCCGGTGAAAACTCGATTTCGAAAAATCGACATGAAAACAATACTTTCCTTCCTATATATTCATATAGGCAAGAGAAAGTAAAAAGTTGAGGTAATTTAAGTTTTTTTAAAAGAAAGCTAATAAATACACAATTGTTGAAACATTTTACAGCGTACACAAATTTCTTTCTGAATAGTTTTGATTGAAAAATAATATATAAACTTCTTATTAAACGTTGAGGTGAATTATGTATTATTTGATACAAAAAGTTGGATGACACGCTTATTGAAGTAAGCAAGTTAATAAATAAGTAAGTAGTAGTAATTTATTTATTTATTCATTTTATATTGAATGCAGGTATAAAAAAATCTTAAAGATTTTTAAGACTGACCCACCGTGTTGGTCCAGCAGTAGAGAATAGAGCCATTGCCAAAGTCAGCTGTTTAATAGCTAATTTTTGGAGATGAAGGTTTCCTCGTTCAAACCTCTACTCTATCCCATATGCACCATGTGCAGCACATCAAAACATAAATGAATTAAAATTGTGATTGAACTTAGTGCGATCTATTCGAGTTACAAAAAATGTTCTTTGTTTATAACAGATAAAACTTGCTATATACTAATTGAAACTTGAAATATATATTTTTCTAACCACCAGAATACGGTAACATAAAACACTTACCAATTTTTATAGCACTTTTGTGTATCTTGTACACATCTTCAGTAAATTAAATTTTTTTTTACGTCAAAATTTAAAACTTTCTACTCCTACCATGGTAGATAAGGAATAGTTGATTCTTGAAGAAAGAATCGACTGTTCCTTATCTACCATGGTAGGAGTAGGAAGTTTTAAATTTTGACGTAAAAAAAAATTTAATTTACTGAAGATGTGCACAAGGTACACAAAAGCGCTATAAACATTGGTAAGTATTTTATGTTACTGTATTCTGGAGGTTAGAAAAATATATTTTTCAATTTTAAATAATACGGCTGTTTAAAAATCCTACATAGGATGTTTGATAAAATAATACTAATTGAAACATATACTAAATACAAGTCATGGGTTACCACAAAACGCCAAGAAAGTAGGATCCAAGCAGCTGAAATGAGATTTTTAAGAAGGGTGAAGGGCTGCTCGAGGCTAGATCTAATACATAACGAGGAAATTAGATCCGAGTTGGGTGTATTTAGCTTCAATGAAAAAGTGGAGGAGTACCAGAATCAATGGAGACAACATTTGGAACGGATGCCAGAGGAGAGAATACCTCTAAAAGTGTTGGAATATGTTCCAGTTGGAAAAAGGGAGGTGGGAAGACCTCAAAGAAGATGGCAGTAGTCGAGATGTACGGGTTGGAGTGTCTTGTGTATGTGTAGACGTACAGGATGGTTTGTGAGTTCAGAACAGGCTTAAGCCTAATTCTTCATAGTAAGTAAAAGAAGAAGAAGAAGACTAAATACAAAATACGACAGTACCAGTAGAAAGATCATAGAGTTGACTTTCAACCTGAAGTATGTTTGTATGTGCTGTGGGATATATTATAGTAAAGGTAGTTACTTTTATATGAATTTAAATACTAACCGAAGTACTTTGATGGTTGGCGTTCAATTAACCATACTCTCTCAGGAATGGTCGACCTGAGTCTGTACAAGACTACACAGTCTCATTTACACGTTATACACATCATTCTCATCTGATTGGGTCATGGGGTTGCTTATTGTTCTAAATTGAACAGATTGCAACGTATACGCGTTAGGGATAAAAAAAATTATGTTATAAACCAATGAGATCAGTCAAGCCGTAAAACAAATTAACAGTTTTTAAAAAATTTTTTTACTTTCTCTTGCCTATATGAATATATAGGAAGGAAAGTATTGTTTTCATGTCCATTTTAAAGAAATCGAGTTTTCACCGGATCTATACGTTTTCAGACCCCCTGAACCCAAAAAACATGTTTTTAGCGATTGGTCTGTGTGTGTGTGTGTGTGTGTGTGTGAACAGAATATCTCAAGAACGGAACATCGTACGAACTTGAAACTTGAAACTTAAGTTACATATCACTACCGAACCCGACACGAACATTTTCATCAAAATCGGTCAACCGGAAGTAGTAGTTTATTCGTATAATTTTTCACTTTTTTGCGATTTTCTCAAAAACTAGTCCTACGATTTTTTTTAAAATCAACTGGTTTACTACATTTTTTATGCTCTACAATATAGGGTAGGCGCCATGTTTGCTGAAATTCTGCTTGAGGCTGTTTTTACGTAAAAACATTTTCTTTTTAAGATTGCGGCTTTAATATGCATTTTAGCGCAAAACGTTATATAATAAAAGTTGTAGAGAATGTAAAATTCTACAACTTTTATTTCAAACATTTTTTTGTATAACGCTTAGTTTAGCGGTAATTTGCGATTTTCTGTTTTTTTTCTCACGAAAACGTGAGAAAAATCGATTTTTTTAGCATTTCGGTCTTAGTATGCATTTTACGACAAAAGTGTATATAATTAAATTTATAGAAAATTAAATGATCTACAACTTTTGTTTAGAGCATTTTTCTCTACAGAGCCTAGTTTAGCGTGAAAGCGTGATTTTCCGTATTTTTAAGCCAAACTGAGTTCGATTGTCATTTTGCGTCATTCACTCATGATTAAAATAAGGTTATGTTTATTGAGGTTAGTTTTTGTTTATTTCTAATGTTTTAATACTAATGTTAGGTTTATTGTTAATTATTTGCATTGGCAAGAGAAAGTTGTGTGAGTGTTTCACACCAGATTTTTTTAACATTTTGTTGGAAAAACAATTCAAAAGTATGTATTAAGTGCCTTTAATCTGTTTCCGCGACCCATAGTTTGGGAACCACTGCTCAAGACCAACCCGGTGGGTCAAAATATACTTCTTCTCTGTTACATGCCTACCACTATTAACTCCAGTTCCCCTTGTGCCATAATTCCTCCCACTGCTGAATGAAGGTTCGCAATATGCAGCATGTGTTCTTCTCATGCACAGTCAATATGTGAGCGTATGCACACACACACACACACACACACACACACACACACACACACACACACACACACACACACTCATTGAACATAAATGAACACACGCAGTCAATATGTGAGCATATTTATGCACACATCCATTGAGCATAAATAAAACATTCTTGTTGTTTTGTTTTCATTTTTATTTTTATTTTAACAAATATAAAATACGATTTTTGGAGACGAAGGTTCCTGGTTCAAATCCTAGTAAAGGTAGTTACTTTTATACGGATTTGAATACTAGACAGTGGTTACCGGTGTACTTTGATGGTTGAGGTTCAATTAACCATACTCTCTCAGGAATGGTCGACCTGGGTCTGTACAAGACTACACCTCATTTACACGTCATACACATCATCCTCATCTCATTGGGTCATGGGGTTGCTTATTGTTCTGAATTGAACAGATTGCAACGTACACAAATTAGGATTACAAAAAAAAATATATAAAATACAATATAATTAAGTTAGCACAAGGGGAACTGGACTTAATAGTGGTAGGCATCTAACAGAGAAAATCCCAAAATATAAATGCTATAGTTTTTTTCTAATCAACACCCGATAAATAAATTTGTCAAGTTAAATCTCTTTATGTGAGTAGGAATTTTAAAATTTAGTCACAAAAGTAGCTAAATTTATAAATTATTACATAACTTTAGTAAGTTTAGAGAATAAAATCTTCTCAGAAATTTATTATTAATATTCTGTGTTTGTTGTTTAGGTCAACAGCCGAAAGGCTGGTTTGAACCTCTAGAGGTTTTACTAAGTAAAACGAGGAGTGAGGTGGTTTACTTTGCCTTCCTCACTGAGTGGGAAAGTACGCTTATCAGCATGCCGGGCCCTCTGAAAAGCACATATTCTCCACTCTGCAAATGACACCTTCACTTCATTCACCACAGGGTCTGGCTGTATAATGAAATTCATTACTTTCAGAGAAGATAATTCTGATTAGTGTCTTTTACACCTCTACCTCTTCTGTTCTTAAATGATTCAGTCATTCAACTGGCTGACCATGTGATAAGAAACAGAACTAATTATTTTAGCCCTGCAACGAACAGATTGAGTGTAAATAATTTGACACTCCACCTGTCTGTTAGGGGATTAATTAATATTCTAATATTAGTTAAATAATATTAATCTTACCTTTTCAATTAAAAAATAGTTGATAATCACAATTTTATAAAAATAAAATTTTTTCTTGAAAATTAAATATATAAAATATTAAATTTCAAATTTCATTTAAAGGTAAGGTAATGTAGGAATACCTACCTAATTTAATGTTAAAATTATACTTGCTACATAAGATTTACAATAAATTTAACAATTTCTATGAAATCTATTAAACAATCAATTTGCTTTGATGAATTTAGATAAAATTTTCAATTTTAGTTTATTTACATTTATGATTGTATTTAGTCATAAGCTTATTTAATCTTAAATTGATAAGAATTGTTTACAAATACCATATTGTTATCGTAAAATCATAGGTAATGAAAATTATTACAGAGAATGATCAAGTGTGCGCGTTTGTGTGTGTTTTATTGTGTCTTTGTGTAGGTCTGGTTAAATAGAGATTATTTTCTTTACTTAACTTGATAAGAAAAGATAGTAAATTTTCCTTTGAAGTATTTCTGTTTATTTTTATTGCTTTCTCTTGCCCCATATGAGTATAAAATAGAGAAGGAAAGTATTTTTTTCATGTCAATTTTTTGAAATCGAGTTTTTACCGGATTTACGTGTTTTCAGGCTTTCTGAACCCAAAAACCATGTTTTTACGTTATTAATGTGTGTGTTCTACTTTTTTTTTTTTTTTTTTTTTTTTTTTTTTTACTTGTGAGGCCACAATGGACCACTTCAGCCGCAACATGAAAGACTCTACTTCGATCTCTGAGCCTTGATCTTTACCCAGTATTCCCTCATTCTTTGTGATCTCTGAGCCCGGAGTTCTTCCGTCACCCTCTGCACTCTTCTAGTCTTGGTTTCCGGTTCCAAAGCCAGATCCTTCAACTTTCTATAACTCTCAGACTTGAACCTCACATCCTCCAGCGTCAACCCAAACCTTTCCAAGTCCTCCAGTTTTATACAAATACAGTTTTATACAAATGACTGAAGATGTATCATCTTCTATACATTTTAAATAAGTTCTACTTCATATAATGAATTTATATAATAAATTTCACTAACCTTCTTTTTAAACTGCGTCAACTTTTATTTATACTTTTACACGTGTTTCGGTGGATCCACCATCATCAGAGTAAATAACATATAATTGAAACTAAAAACTTTATTTATTAAAAATCTACAGAAGATGATACATCTTCAGTCATTTGTATAAAATACAGTTTCATACAAATGACTGAAGATGTATCATCTTCTATACATTTTAAATAAGTGAAAAAAATTTTTAGTTTAAATTATGTTATTTACTCTGATGATGGTGGATCCACCAAAACACGTGTAAGTATAAATAAAAGTTGACGCAGTTTAAAAAGAAGGTTAGTGAAATTTATTATATAAAAAAGAATTAATTTCAAACTGCAGGATGCATTATTAAGATTTATTTTTGAATAATGTGGGTGTGTGCAAACGAAATAGCATACAAAGTTAAAACTTATGATTGGTACCTCTGCGGGACCCGCCATGAACACTTTCATTAAAATCGGTCAACTGGAAGTAGTGCCTAGTTTATTCATGCAATTTTTCATGTTTTTGCATTTTATTTCAAAAACGACCATATGACATTTTTTAAATCACCTCATTTAATACATTTTTTTATGCTCTACAAGATAGAGTCACCGCCATGTCTGCTGAAAACCTTGGGGGACCTGGCTCTCATGGTAAATTGTTTTTTTAATGACAACAAAAATGTATGTAATTAAAAGTTATAGGAATTATTGACCAGGGTCTGAAAATTTTCACGTGTCAAATCCCACAGTTAATGTTACATAATCCATTGTAGTCGCTAATGACCAAACAGTTAATGCGACTTTAAAAAAATTAATTTAAAAAATCTGGTGTGAAACACTCACACAACTTTCTCTTGCCAATGCAAATAATTAACAATAAACCTAACATTAGTAATAAAACATTAGAAATAAACACAAAACTAACCTCAATAAATGTAACCTTATTTTAATCATTAGTGAAAGACGGAAAATGAAAATCAACCTCAGTTTGGCTTAAAATACGGAAAATCACTCTTTCTCTCTAAACTAGGCTCTGTAGAGAAAAATGCTCTAAACAAAAGTTGTAAATCTTTTTATTTTCTATAAAATTTATTATATACTTTTTTATCGTAAAATGCATTCTAAGGCCGAAATCTTAAAGAAATCGATTTTTCACACGTTTTCGTGAGAAAAAATCAGAAAATCGCTAATTACTGCTAAACTAAGCGTTATACAAAAAATTGTTTGAATTAAAAGTTGTAGGTTTTTTAATTCTCTACAACTTTTATAATATACATTTTTGCGCTAAATTGTACTATATTAAAGCCGTAATCTTAAAAAAACAACGTTTTTACGTAAAAACAGCCTCACCAAGAATTTCAGCAAACATGGTGCCTACCCTATCTTGTAGAGAATAAAAAATTTAATAAACCAAGTGATTTTTAAAAAAAATCGTAGGACCAGTTTTTGAGAAAATTACAAAAAAGTGAAAAATTACACGAATAAACTACCACTTCCGGTTGACCGATTTTGATGAAAATGTTCGTGTCGGGTCCGATAGTGGTATGTAACTTAAGTTTTAAGTTTCAAGTTCGTACGATGTTCCGTTCTTGAGATATTCTGTTCACACACACACACACACTCACACACACACACACACACACACACACACACACACACACACACACACACACACACACACACACACACACACACACACACACACAGACCAATCGCTAAAAAAATGTTTTTTGGGTTCAGGGGGTCTGAAAACGTATAGATCCGGTGAAAACTCGATTTCTTAAAATCGACATGAAAACAATACTTTCCTTCCTATATATTCATATAGGCAAGAGAAAGTAAAAAACGTTATAGGAAATATAAAACCCTACAACTTTTATTTCTAGCATTTTTTCCGCAGATCGTAGATTAACATCTTTTTTCTCTCTCTTTAATTCATTATTTACAACTGTAAAATTTTACAACAAGCAAATGTGATGATTATGACAATAATGTAAATGACATGATAGGCATGAGAGGGGTAGGGCCCCCTACCCCTCCCCAACAATTGGTGCCTCCCCAACAATGAAATTTGTATATCAAATTACCAGGTCGCTACTCCAGCGTCTTTTAAGGCGTCTAGCGGGATTATCAGGTAAATGGACGGTGGAAAGTGAACGCACCAGTGGGTTCTCGTGTTCGTGTGACTTGTGAAAGCGTTTGTATAGGTATTCAATGGAATTTTGTACAAGTGGTGTTTTCAAATCTGTATGTAAGATTTTGTTGCTAATGTAAAGAGGTGCATTTGCTATAAGGCGTAATGTTTTTGACTGGAATGCTTGAATTCATTGTAAGTTAGAGTGTTTGGTTGAATCGTAAATTTGGGACCCGTAGGTCCACATAGGTTTCAAAAGAGAACAATATATTCGTAATTTTTGTGCCATTGGTAATTTTGATCGTTTATGAAGTAGGGAATATAGAAGTTTAAGTCGGGAATTCAGTAATAAACGTTTCCGTTTGATATGTGTGCTCCAAGATAGTCGTTTATCAAAAGTCAGACCGAGATACTTGACCGTATCTGTTTTTGTGAGAGGTTCATTGTCTATGTATACTGGTGGGCAATCACCATGACAGAGTGTGAAAGACACGTGAAGGGATTAACATCTATTTTGCATACCTTGCTCATTAAAATAAAAATGCAAGAAGATGTTGATTTTCATTTAGCGTCATTCACTCAGGGCCTGTGTTAGACATGGGCGAGAAAGGTAACTGCCACACCGGGCCCTGGTACCGCAAAAATTTAAGATTACAAATATAGTATATGTGTGTTGTTCAGGTCATCAGCCGAAAGGTTCCACTAAGAGAGGTTCCACTAAGTAAAACGAGACATGAGGTTGGTTTACTATTGCATTACTTACTGAGTGGAAAAGTATGCTTATCAGCATGCCGGCCCCACTCTGTAAATGACACCTTCACTTCATTCACCACAGGGTCTGGCTGTATAATGAAATTCATTACTTTCAGAGGATATAACTCTGATTAGTGTCTTTTACACCTCTGCCTCTTCTGTTCTTAAATTTAAATTTTAAATTAAATTGTCATTTAATTGGCTGATAATGTGATAAGAAACAGAACTATTTATTTTAGACCTGCAACTAACAGATTGAGTGTAAATAATTTAATACTCTAACTGTCTGTTATGGGCAGATATAGTATATAACAATAGAAAACATCAAAAGAGCAGAAGCCGGCCACATTGGCGTAGTTGGTAACGTGCTCGCCTCTCATCATGCGGTCTTGGGTTCGAATCCTATTCAGGCATGGCATATTTTCATACATAACAAAAAATCATTTCATCCTTCACCGTCTCCATTGGTAGTAGTCTAATTGCAGAACAGTCGGACATTAAACCAAAAAAAAACAAAAAAAAACAGAAATGAACTTATAAAAAATATTGACAAAGCGATATCATTTTTATTTTATCTATTTGTAATTTTACTGACACTTGAATAATGAATTAATTCTAATCATCACTCGCAACTTGGAAAATTATGTCACCACACCAGGCTTAAAAGCCTCGCAACTGCTAGAACCCGGCGCTACTTTCACTGATGATTACAATTAGGTTATTGTTTCCATTTTACATTGTTTACTCACGATTAAACACAGTTTATATTTTCCATGATTTACATTGGGAAGAGAAAGTCATGTGAAATGTTTCACACAGTTGTTTTTGTTTAGGTGATCAGTTGAAAGGTTGGTTTCAATTTCTAGAGGCTTTGCTAAGTTAAACTAAGAGTAAGGTGTTTTCCAGTGTCTTCCTTATGGAGTGAAAAAGTATGCTTTATCAGCATGCCAGGCAATCTGAAAAGCATCTATTTTCTGCTCTGTAAATGACACCTTCACTTCATTAACCACAGTAAATCGGGGTCGCCCTCTCCCACAGTAAATCAATCCTGTACCGATCTTAGAAGGTAAGGTAGGCACTCTAAATTCATGAGCTGGTGATGAAAGAGATGAATGGAAATGAGAGAGTGACAGTGAGTGGTCGGTGACAGCGAGAGAGGAATTTGGCTACGATTCCCTTCCACGCTCTGCTGACAGTATAAAAATTTCTTTTATTTTTAAACCGACATTTCCCTTGTACAGTAAAACCTCTTTAATCCGGCACGTTTGGGACTTGAAGCTTTCCGGATTAAAGGAAATTCCGGACTATGGAGGTTATTTATAAAAATACGGGAGTCATATAAAAAATAACACAATTTGCACAAGAAACTTTTACTGTATGTATTTATTATTTAAACATGGGTTATTTAAACAATGCAAATCAATATATAAGTACAGGAGAAATATTAAAATGCATTTTTTAAGTACAGTACAGTACTGTACTATTCGTGGTTTTTAGCAACAGCACTGGTAGATGGCTGGAAAAAAGATCTAATATCTACTTGTTTCTTACGACTAGTATTTTTTTTATTTAAAAAATCATTTTTTATTATATGCAAGTTCATAACTTCGGCCATACTGTATTGATTATTTGACTCAGCAAATTTTACAAACATGTAAAAAAGCGTACTGAGTTTACAAACTCAGAGCGTGACGCTTTGTGGCTGTTGAGTGTCGGCGGTAGCTGTCGGGTTGCTCACTTTACAATGTTCATTGTGAAGGCAATTCTATAATTTTTGTCTATTGCCGTTGATGCCGGATTATAGACAATTCGGATTAAGGAGGTTTTATTGTAGTATTATATAAACAGTTCCGAGGGAGAAGGAGGATTCTTTGTTGATGTCGGATCAAGTGGCCAGGCGGCAGGTTTTTGGTTGGTAGGCGGTTGCGACCTCCTTGGGGCCGGACGCGGATGCCTCAATTGAGTCCAATACTACTTCCCCCAAGGAAAAATTCTCAAAAAAAAACTTCTCAAGGAGAAACAATAAAAATGTTGAGATTCGCCGATGATATAGTAGTATATAGTAGTATAGTAGTATTAGCCGAGGCAAAGAATGAACTAGAGGATGCCTTAAATGGAATGGATGAGATCTTGAGGAAGGATTACTTCATGAAAATTAATAAGAACAAAACGGAAGTGTTGTGCAGCAGCAAGAGTGGTTTAGAAGAGATGGGAAATTTAAAAGTAGGCAACGAAAACATACAGGAAGTTGGGGAATTCTGCTATCTAGGGAGTAAAATAACAAAGGATGGTAGAAGCACGAGTGATATCAAGAGTAGAATTCCTCAAGCTAGAAAAGCCTTTGAAATGAAAAACAGCTTACTGACTACAAACATTGATTTTGACTACAAACATATTAGGAAAAATTTCTTAAAACATTATGTTTGGAGTGTAGCATTATACGGAAGTGAAACGTGGGTGATAGGGGCTGTAGAACGGAAAAGGATAGAAGCTTTTGAAATGTGGTGTTATAGGAAAATGTTAAAGATCAGGTGGGTGGACAAAATAAGTAATTTAGAGGTTCTTAGGCGAGTGGATGAAAAAAGAAGTACCTATATGGAAGCATCTTACCAAAAGAAGGGATAGGCTAGTGGGGCATATCCTAAGACATCCAGGTATTGGGCTATCAATAATGGAGGGTAACATTGAGGGAGTAAATTGTAGAGGGAGGCAAAGATTAGAATATATAAAGCAAATTACAAAAGATGTAGGGTGTTACAGGTATGTAGATATGAAACGACTTGCGCAAGATAGAACAGGTTGGAGAACTGCATCAAACCAGTCGAGAGACTGATGACAAAAAAAAAACTACTTCCCCCATCGTGAGGGAATGAATATAAGTTTTCCTCACCGCCTCGGAAAAAAAGAAACCACAGGTCTGGCTGTATAATGATAAAATTCATTATTCTCAGAGGAGATAACTGTGACTAGTGTCTTTTTCACCTCTACCTCATCTGTTGTTAAATGCTTCAGTCACATATTTTGCTGAAAATATGTTAAGAGAGAAAACTATTTTCGGTAGCCCTGGAACTAACAAATGGAGATCAAATAATTTAACACTCCACTTGCCTTTCATGGGCAAATTTCCACAGATTTTTAGTTTATTTTTTTTTTTTTAATTCCTAATTTGTGTACGTTGCAATCTGTTTGTTCAATTTAGAACAATAAGCAACCCCATGACCCAATGAGATGAGGATGATATGAATGGCGTGTAAATGAGGTGTAGTCTTGTACAGACCCAGGCCGACCATTCCTGAGAGAGTATGGTTAATTGAACCCCAACCATCAAAGTATACCGGTAACCACTGCCTAGTATTCAAATCTGTATAAAAGCAACTATCTTTACTAGGATTTGAACCAGGAACCTTCGTCTCCGAAAATCAGCTGTTGAACAGCTGATTCGCGGCGACGACTTTACCTCTAGACCAACCCGGTGGGTCAGTTTATTTATAACCAGAATTTTTATGAAAGCTAATGACGATGACAGTCGATGCCTTATAGATTTCATTTAAAAAAAAAACATTCTAAAATCCACAGTTTCTGTTAATTATCTACAGTAATAGATAAATTAATATCAATTAGGCTCAGTTGGCGTAACATAAAATAAAACATAAGTCTACATCTACAATAATTATGCATAGAACATAAAAAGGCCTTCAAATACTCTAAGAATTTATTACATAACAAATTAATTATTTATAAATGAAAGCAATGTTATTAATTTAAAAATGGCTTCCTATATAAAATTTCTGTAGTGCAACAATAATTCATTGCACGATTAACAGACTTCACCCCACATTTAATACAAAAACAACAGCCGCTTTGTAATGTCAGTGTAATACAAAACGCTATGTAACGAAATATCTTGATGATAGAGAGATAACGAATAAATATAATGACGTCACCAATGGCATTTGTGACGTCATCAATCTCCTTGACTATTATAAAGAAAAGAACAAGTTTACTCCTTTCATAGCATAGTTCTGTTATTAATCATTCATTCAGTGCATTCTGCGCTGTTTATTTCTATAAATATTTATGATCATATGTCAACTAATGAACAATCTTTGTCCAAACCTGACACGATGCCTACTAATTGCCATTTTACCGTAAATTTTACATATAAATATTATTGCTTAGTGTTAATATATTTTTTTACTAATACTAAGTATTCTGAGTAATACAGCATAAAAGATAAAACCTGTTTATTCGGACTTCTGTTATCTGAATCTTCTCATCATGAGGTCTTGGGTTCGAATTCCACTCAGGCACGCCATATTTTCATACGTTACAAAAATAATTTCATACTTCACAGTTACTACCCAACGTAGTCGCTATTTTTTCTCTCTCTTTGCATCCAGGAGACTCCTTGTGGGAGTATAGGACATGTCAAGATAAAACTGATAACTGAAAGTTCATCACCAATGATAAATTCATCACTTACCACCAAAAATTGTTTCTGCTACTACTTACTTCAGTTGGCTTGTCATGAACCCCATTGAATCAAATATCACACAAAATAAAAAATAAAAAAATCAAACACAATGATAAATTCATCACTTACCAATAACTTTTTCCTGCTACTGCTTAACTCAGTAGGCTTGTCATGAACCCCTTTGTATCAAATAGTACACAATATTTGTTTAATTAAAAGTTTTTTTTTAACACTATAGTTTTTCTTTTGCAATCAGTTAATAAATACAATAACTTTAAGAAAATCTGAGTAATGTCCTTAGAAATAAAACACAAACGATACTCATTAGTGCGTTTGAAAAAGACCAAACTGTGAAGAAACAAAAAATATATCTATACAAAATCAAACTTGATGAACCGTGAATCAACACCCCGAAACACAAAGTGTTGAAGTTGGAGATAACAATGACGGTAGAGATGAAAACGACACCAATATCATGAGATGCTAATGATTAGGAGTTGAAGTAGAAAAGATGAAAAAAATTTAAATGACTAACAAAATCGTAGAGGTAAGTCCAATGGTTTAAAGCGTTTCAGTCTGTGAGTATCTTCGCTGTTGTCAAGGAGGCTAATCGCTAATGGTTCTGATGGTCTTCTAGTTTTTGTAAATGTTTTTCGTTATGTTGTTTAATTTCTTCTTTTATGAAGGGCAGGTTTATGTCATTGTGTAGTATTTCATTTGTTACGTACCATGGGGCTGCAGTGATCAGTCTGAGGCATTTTGATTGAAAGCGCTGCAGTATTTCTATATTGGATGAACTAGCTGTACCCCATAGTTCTAACCCATACGTCCAAATTGGTTTGAGTATTACTTTGTATACGAGTACTTTATTTTCAAGGGAGAGTTGAGACCTACTGCCTAAGAGCCAGAATAATTGACGTAACTTCAGCCCAAGTTGCTTTCGTTTCGCCCATATATGACTTCTCCACGTGAGTCTTCGATCTAGATGTAAACCCAGATATTTAACTTCATTCTTCTGTGGGATTACTGTACCGTTCAAGCTAATTAGAAGTTAAATATTTAATTCGTGCACACTGTAAAATGTTTCATCAATGAAATATTGTTTTAGCTTTTTTTTAAAATGACTTAAATTGTCACAACTTTTTAAACCTTGAGGCAATTTATTGATGTATTTTCTACCTGCATAAGTTGGTTTTTGTTCAAACAATTTAGTGTTGTGATTAGCAACATGTTGTTGTTTGTTTAGGTCATCAGCCGAAAGGCTGGTTTGAACCTCTAGAGGCTTCACTAAGTAAAATGAGGAGTGAGGTGGTTTACCGTTGCCTTCCTCACTGAGTGGAAAAGTACGCTTATCAGCATGCCGGGCCCTCTGAAAAGCACATATTTTCCACTCTGCAAATGACACCTTCACTTCATTCACCACAGGGTCTGGCTGTATAATGAAATTCATTACTTTCAGAGGAGATAACTGTGATTAGTGTCACAGTACACCTCTACCTCTTTTGTTGTTAAATGATTCAGTCATTTAATTGGCTGACCATGTGATAAGAAACAGAACTATTTATTTTAGCCCTGCAACTAACAGATTGAGTGTAAATAATTTGACACTCCACCTGTAGTCTGTTATGGGCAAATAACTGTAATAACAACTGTAATGACCGCCTGTAGTTGACGCGACGTTAAATAACCAAAGAAAAAAAAGAACACCTGCCCTAGGTCATGGGTTGGGTAGGTCAATTTCCTCCACCTCTTACATTGTGAATTGTTGTAAATACATTACAGCTTTTGGAAAGAATGTGTCTGGGTTACATTGTAAAGAAATATGGAGGAAATAAAGGTTTAATTGTTATTATTATTACGTTACCTCAAAAGAGATACGTATTCTTACTTCTTTAAAAAAAATAACAGATTACTAAATCTGAAAGACTTCGCTTTGAAATACTGAAGTACAGACGTGAGAGACGTAGGGATGTAGGTAGACCTTAGAAGAGATGGTAAGAGTCGGTTTTATTATCAGTGTGGATCGGATCAGGCATGTTTACCTAGTACACGTAGTCAGACACATAGCCAGGATTTCGATTTGGGGAAGGGGTGAGTCAGAATTTTTGCTTTTTTGGTTTTTGCCCGATTTATGTACATTAAGGCCAATGAAGATTGATAGGTGATACCAAGCGATGACAAAACGGCAAATTTGACCGGGAATCAAACCCCGGGACCCCAGGCATATTAATCTAGTATGAAATTTTGTTTTTTTTCGTTTACAGGAAGGAATAAAGCCCTTCAAGCCCCCTTCTCTTACGTGCATGTCCGTGTTTGAAATCCGGTTCGGTTCGGTTCGACATTTTGAAATCAGAACAGACCAGCGTCACGATTTAACGCATGGGCAAACCCGAGGACCTCGGTTTCTAATTAGCAGGATATAGCTCTTTGAGCCCTAAAGAGGCGGTTTTTTTTTTAAAAATCGATGGACCCATTTTTGATAAAATTACAAAAGAAGGAAAAATATCACAAATAAACTACTACTTTTGTTGACTGATTTTGATGAAATTGTTCGTATCGGGTCCTATAATTAAGTACTTAACTTAAGTTCTAAGTTTCAACTTCGTACGATATTCCATTCTTGAGATATTTTATTTCAAGTTTTGGTTTTTGTTTTCTACAAATTGAAATTTTATTACAATTTGGTCACACAGACCAATTACTAAAAACATGTTTATTTTTGGGTTCAGGGGGTCTGAAAACGTATTTATATCCGGTGAAAACTCCATTTCGAAAAATCGACATGAAAACAATACTTTCTTTCCGTATAATAATTATATTCATATAGGTCAAGAGACCTGCCCATAACAGAGAGCCCATAACAAGCTGCCCATAACAGACAGGTGGAGTGTCAAATTATTTACACTCAATCTGTTTGTTGCAGGCCTAAAATAAATAGTTCTGTTTCTTATCACATGGTCAGCCAATTAAATGACTGAATCATTTAAGAACAGAAGAGGTAGAGGTGTAAAAGACACTAGTCAGAGTTATCTTCTCTGAAAGTAATAAATTTCACTATACAGCCAGACCCTGTGGTGAATGAAGTGAAGGTGTCATTTGCAGAGTGGAAAATATGTGCTTTTCAGAGGGCCCGGCATGCTGTTAAGCGTACTTTTCCACTCAGTGAGGAAGGCAATGGTAAACCACCTCACTCCTCGTTTTACTTAGTAAAACCTCTACAGGTTCAAACCAGCCTTTCGGCTGTTGACCTAAACAACAACAGGTCAAGAGAAGTAAAAAATCTGGTGTGAAACACTCACACAACTTTCTCTTGCCAGTGCAAATAATTAACAATAAACCTAACATTAGTAATAAAACATTAGAAATAAACAAAAAACTAACCTCAATAAACATAACCTAATTTTAATCATATATGAAAGACGCAAAATGAAAATAAACCTCAGTTTGGCTTAAAAATACGGAAAATCACTCTTTCACACTAAACTAGGCTCTATAGAGAAAAATGCTATAAATAAAAGTTGTAGATCTTTTAATTTTCTATAAAATTGATTATATACACTTTTGTCGTAAAACTAAGGCCGAAATCTGAAAAAATCAATTTTTCACACGTTTTCGTGGGAAAAAACAGAAAATCGCTAATTACCGCTACTGTATAAGCTAAGGTTTATACAAAAAAAAATGTTGCTGAAATGCATATTAAAGCCGCAATCTTAAGAAAACAATGTTTTTACATGAAAACAGCCTCACCAAGAATTTCAGCAAACATTCCGCTTATCTTATCTTGTAGAGCATAAAAAATTAAGTACGAGGTGATTTTTTAAAAAATCATAGGACCAGTTTTTGAGAAAATAGCAAAAAAGTGAAAAATTACACGAATAAACTACTACTTCCGGTTGACCGATTTTGATGAAAATTTTCGAGTCGGGTCCGGTAGTGGTATGTAACTTAAGTTCAAGTTTCAAGTTCGTACGATGTTCTGTTCTTGAGATATTCTGTTCACACACACACACAGACACACAGACATACACACACACACAGACCAATCGCTAAAAACATGTTTTTTTTTTTGGGTTCAGGGGGTCTTAAAACGTATATATATCCGGTAAAAACTTGATTTCGAAAAATCTACATGAAAACAATACTTTCTTTACGTATAATAATTTTATTCATATAGGTCAAGAGAAGTAAAAAACAATGTGATAAACAAATTAAAAAAATGTGTATTAATTTCAAGAAGTAATTATGGAATCCATTTAATGTTTATTTTTTTATCAAGATTAATTCAAAGTTAATTGACCAATTCTTTTGTTGTTATTATTAAAGGTCACTGTTGAGAATTTAATGTTTCCCAAAATAAAAACATTGTTTTTAAGTTTGTAAAATGTTATCACAATATAGTAGCTAATGGTAAAAATATCTCGTAGAGAAGCCTACAAACGAATAGTGAATATTGGAGGTTATGTCATGTTTAAAATGTAACAACAAATTATGTGTTAAAAATCAATGTATAAGTTAAATAGTGTATAGAACAATGCTTTACATGTGGGCAAATACATAAATTATGTTAATTTTAGTTGTGTGCTTAAAATGAAAAACTATATTATTATGTAGTGGGAGAGAGAGAAGGATTTATTGTTATACGTGACATCATCGTAGTGATCTGTTCTGCACCTCTCTCTGATTACGCCACGCTTTCTCAGTTACGGGCAATTCACGGAACTGACGTCCTGCCTGAGAACGACGGAGTACTGTTTTAGTATTATTCCATACACATTGCTTATTCATTCACAGTTCGGTTCTTTTTCGATGTAGGTTACATTTTAGAACATTCTATAGGCCTATTATAAACTGTGGAAAATTGATTATTTTATTATATTATAATAATTTTATTTAAGATTATCGGTTTATATTTTCAGTAATTACTATAAAATAATTGTGTGTACTGTACAATTAAATTGTTTATAAAATATAGATCGTGTGTGGTGGATTTCTAACCTAACTTTTATCTACGTTCGTTGTTTATTTTGAAAGTGTTGCAAGTTCAAGTTATAAATAGAACTTCTATCATTTTCACGTGTTATATTTTTAAAACAGTTTTTAAACGTAAAATAAACAAACATGGATGAAGATGCAATGTGGAAACATTTTTATGAAAAACTTGATAGGCAAGATAGTACACAAGAACAAACTGAACATGATGTTAAGTAAGTAATATAAATCTAATTATTTTTATTTTTAATTAACTCGTTAGATACTTAATATTAATTATGTAATTAAGCCTAATTTGCCTACCAAAGAAACATTTGTAATATTTAGTTTGGGTTTTTTTTAATTTTTAAATTGAATCGTTGGGTGGTAAGCCACCCCGGGTGGCTTAGTTGGTACAGTATAATCCCGGTTAACCGAATCTAGGTTATCCGTAAATTAATTAATATTCTATGTACGTAATTTTATTTACATGAACAAAATGAAAAACTAATATTAGAGTGCACATCTAATTGTGTTGCAGTCGACTTAGTTCTTTGCTAGATGCTTATTTTATAGTGTACAGTTCCTACATAGACCGTAGTGTGAGTTTTGTGTCTTTAAGCAGAATATCGTGAAACGTAAACCCGTTATTTTGACTATTAATGAAAAATTTAAGGCTGTAAAAAAGAATTGAAAAGGGTTAATTATTGCGCAGTGGTGCCGTGTATCTTGAGGTTGGTGAATTCATATTAAAAAAAAAAATCAGTTGTAAAACAGTCACACGACTTTCTCCTGTCAATGTAAATAATGAAAAATTTACCTATGTATATAATCAAGTGGTTTTTTTAAATTCCTATCATTACTTTAATCACGTTCACTTTTTGCTAAAATGCATACTGAGGCCACAATCTTAAAAACACAAAATATTTTTTCCTAAGAGATCACAGCCTCTCCAAGATTTTTAGCAGATATTGTGCTTATCCTATTATCTTGTAGACAATAAAGTAGAATAATCTTAATTAGTAGACTAGTAGTAGGTAGTATAATCTTGTAGACGTCTATCTGCCCACAACAGACGGCAGGTGGAGTGTCAAATTATTTACACCCAATCTGTTCGTTGCAGGGCTAAAATAAATAGTTCTGTTTCTTATCACATGGTCAGCCAATTAAATGACTGAATCATTTAAGGACAGAAGAGGTAGAGGTGTACTGTGACACTAATCACAGTTATCTCCTCTGAAAGTAATGAATTTCATTATACAGCCAGACCCTGTGGTAAATGAAGTGAAGGTGTCATTTGCAGAGTGGAAAATATGTGCTTTTCAGAGGGCCCGGCATGCTGATAAGCGTACTTTTCCACTCAGTGAGGAAGGCAAAGTAAATCACCTCACTTCTCGTTTTACTTAGTAAAACCTCTACAGGTTCAAACCAGCCTTTCGGCTGTTCACCTAAACAACAACAACAGACAATAAAAACTTAGTTAAAGGCCTAGTAAATGAAACGATTTTTAAAAAAGGCATTGAACAGTTTTTAAAAAAAATAACGGTGTTTCAAGTGTGTAAGGTAATGCCATTTTCAGATTTAATAAGATTATAACATTCCGTAGTAAAACATCATAAGAATGTTTTCTTTCTTAAAACAAAAACTAGAAAATTATCCTAACGGTTTTGTTAGAAATCTGGTTATTTTCAATTTTACTGAATTACAAACGTCTTCAATTACTACAAATGACAAACATAACTGTTCATTTAGTAAATTATACCACAAAATATCTTTTCTTTGTTTATTTGTAACTTTTATCATAAGTAACTGAAGTTTATTGTTTAAAACTGGGCATAAAATCAAAGCCTACGGATTATACTCCTAATGACTTGCTATGTTTTGCTCTTATCGTTTCAAATAACTCATTAGCAATATTACGTTAGTATATTATTAACGCGACCAAGTATTTTACTGTCTAAAACGAAACAGTATTTGAAAAAGGTTTTCTTGGGGATAGTATTAGGGTTAAAGACGCAGGTTAAATCCCAAAAGATATTAAGTTTTTACTTTCTTTTGCCTATAATAAATATATAGGAAGGAAAGTATTGTTTTCATGTCGATTTTTCAAAATCGAGTTTCACCGGATATAGACCCTACACGGTTTCAGACACCTGAACCAAAAAAAAAAACATGTTTTTAGCGATTGGTGTGCGTGTGTGTGTGCGTGCGTGCGCGCACGTGAACAAAATATCTCAAAAACGGAACATCGTACAAAATTAAAACTTGAAACTTAAGTTTGGTACTACTAGAGGACCGACACGAACATTTTCATCAAAATCAGTCAACTAGAAGTGGTAGTTTATTCGTGTCATTTTTACTTATTTGCGATTTCCTCAAAAATGGTTCCTACAATTTTTTTAAAAATTGCCTCTTACTAAATTTTTTATGCCCTGCATGTTAAGCGTACTGCTTAACAGCGTCATGTCTGCTGGAAATCTTGGGGAGGCTGTTCTCTCGTAGAAAAAATGTTTTTTTTAAGATTGCGCCTTAAAATTTAAGATAAGTTTTTTGTTTATTTCTAATGTTTTATTACTAATGTTAGGTTGACCCACCGGGTTGGTCTAGAGGTAAAGTCGTCGCCAAAATCAGCTGTTTAACAGCTGATTTTCGAAGACGAAGGTTCCTGGTTCAAATCCTAGTAAAGGTAGTTACTTTTATACGGATTTGAATGCTAGACAGTGGTTACCGGTGTACTTTAATGTTTGGGGTTCAATTAATCATACTCTCTCAGGAATGGTTGGCCTGAGTCTGTACAAGACTACACTTCATTTACACGTCATACATATCATCCTCATCTCATTGGGTCATGGGGTTGCTTATTATTCGGAATTGAACAGATTGCAACGTACACATATTAGGAATTTAAAAAAAAAGAAAAAGATTGCGCCTTAAAATTTAAGATTTTTTTTTGTCATCAGTCTCTCGACTGATTTGATGCAGTTCTCCAACCTGTTCTATGTTGCGCAAGTCGTTTCATATCTACATACCTGTAACACCCTACATCTTTTGTAATTTAAGATTAGGGTTTTTTGTTTATTTCTAATGTTTTATTACTAATATTACGTTATATAAGTTATTATTTGCATTGGCAAGAGAAAATTGTGTATTGCACAGCTGATTTTTATTTAACAATCCCTCTTCTGGGGTGGGGACCGGTTGAAAAACACTGGTCTACTCGATACCATTGCTTATTTACTGGTTGATTAGTAATTACGTTTTAATTAGATGAACAATAATGGAAAATTATTTATAAATGTAAACAAATACAAACTGGAATAAACATGTTTACATTAATATTCCATAGTACAGTATTACGATTATCTATACAGAGAAATAATATTGGAATCTTTATACGTTTATAAACGGAAAAGATGCCCAAAACGGGCAGGTGGAGTGTTATTTTAATTGCACTCTATCTGTTTGGCCAGGGCTAAAAAAAATAGTTCTGTTTCTTATCACATAGTCAGCCACTTATATGACTGAACTATTTAAAAACAGAAGAGGTAGAGGTGTACTGTGACACTAGCCAGAGTTATCTCCTCTGAGAGTAATGAATTTCACTATGCAGTCAGACCCCGTGGTGAATGAAGTGAAGGTGTCATTTTCAGGGTGGAAAGTGAGTGCTTTTCGGAAGGCCTGGCGTGCTGATAAGCATTCTCTTTCAACTCAGTGAGGAAGGCAATTGTAAACCACCTTACTTCTCGTTTTTACTTAGTAAAACCTCTAGAGGTTCAAACCAGCTTTTCGGCTGTTGACGTAAACAACAACAAACGGAAAAGCCCTCACTGACTGATTCACCATCTCTAATTCTCCTACTGGAACAATAGCTAGAAAACTGAAATTCGGAGGGAATATTACTTTTGCGGTAAGTTAAGTGTTGTTTAGGTCATCAGCCGAAAGACTCGTTTAAACATCTAACTAGTTGCTTTACTAAGTAAAACGAGGAGTGAGGTGGTTTACCACGCTTTCTTCACTGAGTGGAAAAGTATACTTATCAGCATGCCAGGCCCTCCGAAAAGCACTCACTTTCCACCCTTCAAATGACACCTTCACTTCATTCACCAAAGGGTCCGGCTGTATAATGAAATTCATTACTCTCAGAGGAGATAAGTTTGACTAGTATCTTATACACCTGTATAGTCCAGCCTCTCTTAGTTTGCTCCTAATGTAAACAAATAATGACGTCACTGAGCATGCGCATTATATCAAAATGTGTACACGCTGATTAAAAAGTAACAACAAAATACTTTCAAAAGTATATAAATACAAAATACTTTTAACAGTATTTTTCTTAATGAAATTGTTAGGCCATCATATCATGACTGATGTTTTTAGTACTTTAAGGACTTATAATTTAAAAAATAGTTAACTTAATAAAAATACGACATCCGTAAAGTGGTGGAATCTAGCGTACACCCTGTAGTAGGTGGCTTTGGTTTGTTGACAGTAGCAGCAAACTAACAACGGCTCAACTGTAGATGATTTACTAAGTAAAACGAGGAGTGAGGTGGTTTACCACGCCTTCTTCACTGAGTGGAAAAGTATGCTTATCAGCATGCCAGCAGGCCCTCTGAAAATCATCTACTTTCCACCCTACTAATGACACCTTCACTTCACCATTGACTCTGGCTGTATAGTGAAATTCATTACTCTCAGAGGAGAAAAGTTTGACTAGTATCTTATACACCTGTACCTTTTCTGTTTATAAATATTTCAGTCATATAATTGGGTGACCATGTCTGTGATAAGATACTTTACTATTTATTGTAGCCTTGGAACTAGCAGATCGAGTGCAAATAATTTAACACTCCATGGGCAAATTAAGAAATTATTGAAATAAAACAAAATTTTACTCGGGTGAATCCGGACGGGCAGCTAGTATACTATAAAATAGGTAAATAAAAATGTTCAAGTAGTTATTAAATTGGAATTTTTATATATAATTCGTTTTTAAACAGGATAGAATTATTTATTCTGTACTTCCTGATAAAACAGCGGATGAGTACAAAAGTGATTTTATTAGTATAATTTAGGTTATGCTTGGTTTCCGGGCCAGCCCAGTTAGGTAGGTGGTGGGAAGCCGATTTTATTTGTTAAGTAACACTGATTAAGCAATCAACTTTTTATGGTGACCGGATAAAGTTCAGTTTAAAATTGTGATAAAATTCGGTGGTTGTTAGAATATAATGAAACAGGTCTCAAGCATATTGGTGAATTGGGGTTGGGCGTTACCACTCCAATATGACATGAAAAAGGAGGGAAAATTTATAAAGATACTGTATTTTTATTTACTGTACTGTTACTCTAAATATTTGTAACTATCTCTCAAAATTCTCTAAAAGGTACTATTTTAATGGTAAATTTTAAAAAATTTTCCGCGGAAGGACCTCCGGACCATCCATTGATCTAGGTGGTATTCCGTACCCTACAGACCTACCGGAAATCCCCGCCATCCCAATAAAATTCTGAATTTATACCTGACGTCTTAAGTTATTAATATAAAAAATCCCTTTCTTGAGATGACGCGTCTCATTGCCGGTGGCAAGTTTCAAAAATGCTAATTTTTGACTTTTGGCAAAAACCATTATCGATTTCTGTATCTACTCTTTAAGAGAAATCGATGACGCTCTTTTTTTGTTTAAAAATTCCGACTTTGATTTCGTGACATGAGGTTTTGGGCCACTTCCGGTCAAAATCGGAACTTCAAACTCTATCCAAGCCCACTTAACTTTGTGTGCATTTTTTTGTCATCAGTGTCTCGACTGGTTTGATGCAGTTCTCCAAGCTGTTCTATCTTGCGCAAGTCGTTTCATATCTCCATACCTGTAACATTCTACATCGTTTGTAACTTGCTTTATATATTCTAACCTTTGCCTTCCCCTACAATTCACTCTCTCAATATTACCCCCTCCATTATTGATAGACCAATACATGGATGTCTTAAGATATGCCCCACTAGCCTATTCCTTTTTTTTGGTAAGATGCTTCCATATACTTCTTTTTTCATCCACTCGCCTAAGATCCTCTAAATTACTTATTTTGTCCACCCATCTAATCTTTAACATTTTCCTGTAACACCACATTTCAAAAGATTCTATCCTCTTCTTTTCTACAGCCCCTATCACCCACGTTTCACTTTCGTATAATGCTACACTCCAAACATAATGTTTTAAGAAATTTTTCCTAATCTGTAAATCAATGTTTGTAGTCAGTAAGCTGTTTTTCATTTCAAAGGCTTTTCTAGCTTGAGCAATTCTACTTCTGATATCACTTGTGCTTCTACCATCCTTTGTTATTTTACTCCCTAGTTAGCAGAATTCCCCAACTTCTTGTATGTTTTCGTTGCCTACTTTTAAATTTCCCATCTCTTCTAAACCACTCTGGCTGCTGCACAACACTTTCGTTTCGTTTTTATTACCTAATTTTCATGAATCAAAAAACGGTTTTTTGCTATCTCTTGTAGTTTTTAACTTTGATTTTTTGACTGTCTACTGTTTTTGACTAGCCTACTGGTTTTGGGTTACTTCCGCTCGAAACCGGTACTTAAAACCCAATCCAAGCGTACTAACTTTTTTCTGTAGATTACGAATCCGAAAACCGTTTGTTGTTATCTCTTGTATTTTCTGACTTCCGGTTTTGAGCCACTTCCAATCAAAACCGGAAATTCAAAATCAATTTAGGACCACTACATTTTTGTATAGATTACGAATCCGAAAACCGTTTGTTGCTATCTCTTGCTATTACTTACTTCTGGTTTTGGACCATTTCCAATCGAAACCGGAACTTCAAATCCAATTTAGGACCACTAACTTTTGGTGTAGATTACGAATCCGAAAACCGTCTGTTGCTATCTTTTATAGCTTCTTACATCTGGGTGTGACGGACGGACCGACAAAACAAAATGGTAGATAAAAATTTTAAAAATTGCCATTTTTCTGAGTCATTTTAATAAGAATCCATACAGTCGTAGGAACTTTAAACCAGTGTTTTAGGAAACTATTTGTTTCGAACTGTTCTGAATTTCTGAGTAACTTTAAAAATAGATATGCTGTAATGTGAAGCTTGCTAATATTTCCGTCTGTAAATGTATTATAACTACTGTATTTTTTATTACATTATGATATCAAGGTCACATTTTTATCAACTAGGCCTAAATTTAATTACTACATGATTACTAATAAAATGAATGCAGTTTCAGTTGTAAAAAGATTGTTGCTTTAATTTCACTGCTTTATTGTACAATTTTAAAACTCGTAAATGTTTTTAGTAGACTATTATATTCACTGGGTATTATGAAAGTCTACACCATGTTCTGATATAATCATAACCTAGAGGAATCATTATGTCTGAAAATATTAACATATAAAAAACTTGTGTGAAACATTCACACGACTTTATCTTGCCAACGTAGTTAATGAACAATATAACCTATGTTTAATCATGAGTAAATAAAGTAAAATGAAATACACAACCTAATTTTAATCATGAGTGAATGATACAAAATGAAAATCAATCTCTGTAGAGCTTAAAATTTTGAAAAATCAGTGATTGCCTCTATAAACTAAGCTTTGTAGAGAAAAATGTTTTAAATAAATGTTTTAGGTTTTTAATTTCCTATAACTTTGATTTGCCCATAACAAGCAGGTGGAGTGTTAAATTATTTGCACTTGATCTGCTAGTTCCAGGGCTACAAAAAATAGTTCTATTTTTTACCATATGATCAGCCAATTATATAACTGATACATTTAAGAACAGAAGAGGTAGAGGTGTAAAAGACATTAGTCAGAGTTTCTTTTCTGAGAGTAATGAATTTCATTATACAGCCAGACCCTGTGGTGAATGTAGTGAAGGTGTCATTTACAGGGTGGAAAGTAGTTGCTTTACGGTGGGCCTGGCATGCTGATAAGCATATTTTTCCATTAAGTGAGGAAGGCATTGGTAAACCACTTCACTCCTCGATTTACTAAGTAAAACCTCTAGAGGTTCAAACCAGCCTTACCGCTGACGACCTAAACAACTTAACTTTGATTATTAAGTACACTTTTGTGGTAAAGAGCATACTAAGGCTGCAATCTTAAGAAAATCCAATTTCCACCGATTTTCATGAAAAAAAAAAACAGAAAATCACTTATTCCAAAATTGCCGTTAAACTAAGCATTGTACAAAAAAATTGCAAATCATGGTTGACCCACCAGGTTGGTCTAGAGGTAAAGTCGTTGCCGCGAGTCAGCTGTTTAACAGCTGATTTTCGGAGATGAAGGTTCCTGGTTCAAATCCTAGTAAAGGTAGTTACTTCTATACGGATTTGAATACTAGACAGTGGTTACCGGTGTACTTTGATGGTTGGGGTTTAATTAACCATACTTTCTCCGGAATAATCGCCCTGGGTCTGTACAAGACTACACCTCATTTACACATCATACATATCATCCTCATCTCATTGGGTCATGGGGTTTCTTATTGTTCTCAATTGAACAGATTGCAATGCACACACATTAGGAATTTTTAAAAAATCATGGTTGTCTGGGTTCAGGGGAACTGAAAACGGGTATTTCCCGCGAAAATTCTGTTTGGAAAAATCGACATGAAAACAATACTTACTTTCCTTCCCTATATATTCATATGGGGCAAGAGAAAGTAAAAAATAAAGTTAGTAAGTAGGCCTACACAAACAGAGGTACTGAAAAATAATGTTTTTAGTTTCTCTAAAGGGAAACTGTAGTTTGGGCGTGTTTTAATCGGAGTCGTTAAGTCTACGTCAATAACTAAGTCTCTCTAGTTAGTATTTTTACTTTATTTTGCCTATATGAATACATAGGAAGGAAAGTATTGTTTTCATGCCGATTTTTCGAAATCGAGTTTTCACCGGATCTACACGTTTTCAGACCCCCTGAATCCAAAAAACATGTTTTTAGCGATTGGTCTGTGTGTGAACAGAATATCTCAAGAACGGAACATCGTACGAACTTGAAACTTGAAACTTAAGTTACATACCACTACCGGACCCGACACGAACATTTTCATCAAAATCGGTCAACCGGAGGTAGTAGGTAGGTTATTCGTGTAATTTTTCACTTTTTTGCAATTTTGTCAAAAACTGGTCCTACGATTTTTTTTAAAAATCACCTGGTTTACTAAATTTTTTATGCTCTACAAGATAGGGTAGGCGCCATGTTTGCTGAAATTCTCGGTGAGGCTGTTTTGACGTAAAGAAATGGTTTTCTTAAGATTACGGCTTTAATATTCATTTTAGGGCAAAACTTTACATACCTAATAAAAGTTGTAGAGAATTTAAATTCCTACAACTTTTATTTCAAAACATTTTTTTGTATAACGCTTAGTTTATCAGTAATTAGCGATTTCCCGTTTTTTTCTCACGAAAACGTGTGAAAAATAGATTTTTTAAGATTTCGGCCTAAGTATACATTTTACGACAAGAGTGTATATATTCAAATTTATAGGAAATTAAAAGACCTACAACTTTTATTTAGAGCATTTTTCTCTACAGAGCCTAGTTTAGCGTGAAAGAATGATTTTCCATGTTTTTAAGCCACAGAGTGTTTATAGAGTGTTTTTAGGCATGTTTTTAAGTTTTTCTAAAGGGAAACTGTAGTTTGGGTGTGTTTTAATCGGAGACATTAAGTCTACGTCAATAACTGAGTTTAGTTAGTACTAGTGAAGACAATTGCAGTTGTTGATGTTTGTACTGACTTGTATATTTTTAAATCGATATTACAGAGTATAGATTATAGCGTAGAAACTGCAGTGCAGTTTTCAGTTTCGTATTAGTCGACTATGTTGCTGTTATTAAAACCAATTTATGGATTTCAAAAGTAAAGTGGGCGTTTCTTGCCATGTAATTATAATAAGTGTAGGTAGCGGTATAAAAAGGCGTAACGAATTAAATTGGTGAGTTTATGTTTAATTTATCTTAGAAAGTAAATTATTTCTACAATTAAACAATTAATGTGTTCCGTTTAAACATTAGTACTACAAACGTATTTTTTCATGTATATATCGTGTTATAAAAATACATTCCAAATACAGTGGAAACTTCCTTATCCGGACTCCCTTTATATGGATCCTCCCATATCCGGATAAAATACAAAAAGGCCTAAATTAACTAAATTAAAATGGCATGGGTAAATAGACAGGTGGAGTGTCAAATTATTTACACTCGATCTGTTCGTTGTTGGGCTAAAATAAATAGTTGTGTTTCTTATCACATGGTCACCCAATTAAATGACTGAATCATTTAAGAACAGAAGAGGTAGAGGTGTAAAAGACACTAATCAGAGTTATCTTCTCTGAAAGTAATGAATTTCATTGTACAGCCAGACCCTGTGGTGAATGAAGTGAAGGTGTCATTTGCAGAGTGGATAATATGTGCTTTTCAGAGGGCCCGGAATGCTGATAAGCGTACTTTTCCACTCAGTGAGGAAGGCAATGGTAAACCACCTCACTCCTCGTTTTACTTTGTAAAACCTCTAGAGGTTCAAACCAGCCTTTCGGCTGTTGACCTAAACAACACATGGGTAAAATGGTTAAAGAGTTAGAAAAATACGATGAACATAAAATAACATAACTATCCGGATTATTATTACTTTCTTTCTTTAGTCTTTCTTTCTTTCTTTCTTAGGACGTCGATATATTTTACGTAGTGATAACATCCAGTTTACCGGACGTCCGTAAGTTATGCATAAAGTGCCAACGTCCGGATAACCGAACATTCCAAAAAATGTTTTTACAAAAATTAATGGAATAATGTATATTGAAACCGCCTTCTGTGGCGTAGTCTACGCGTTACCCTACAAAGCGAAAAATCCCGGGTTCGATTCCCGGTTAGTGTCTGGAAATTTTAACACGTTAAAACCACCGTAATGTACCAAAATCCACAGTAGTTGCTAATGACCAAGCTGTTGAAGATGCGACTTTAAAAAAAACTAAAAAAAAGTATTTTGAACATTTTTAGTGCTAAAACGATTTCTGTTTTTTTATGAACACAATTAATTGTAAGGTTTTATCAATGTGTCTTCCGTAGTTAGCTATAGTTTTACCGAAGGTTTCTAGTTTTATCCTAAAAACTCAGTGGGGGAGGCGATCGCGTTACCGAGCGAAAACTACTAATAAAGCCGTTTTTGGCTTATAGGGGCCGATTTTCTCGAGAGTGCCCTTCAGTATTAAGGTACTGTTAAATTACAGTATCCGGTAAGTTTTTTTAAGTGTTTTTTGTTCTCATTTAGCTAACTACATCAAGGAGGATCACTTAAAGTCGGTGAATGACCGAGAAGTCATTTTTTAACATTTACTCTATTTAAATTTAAAACAAAATCGTCAAATTTAATAATTTTAAGCAATTTTTAATTCCCCGATATATTGTATTACAACAATAAAAATTAATTTTTAACAGGACATTTTATTTTTCTGTAAGGTTGAAATTTTGTTCAGCAATGGCAGGCTTACGCCTGAAAATTTTCTAAATAAGGGCTGGATTATTTTGTACATCCTTATTCAAATTAAATGACAATTTAGATCAAACTTTTAAATATTGTTTCGGAACTGAAAGGGTTAGGGCAGGGGTTCTCAAACTTTTTAGGCCAAGACCCCTGCACCTTGATCTATTCTAGGCTCGCGCCCTCCTCATGTCAAGAGTTAGAAATTAAAACCAACAAAGCAAATGAATAAGTTTATTCATTTTTACTTTCTCTTGCCTATATGAATATATAGGAAGGAAAGTATTGTTTTCATGTCGATTTTAAAGAAATCGAGTTTTCACCGGATCTATACGTTTTCAGACCCCCTGAACCCAAAAAACATGTTTTTAGCGATTGGTCTGTGTGTGTGTGTGTCTGTGTGTGAACAGAATATCTCAAGAACGGAACATCGTACGAACTTGAAACTTGAAACTTAAGTTACATACCACTACCGAACGCGACACGAACATTTTCATCAAAATCGGTCAACCGGAAGTAGTAGTTTATTCGTATAATTTTTCAGTTTTTTGCGATTTTCTCAAAAACTGGTCCTACGATTTTTTTTAAAATCGCCTATTTTACTCAATTTTTTATTCTCTACAAGATAGGGTAGGCGCCATGTTTGCTGAAATTCTCGGTGAGGCTGTTTTCACGTAAAAACGTTGTTTTTTAAGATTACGGCTTTAATATAAATTTTAGCGCAAAAACTTATATAATAAAAGTTGTAGAGAATTTAAAAACCTACAACTTCTGTTTCAAACATTTTTTTGTATAACGCTTAGTTTAGCGGTAATTTGCGATTTTCTGTTTTTTTTCTCACGAAAACGTGAGAAAAATCGATTTTTTTAACATTTCGGTCTTAGTATGCATTTTACGACAAAAGTGTATATAATTAAATTTATAGAAAATTAAAAGATCTACAACTTTTGTTTAGAGCATTTTTCTCTACAGAGCCTAGTTTAGCGTGAAAGCGTGATTTTCCGTATTTTTAAGCCAAACTGAGTTCGATTGTCATTTTGTGTCTTTCACTCATGATTAAAATAAGGTTATGTTTTTGAGGTTAGTTTTTGTTCATTTCTAATGTTTTAATACTAATGTTAGGTTTATTGTTAATAATTTGCATTGGCAAGAGAAAGTTGTGTGAGTGTTTCACACCAGATTTTTTCTTTACTCTTTCAGGCTTGCGCCCCCCTCATGTTAAGAGTTAGAAATTAAAACCAACAAAGCAAATGAATAAGTTTTTTATAATTTTTTCTGTGTTATTAATAAAGTTTTTTATTTTTCTAACTTTCTCGCGCCCCCCTTATTTATCCTTTGCGCCCCCCTTGGGGGTCGCGCCCCACAGTTTGAGAACTCCTGGGTTAGAGAAAGGTTACTGTATTATGAGTCTCCTGAGTTCTGGTGGAATAGGTGGAATAGGAAACCTATTTTAGGAAACCCAAAATAGGTTTCCTATTCAACATAGGAAACCTATTCAAAAGAATGCCATAGACAAACTACTTCAGAATGGCTTAGTCATTCGTCTGACTCATTTATCTCTTCTACAGTACCGAGAACTGCGTAGGTACTGCTACAACAAAGAACAATATTACAGGTAAACTCTCACCAAATATTACTATCTCTTTTTCTCAACTACTCTCTTTCTCTCTCACATTATTATTTACCCCTTCCTCGTACCACTACTCTTGATCTGTCAAGGACATCTGTAGGACAGTTCCATTTAAAAAATAAATAATCGTTGTACCATTATCATTTTTTCGTCTGTAAAACATTCTGTTCGAAGACTACATATTTCTCTCTAGGTCATGTCTGCTGGAACTAATTAAATATATTTTTGACTCCTCTGTCCTTCTAATGTAATTAATGAATGTATGAATAAAACTGAAACTTGCATTAAATTATAAATAAAAATTTGGATTCGTTTACCAATTAAAGCTTAGTACAGTAGACTCTCAGAAATCCAGACTAATGTGGCGGACGGCCGGTCCGGATTTCGAAAAATCCGGTTTCCCGGAGGTTGGCAATTTCGTCTTTATGGCGAATAATTATGACAATAAGCATTAACGTTTATCTGCTTATATAAGAGTGAGCTTCTGTAAAAACTTTAAAAAACTGTAGGCCTAATAAATTGCAGTAGGCTACTGGTACTGTAATTATTCAATATACGAAGCACAAACATTGACTAAACTTAACGCTACTGTACCGTAACAAGATTCGATTGCACTCTTTGTAAGATTTGCAAGTTACGTATTTCGAACATGTAACAATGAATGTCATATATGTCTCAATTATAGAGTAATTACACGATCAACTAAATGAAATCTAAATGTACTGTAGTACGGTACTGTGCTTAGTAAAGTACGGTTCTGGCATTAAATAAAATGCCTCGTAAAATCATAAACATAGATTTTACTGAAACACAGAGCTCCCGACGACGCAAACTACTGTGGGCCCTAAATGACAAAAAATGTCATTTACATACATTTTATATAGTACGCTATTATTATTAAAAAGTACATACACACAAATTATAGTGCTAATCGCATGATCGTTCATCGGGCCAATCCCATGAAAACTTTTTACTGGTTGTTAATTGAAAAGTTGTACATTTTTAGAAAATAAAGTAAAAAAAATCATCGTCCGGACTACCTGGAGTCCGGACTAGCGCGATCCGGATTTTTGAGAGTCTACTGTATTATGTGTCCACGAATGGATAAAAATTAATGCAGGAAGAGACAAAAATTATAAAAAAGTTTACTATTAAAATAAAGTTTTTTGGGTCACTTATTTTTGTATAATATTTTTCTAGTTCAATTGATTAGACCTAAATTACGAGGTGCGGCTGTTAAATAACGAGACTGGCGTAAAAAATTGTATTTTTATTTAATACATAATCACTTATTTTTTATTAATTTTTTTTTATTTAACGTCGCATCAACTGCTGTGGTCATTAGCGACGACGTTGGGGTGTAACTGTGTGTAATGAGGATGAAATGATTTTTTGTAACGTATGAAAATATGCCATGCCTGAGTGGGATTCGAACCCAGGACCGCATGATGAGAGGCGAGCACGTTACCAACTGCGCCAATGCGGCCGGCATAATCACTTATTGTCACCTTCAATATACACTTCTTCTCTATCCCTACAACGCTCCATGCTAATTTTCCATTGTTGGAAGTCATCTTCTGTCAGTTCCTTCAGAACACGTGCCGCTTTCTCTTTTACAGCTTTCACAGATTCAAATCTTGTCCCTTTTAATCCAGATTTCACCTTAGGGAACAGGTAGAAGTCATATGGTGCAAGATCTGCTAAATAAGGTGGATGTTCTAACACTGTGATGCTGTACTTGGCTAGGAACCTCTTGACAGATAACGCGGAATGAGCTGGCGCATTGTCTTGGTGGGGAACCCATGATTTGTCCTTCCACATTTCGGGGTGGTTTTGCCTTACTCTTTGAGGAAGTTTAGTAAGTACCTCAAGGTAGAATTAATATTTATTAATTGTTTGACCTTCAGGAACCCAGTGAAGGTACACAATCCCATGGATATAAAAAAAAACAATCATCATTGCTTTAAATAATTTAAAGTGTGTTGATTTAGTTAAACATAAATTTTTTTAACTTTGTGTTTATTTATTATTGGCGGATTTTACATCATTCTCTTCAGAATCAAAATTTCTACAAGTTTTGCTAAATAAATTTACACATTTATTAGCTATTAAACACAGTTATTGTTCTTCAAACCTAAATAAACGTATTTTTACGCACAGATTTGTCCGTTTTTCATTGGATATTACAAAAACTACTGGAGATATGGTTCTGGAACTCATTTTATTCAATTTTTCGGGTCGACGTACATAAGAAACCCTCAAATCTACTCATAAAATTGGGTTCCTAGACCTAGGATGACTTTATTAAGGCGTATTTTCTGAACCCAGGGTGAAACCTGTCGCCGGCCGTAACTCGCTAACGAAGCGTTTCCGGACCCATTTTTATACAAATTTTTTTCATTATTCTGATGAGAGGAAACGACCTTAGAAGTTTGTCGGGTTACTCGTGAGACACCCTCTATAAAAATCACCTCATTTACTATGTTTTTGTGCTCAACAAAATAGGGTTAGTGCCATATCTGCAAAATTTTTCTTACGGACTTTGCACTCGTGATAAAAAATGATGTTTTTTTTCAAGATTACGGCCTTAATTTACATGCAAGCGTTTTGTGGCAAAAATATATGTAATTAAAGTTATAGGAAATTATAAAACCTTTAACTTTTATGTTGTTTTTTAGGTAATCAGCTGAAAAGCTGGTTTGAACCTCTAGAGGCTTTACTAAGTAAAATGAGGAGTAAGGTGGTTTACCATTGAAACCCTTCCTCACCGAGTTGAAAATTAGCCTAGGCTTATCAGCATGCCAGGCCCTCCAAAAAGCATATACTTTCCACCCTGCTATTGACATTTTTACTTCATTCACCCCACAGGGTCTGGCTGTATAATGAAGTTCATTACTCTCAGAGAAGATAACTGTGGCTAGTGTCTTTTACACCTTAAATGATTGAGTCATATAACTGGCTGACCAAGTAATAAGAAACAGAACTATTTTTTGTAGCCCTACAACTAACAGATCGAGTGAAAATAATTTAACACCCCACCTGCCTGTTATGGACAACTTTATATCAAGCATTATTTGCTGTAGAGCTTAGTTTAGCGTCAATTGGTGATTTTCTGAAATGTTTGAATTGTACAGTGTTGGATTTTCATTTTGCGTCATTCACTCACGATTAAAATTATTTTATGTATTTTATTTTACTTTATTAAACAATGATTAAACATAGTTATATTTTTCTTTATATACATTGGCAATAGAAAGTCGTAAGAATGTTTCACACCAGATTTTTTTATAAATTATGATAACATTGCCATTCAATATTAACAATATGTTTTAAAATCCCTGCGTATTATTTAGCGCTCTCTTGTGGCTGGAAAATAAAATAGAAGAACATGCATGACTAAAAACAGTATCATTTTCCTTCCTTTGTGTAATGTACTGTACTGTATCAATTTAGTTAATACAATTTACATGTTGCTTATAAGAAACAATGAAAATGAAGGAATTAACGGGTACCAGTAACAATAATTATGTGTGACAAATACATTTATCTATTAGTTCAATTTACAATTTTTTTTACTTTTTGACTTTCTCTTGCCTTATATGAGTATGTTGTTAAAATTATCAGCAGAAACGCTGATTGAAACTCTAGAGACTTTACTCGGTAAAACGAGGAGTGGTTTCCCCTTACCTTCCTCACTGAATGACAAAAGTATGCTTATCAGCATGCCAGGTCTTCTGAAAAGCATCTACTTTCCACCCTGCAAATGACACCGTCACTGCATTCGTCACAGGATCTTACTGTATGTTGTTAAGGTCATCAGCCAAAAGGCTGGTTTGAACCTGCAGAGGTTTTACTAAGTAAAACGAGGAGTGAGGTGGTTTACCATTGCCTTACTCACTGAGTGGAAAAGTGCGCTTATCAGCATGCCGGGCCCTCTGAAAAGCACATATTTTCCACTCTGTAAATGACAACTTCACTTCATTCACCACAGGGTCTGGCTGTACAATGAAATTCATTACTTTCAGAGGAGATAACTCTGATTAGTGTCTTTTACACCTCTACCTCTTCTGTTCTTAAATGATTCAGTCATTTAATTGGCTGACCATGCGATAAGAAACAGAACTATTTATTTTAGCCCTGCAACGAACAGATTGAGTGTAAATAATTTGACACTCTACCTGTCTGTTATGGGCAGTTTACTGTATGATGAAATGAAATTCATTATCTCAGATGAGATAACTATGACTACCTACTGTCCATTTCTTTATTATAGATATAGTTGCTGCCCATAACAGATAGGGGGAGTGTCAAATTATTTACACTCAATCTGTTAGTTGCAGGGCTAAAATAAATAGTTCTGTTTCTTTTCACATGGTCAGTCAATTAAATGACTGAATCATTTAAGAACAGAAGAGGTAGAGGTGTACTGTGACACTAATCAGAGTTATCTCCTCTAAAAGTAATGAATTTCATTATACAGCCAGACCCTGTGGTGAATGAAGTGAAGGTGTCATTTGGAGAGTGGAAAATATGTGCTTTACAGAGGGCCCGGCATGCTGATGAGTGTACTTTTCCATTCAGTGAGGAAGGTAATAGTGAACCAACTGACTCCTTGTTTTACTTAGTAAAACCTCTACAGGTTGAAACCAGCCTTTCAGCTGATGACCTAAACAACAACAGATATAGTAGGGTGGTGAGTTGTTTGCTAATGCGAGGGGGATGAAGTTGCAGGGGGCCTGGTACCGAAGTAGTTATTGAAAATCGTTTGTGACTCTAATATTTGTTAGAAGAGCGTGTACTAATGGTATTATAACTACTACTAGGTTATAAGAGGAAGGGAATCATACAAACATACATACTCACCTATCCGTTTCCGGAACACCCCTCGGCCGACTACGCCCATTCCGGAGGAATTTAATCAGCTTAGTGGCTTTGAACTGCTACCCAGCTCCACCACAACCCCTGAGAGTGCTACTCCTACTGAGTGTGCATGGATCCGTCCGCGGGGCGCCACATTCCCCTCGGTACCAGTGTATAAGCGTTGGACTGGTCGCCGCCGAGCTTCCACAAGCTCTCCCACACACCACCGTGCACTACGAATAGCACACGATGGCGTTCACGGCCGGCCCCCATTGCCAAGGAAGCTACTGCTATGCAGGCTTGGATAGGGTAGCCTAAGCCGCGGTTTTTATGGGCACGGTCTGCGTGGTCAGGGCCGTGCCCCCAATCATACAAACAATCGTCTTCCACCTGAATTCCTTACGCTAGTAATCAAGTGAGCTCCCATCTATACCCGAGTTTGGAGCCTTGTTTCTTCAAAACTGCTGGTTCAATTTTAACGCACTATACACCAGAATTTAGCTGATTTCAATCTGCATAGCTGCTTGTCAGTTTCATATTTTTTTAGCAGTTTTTAATATTACGATATCAGGATAAGAATAACAAAACAGCCGGCTTTTTTGCTGCTGCAACAGATCGGGTACATTTAGAAGCTTATAATTCAAACACCGCTCGGCCGATTGATTTGAGATTTCGCCTGTAATATAAACCTGTACCGTGCTATTATATGTACGAAATTTCAGACTTGTATCGTACTACTAGCATGCCCCGCGCGGCTTCGCACGCGAAACATGTGTAGGGCCTAATCATTTTGTTAAAATATGTAACAGAAATTGTGTAGCTGCTAGATCGACTATACTCCAACGTACACACACTCTCTCTCTCTCTCTCTCTCTCTCTCTCTCTCTCTCTCTCTCTCTCTCTCTCTCTCTACCACCCTCCCAACCTCTCTCACACACATACATACACACTCACTCTCTCTCTCTTTCTCGCGCGCGCGCGCACAAACACATAAAACGACGGCGTTTTAATAATTTCCCCGGCGTTAGTATCTCACCGTCATCGAACCCCTTCACATACTTCAACAGCAATACGTACTCACACGTACACACACATACATATAAATATATATATAGTTTTGTCATTGAACAAATTTATAAATCTGTCTTTCTCATTTTTCTTTTTGTCTTCCTCCTGCACCGCGGTTTATTTCTCTCGCTCCTTCTCCTTTGTTTCTTCCTCTTTCACTGCGGTTTATTTATCTTCCCCCTTCACGTTTCTGTCTTCCTCCTACACCGTGGTTTATTTTTCTTCCTCCTTCTCCTTTCTGTCTTCCTCCTTCACCAAAGTTAAATTGTCTTTCCTTTCTCCTTTCTGTCTTCCTCCTTCACCTTGGTTTACCACTTGCGTACCAGTAACTCTCTGTTTTCCTCCTATCTGCCTACCAGTTCTATCTGTCTTTCTCTTTCATCGCGGTTGATTTGTCTTCCTCCTCCTCCTTTCTGTCTTCCTCCTTCACCGTGGTTCATTTGTCTTCCTCCTTCTCCTCCTTCCTGTTTCCCTCCTTCACCATGGTTTATTTGTCTTCCCCGCTTCTCCTTTCTGTCTTCCTCCTTCACCGTGGTTTATTTGTCTTCCCCTCCTCCTCTCTGTCTTCCTCCTTCACTGCGGTTTATTTGTCTTCCTTCACCACAACAGAAGAATGCCTACGCTATCTATCGGATTTAATTGGAACTAAATTTACTACTGGTGTGGATGCTTTCGCTATCTATCGGATTTTTTTGGAACTAACTTTTAAATATGCGTGGACGCTTACGCTATCTATCGGATTTCATTGGAACTAAATTTACTACTGGTGTGGATGCTTTCGCTATCTATCGGATTTTTTTGGAACTAACTTTTAAATATGCGTGGACGCTTACGCTATCTATCGGATTTCATTGGAACTAAATTTACTACTGGTGTGGATGCTTTCGCTATCTATCGGATTTTTTTGGAACTAACTTTTAAATATGCGTGGACGCTTACGCTATCTATCGGATTTTATTGGAACTAACTGTACAATAGGTGTGGAAGCCTATGCTATCTATCGGATTTTATTGGAACTAGTTGCTAAGCTAGTTGCGATAAATTCCGGTAGATAGCGTGAGCATTCACACCTATTGTACAGTTAGTTCCAATGAAATCCGATAGATAGCGTAAGCATCCACACCAACAGTAAATTTAGTTCCAATGAAATCCGATAGATAGCGTAGGCATCCTTCTGTTGTGGTGAAGGAAGACAAATAAACCGCGGTGAAGGAGGAAGACAGAGAGGAGGAGGGAAAGACAACTAAACCACGGTGAAGGAGGAAGACAGAAAGGAGAAGCGGGGAAGACAAATAAACCATGGTGAAGGAGGAAGACAAATGAACCACGGTGAAGGAGGAAGACAGAAAGGAGGAGGAGGAAGACAAATCAACCGCGGTGAAAGAGAAAGACAGATAGAACTGGTAGGCAGATAGGAGGAAAACAGAGAGTTACTGGTACGCAAGTGGTAAACCAAGGTGAAGGAGGAAGACAGAAAAGAGGAGGAAACAAATAAACCGTGGTGAAGGAGGAAGACTGAAAGGAGGAGGAGGAGAGACAAATGAGCCACGGTGAAGGAGGAAGACAGGAAGGAGGAGAACGAGGAAGACTTGAACCACGGTGAAGGAGGTTGACAAAAAGGAGGAGGAGGAAGACAAACAAACCACGGTGAAGGAGGAAGACAGGAAGGAGGAGGAGAAAGACAAATGAACCATGGTAAAGGAGGAAGACAGGAAGGAGGAGGTGGAAGACAAATGAACCACGGTGAAGGGGGAAGACAGAAAGGAGGAGGAGGAAGACAAATAAACCGCGGTGAAGGCGGAAGGCAGAAATGTTAGAGGAAGATAAATAAACCATGGTGAAGGAGGAAGGAAGAAACACGAAGGGGGAAGACAAATAAACCGTGGTAAAGGGGGAGGACAGAAAGGAGGAGGAGGAAGAGAAATTAACCACAGTTAGGGAGGAAGACAGATAGGAGAAGGAGGAAGACAAATAAACCTCGTTGAAGGGGAAGACAAAAAAGAGAAGGAGGAAAAGAAATAATCTGCGGTGAAGGTAGCAAACAAATAAACCGCGGTGAAGGCGGAAGGCAGTAATGTTAGAGGAAGACAAATAAACCATGGTGAAGGAGGAAGGAAGAAACACGAAGGGGGAAGACAAATAAACCGTGGTAAAGGGGGAGGACAGAAAGGAGGAGGAGGAAGAGAAATTAACCACAGTTAGGGAGGAAGACAGATAGGAGAAGGAGGAAGACAAATAAACCTCGTTGAAGGGGAAGACAAAAAAGAGAAGGAGGAAGAGAAATAATCTGCGGTGAAGGTAGCCAACAAATAAACCACGTTGAAGGAGAAAGAGAGAAAGGAGGGGGATGAAGACAAATAGTGGTGAAGGAGGAGAGAGAAAGTTATATTAGTTATATCAAAAATTTGCCGGATAAAAATTATTCAAATAAGTAAATTTGATTGTAAATACAAGTTTTTGAAAGAATTTTATTTCAATTATTAATGAGAATGTGTTTGTATTACTCTTTTAAGCTTTTTTTTCTTAAAACAATACAATATTGATTTATAACTTATTTTATGTGCCTTCTTAAAGTGTGGACGCGAAATTGATAGCAAATGAGTAATTGACATCTCTGTGTTAATATTCATAATATAAAAAAATAATACAAATTCAATAATATTATGGAACAGCAATTGACCAGTTATTCGCCAGTATATATATTTTTAATAATTTAAATAATAAATAGACAGGGGATAGTGTATGGAGTAGTGACTTTTACACCTGTACATTTTCTGTTGTTAAATACTTCAGTCAATTTATTGGCTGACCATATATGATAAGGAACATAAGATTTTTGTTACCCTGAAACTAATAGATTGAGTGCAAATAATTTAACTCTCCATCTGTCAGTTATGGGCAAATCTTAAAACATAAACTGTTATATAAATAACAAATTTTGTACATGCAGAGTATAATAATAAAAAGTAATAATAATAATAATAATAATAATAATAATAATAATACACAACAACGCGTAGGTGGCTCAGACCAAGTGGTTATGCGTGGATAGATTACGTCATTTCTTGCCAATTCATTTTTTAACTCACATTTACTTGTGACGTCACATTCACCGATACTTCATTAAAATACAAGTTGTTTTAACCGTGGGAGCTATTTGATATTCTGTAATTTACGGTAATATTTTTCTGGAGGATAAAATACACGGTAAAACTTTTAGGATAGGTTCAACAACATTATTTTTCTTTAATTTATTCACCCAATATCAAATTAAATTCAATGTAAGTACCAAAAATAGTTTTTAAATTTAAAATTGGATTAACTACGTCATCTGAAATGTAATTTCTATACAATTTGTGCTTAGTATGAAGAAAAATATTTTAAATATAGTTATATAGGCGTACATCATTTTATTTTCTCACGTACGATTGAATTGAACGCAAATCTACGTAATTGCGTATACATTTATTTAATGTTAACAAGTAAACAACTTCAGTAACTATCTCATTTCCGTTTCAGGATTATTTTTAAAAATGTACTTTTCATTTTCATATAAAAATATATAACTTAATGCGTTGTTGTTTAGGTCATCAGCCGAAAGGCTGGTTTGAACCTTTAGAGGTTTTACTAAGTAAAACGAGGAGTGAGGTGGTTTACCATGCCTTCCTCACTGAATGGAAAAGTATGCTTATCAGCATGCCGGGCCCTCTGAAAAGCACATATTTTCCACTCTGCAAATGACACCTTCACTTCATTCACCACAGGGTCTGGCTGTATAATGAAATTCATTACTTTCAGAGGAGATAACTCTGATTAGTGTCTTTTACACCTCTACCTCTTCTGTTCTTAAATGATTCAGTCATTTAATTGGCTGACCATTTGACAAGAAACAGAACTATTTATTTTAGCCCTGCAACGCACAGATTGAGTAAAAAATTTGACACTCCACCTGTCTGTTATGGGCAGACTTAATGCGTAATTTGTAAAATTAATTTAATTAAGGAACATAGCCTCGTTTTTTAAGGATTCCTGTTAAATGAAAGGAATGGAGAAGAACAAAAGAACTCGGAAAATCATTGGACAATGAATAGATAGGATAGATACTATAGTATTGTGACACTTATTGCTATGGTTCGTTTCGGGATCTAGGTAATTAAATAATTAATACACTAAAGTTTACAATTACAATTATTTATTACAACTAAAAGATTTACAAAATAAATAATAAACTAATTATAATGATATAATACAATAAATAACTTAATAACTTACTTAAAATAAATAATAAACTAGTTACAATGGAGTAACACAATAAATAAGTTAAATAATTTACTTATTACTACTTACAATAATAAATTATACACAAAAAGATAGTATAACAATACCTTGGAACCGTTAACCTGATATAACGCCCCGATAGCACGTAATAAACACTCGTCAGAGATCAAACGGATACCAACTAACTGACCGCGCTCGGGGGTCTCTTTATATAGTGAATCAAAAAAGAATCTTCTCGAAAGACACCGAAATTCGATACAAATAAGAAAGTATAAAAAACCCCATTATAAATGAGTGCTAGAAAAATCTATTGTGAACAAGTCAACAATAGAACTATTGTAATAGAAAGTGTTACAGGTGACCTTTTCATAAATAGTTGTACAACAAAGACCTTTTATAAATAGGTAACCTATTGTCACTTTTTCATTCTATTATCTACTCTTTAGATCTATTATCTACTCTTTATCTACTCTTTACTGCCCATAACAGACAGGTGGAGTGTCAAATTTTTTACTCAATCTGTGCGTTGCAGGGCTAAAATAAATAGTTCTGTTTCTTGTCACATGGTCAGCCAATTAAATGACTGAATCATTTAAGAACAGAAGAGGTAGAGGTGTAAAAGACACTAATCAGAGTTATCTCCTCTGAAAGTAATGAATTTCATTATACAGCCAGACCCTGTGGCGAATGAAGTGAAGGTGTCATTTACATAGTGGAAAATATGTGCTTTTCAGAGGGCCCGGCATGCTGATAAGCGTACTTTTTCACTCAGTGAGGAAGGCAATGGTAAACCACCTCACTCCTCGTTTTACTTAGTAAAACCTCTAGAGGTTCAAACCAGCCTTTCGGCTGTTGACCTAAACAACAACAACAACAACAAACACTCGTCAGAGATCAAACGGATACCAACTAACTGACCGCGCTCGGGGGTCTCTTTATATAGTGAATCAAAAAAGAATCTTCTCGAAAGACACCGAAATTCGATACAAATAAGAAAGTATAAAAACCCCATTATAAATGAGTGCTAGAAAAATCTATTGTGAACAAGTCAACAATAGAACTATTGTAATAGAAAGTGTTACAGGTGACCTTTTCATAAATAGTTGTACAACAAAGACCTTTTATAAATAGGTATCCTATTGTTACTTTTTCATTCTATTATAGGGTGATTCAAAAAGAGCGCCGTTTTTGATATATCAAATTAAGAGATTTATTTTATTGAAAAACTGAAAATAAATACATCAACAAGTTCATCTTACCTTCCGATTTCATGTATGAAAAATGATGTCATGCATGTGTCCTCCTCTACTGCGCTGGCACGCATCAACTCTGTCCATGAAATTGGATATTACTGCACGACAAGTTTCGACTTCCATTTGCCCGATAACCCGTCGAATTTCCTCCTTCAAGTCATTGATGTTTCGGGGTTTATTGGCATACACCAATGACTTCAGATGACCCCAAAGATGAAAGTCACAAGGCGTCAAGTCACACGACCTTGGTGGCCATTGATGGTCGGAATTACGAGAAATGATGCGATCCTGGAACCGTTCACGGAGCAACAACATTGTTTCTCGTGCAGCAACTAAATTTTATACGGGTGATATTGGAGATCGTACCGAAGAATTCTCCGTACAGACGAACATCGTAAACCCAATTGTTGAGAACGGCGACGTATTGATTGTGCTGGGCTAACAGCCACACTCTCACGAACCAACGCAACGTTCTGCTCAGTTCGGCCAGAATGACGACGTCCAGAACTTTTAAGGTCGACTGTTGAACCCGTCTCAAAAAACTTTTTCATGAGCCTGCGAACTGTTGATTCATTCGGTGCTTCATTACGTCCTAGAGTACCGCGAAGTCGCCTGACAGTAGCCGCATAACTCTCTCCACTCTGGTAAAATGTTTTGACGATTAACACTCGTTGTGCAATAGTAAACTTCTCCATGGTTAGACACAGACTGCGAGAGTACTACACTACGAACAAGAGAAACTACAACTGAATCGTCAATCGGAATGTTCTCCGAAATAGAAATGAGGTCTAACAATGTTGCCAACCGATAAACAAAAATTTACCAGTCGTTTAAAAACCGGCGCTCTTTTTAAATCACCCGTTATCTACTCTTCACCATTTTATGAATGAAGTATAGTGCATTTGTTTTTGGAAGAAGCTTGTAAGGGAAGGGTGAATAGGTAGAGTACGGATAGTTTCAACGGGGCAAGTGTTGTCTCCTTCTCACTTAATGATCATTCTCTCTCTACCTAAATGTATACTACTCTGTTACAACTACTACGCTAGACTAAAAACTAGTTAAAAATTTTATATTTTCTGTTTTCTTTTGCCTTTCTCCATCTGAATCCGATATCTTTAATAATTTTCCTCAGCGACCATTTACTTCCTTTGAAATTAATTTTCTACCGCAAAATGGGGAGTAATGAATTCAAAGTTGGCCATTCAGCGTTTGTTTTATGATTATATATTGTTCTTCTCACAACACACTTATCAAAATCGTCCACTTCACTCTTTACTTTCCTTCTCATTCTTTTCTTATTTGGTGTTCTGATTAGCACATCAGGGTTTTTCTTTTTTCTTTCAAAATTCTTTTAACTGTACTACGCGAAATCCCCATAGCTCTGGCTACACGATTTTGCACATCGGTCAGTAAAATTGGTCCGTTTTGTTCAGCTTCTTTTTTTATAAAATTGTATACACTAACTATATACTCCCTAGCCTGACCGCGTATTACCTGTCTTTTCCGTATTACACTAGCACTCGTGCTCGAATTTTCATTACTACAACTAGGTTCCATTTTAATAACTATAAATAAATAAAAAATATAACCGAAACAAAGAATACATACAAAAAATTAATATAAACAAAACCAAACAGCAAAAGAGTAAAATTAATAGAGTTGAAGGCTGGTGAAGGGAATAGAACAACAAAAATCTGGTGTGAAACACTCACACAACTTTCTCTTGCCAATGCAAATAATTAACAATAAACCTAACATTATTAATAAAATATTAGTTTAAACATTATTAATAAAACTAACCTCAAAAACATTAGTGATATACGCAAAATTAAAATCGATCTCAGTTTGGCTTAAAAATACGGAAAATTGCTCATTCACGCTAAAATAGGCACTGTACAAAAAAATGCTTGAAATAAAAGTTGTAGATCTCTTAATTTTCTATAAATTTTATTATATACACTTTTGTCGTAAAATGCATTCTAAGGCCGAAATCTTAAAAGAATAGATTTTTCACACGTTTTCGTGAGAAAAAAACAGAAAATTGCTAATTACCGCTAAACTAAGCGTTAAACAAAAAAATGTTTGAAATAAAAGTTGTAGAATTTTACATTCTCTACAACTTTTAGTATATAACGTTTTGCGCTAAAATGCATATTAAAGTGCAATCTTAAAAAGAAAATGTTTTTACGTAAAAACACCTCACGCAGAATTTCAGCAAACATGGCGCCTATCCTATCTTGTAGAGCATAAAAAATGTAGTAAACCAGGCGATTTTTAAAAAAATCGTAGGACCAGTTTTTGAGAAAATTGCAAAAAAGTGATAAATTACACGAATAAACTACTACTTCCGGTTGACCGATTTTGATGAAAATGTTCGTGTCGGATCCGGTAGTGGTATGTAACTTAAGTTTCAAGTTTCAAGTTCGTACGATGTTCCGTTCTTGAGATATTTTGTTTACACACACACACACACACACACACACACACACACACACACACACACACACACACACACACACACACACACACACACAGACACACACACAGACCAATCGCTAAAAACATGTTTGTGTGGGTTCAGGGGGTCTGAAAACGTATAGATCCGGTGAAAACTCGATTTCGAAAAATCGACATGAAAACATTACTTTCCTTCCTATATATTCATATAGGCAAGAGAAAGTAAAAATATTAAACATTACAAATAAATATTAATTTAATAATAATATAGGCCTGTAATATCAGTTTTAAATCAAATAGGTTTACTTGTTGCAAGTCCTTAGGACTTGCAACGTTTATACTTAAAAATTATATTAAGTAAAAGGCTGGTTTCACACCGAACCAGTCAAGTCCAATCCAGTCACGTCCAGTCTAGTCGCGTCAGACGCTTGTAGACTCAACAGATATTTTTAACGGTTATTTCAATGGAAGACGCCTAGTTGGCTTTCACACCGACAGCGTCAAATCCAATCCAGTCAAATCCATTTTGAACTCGACTTATGAAGACTCAGCAAGTTGAAATTCTAACAGTCCGACTTAGGCCTAAAGGATTTACGAAGTAACATCGTTCAATCCTACTTACCAATATAATTTGTTACTATTTACTCGTAATATCTGCCAATCTTTCCTGTGGCAGGATAGCAAGACGGTAATTTGTATTTTCTTTCATTATTTCCTCCTTTAGCACATTATTAAGTTGAAAGAAACTGTTTGCACTCATTTGAAAAAACTTATAAAATTTCTCCGGATCCTTAAGTAAATCAGGAAACAAATGTCTAAAGTTCTCGAAAGTTGGTCTTCTTACGTTAATAGGGTGAACCCAAACTGTCCTATTTTTCCTTCTATTTTTTTGTCTACGAATAAGTCTACGAAGAATAATAAATTTAGCGATCTCGACTTCCATATCGAACCAAATTTAATTAGTAACTGACGACTTGATAGTTGACTGCCTCTGTGTGAAACCCCCTTGACTTGACTGGACTGATGTGACAGACGCGACTGGACTGGGCGCGACTTGACTGGTTCGGTGTGAAACCAGCCAAAGAGGAAAGTGCTAATTAGGTCATCTGTATTTTAGAAAAATTTCATGACAACTACTGTCATGTTATGAAAAGTTAATAACCATCAAACGTGACATATTAATAGTATGCGTGATGTAGGGACATGATGAAGGCTATTTCAACATGTTAAATATAAAATCATGTTATGCTTTTAAAATTCATGTTATTGCCTTTAGGCTACTTACATTTATTATAAATGTGAAATACAAGTTAGGCCTACTGGCTGACTCACTCATCAAAAAAAATTTCCAAAATTACGTCTCGACGCCTAAAAATTTAATTAAAATTTAGTATGTATTATATACAGGGTGATTCACGAAGATATGCAGAAACTTTAGGAGCTCATTGTACATAAAAAAATAATGAAAAAAGTTTGTATAAACATGAGTCCGGAAATGCTTCGTTTCCGAGTTACGGCTAGTGAAAGTTTCGCCCGGATTTCAGCTCACCAGGTGAAATGAGGTCTTCCTAGAATTCTGGTAAGGTAAATTAAGGGGCGAATTCAATAATTTCTAATGGTTTTTGATCTGATAAATTGAATAAAACAGGTCCCAAGAACTGTAAGTTAAATAGTTTTTAAGAAAACCAGTGTCAAATGCAAAAAATGGAGTGAAAAACATCTTTGGGCAAGAATAACTTTGTTATTTCACCAAGAAACAGTTAAATGTTTTTAATAAAACATGTAGAAAATTTTATTCTGAACAAACCGGTGTAAATTAAGTACACAGAAAGTGAATAGATGTTTGATTAAATGAATTTTTATTCATAAAAGTACAAAGTAAAATTAACCGGAAAAACTAAGATGAAAAAATGTGTTTTTTTCACTCCATTTTTTTATTTGACACTGTTTTTCTCAAAAACTACATTTAACTTACAGTTCTGGGACCTATTTTATTCAATTTATCTGATTAAAAACCATTAAAAACGATTGAATTCGCCCCTTAATCTACCTTACCAGAATTTCAGGAAGACCTCATTTCACCTGGTGAGCTGAAATCCGGGCGAAATCTTTCGCTAGCCGTAACTCGGTAACGAAGCATTTCCGGACCCATGTTTATATAAACTTTTTTCATTATTTTTACATGTACAATGGGCTCCAAAAGTTTCTGTATATCTTCGTGAATCACTCTGTATAATAGAATCTATACTGGTAACGCAATATAAGTTGACGATAGTCAGTGATAGTATGTGAGAGTATATTAGAGTACAGTTGAGCCGTCCTTAGTTTGCTCCTTCTGTCAACAAACCAAAGCCACCTACTACAGGGTGCACGCTAGAGTCCACCATTTTATGGATGTCGTATTCCTATTAAGTTAACTATGTTTTAAATTATAAGTACTGAAAGTACTTAAAACATCAGTCATGATATAATACAGGCCTAACAATTTCATTTATAAAAATACTTTTAAAAGTATTTTGTTTTTATTTTTTTATCAGCGTGTACTCATTTTTATATAATGCATACAATTCCATCCCAACGTCGTCGCTAATGACCGTTGCAGTTGATGCGACGTTAAATAAACAAAAAAAAAAAATGTTCCTGTCTATATCATGAAATTTCTTTCATGGCCGTTATCGAATCACTACAGTTAATTTTTATGGATAGAGTTCTTTACTATTTTCATTATCCTAATAATTTTCATATCTTAGTTTCTTACTTCATCTAAAACCATCGTACCACTGATGTTTTTATTACAAGAATTTTTTTTAAAATTGTATTTTTTAAGGGTTTAACGTCCCGGCTATTTTGAATTTACTGTATTATACAGACGATGAAGGATAATAAATGAAAATGAATGGTAAAAAAATTCCACATCTGACCGGGAATTAAACCCGGGACACCTTGTGTGTAATCTAATTATAAACTGTAATAAATTGGCATTACATTTTATAACAGTTTTTTTTTGTTAATTATTATTAATTTATTTACATTCATTTACTAGTAACCGTAATGAAATTCATAAGTAACATGAGTAAAACATACTCATTTTAAACGAACAGAAATAAAAAGTTTAAAATGTACTTGAAAAAATTGGAAAATTCGTTAACCAGTCAGTTTAAAGAAAATCACACGTAAAATCATGAAATCATCATGAGGATGACGAGGGTTTACGAGGGTGTAGATTACGTTAGAAGGGATTGGTATTGGATTAAAAGCCAAAGCTCATGAATATCAAGATTGTCAAGGATTTTATTGAGTGAGAATCGAACTAAGGAACTATAACTTAATATTTGACTATTTAACCCTTTATAGGGCAGTACTCTGCCCTTAAGAGACAGAAAGGGTGGAGTGTCAAATTATTTACACTCAATCTGTTAGTTGCAGGGCTAAAATAAATAGTTCTGTTTCTTGTCACATGGTCAGTCAATTAAATGACTGAATCATTTAAGAACAGAAGAGGTAGAGGTGTAAAAGACACTAATCAGAGTTATCTCCTCTGAAAGTAATGAATTTCATTATACAGCCAGACCCTGTGGTAAATGAAGTGAAGGTGTCATTTGCAGAGTGGAAAATATGTGCTTTTCAGAGGGCCCGGCATGCTGATAAGTGTACTTTTCCATTCAGTGAGGAAGGCAATGGTAAACCACCTCACTCCTCGTTTTACTTAGTAAAACCTCTACAGGTTCAAACCAGCCTACAGGCTGATCACCTAAACAACACAACAACAGGGCAGTACTATGGGGGGAAACATATATGTCATAAAATATTAAATTTTGTTTTATAGGGACTTGAATAGTGTATTTCTAGTGCCAGAACAGTAAGATATTTCTTTTTTTTTTGTCAAGTCCTGGTAAGTATACTTACCAAGGAATGTTTATTGAAATGGGAATCACATAATATTTGATGGTAAGAATGCTTATTAAAACAACTTGTAGATCTATAGTAGCCTATAACTGAAAAATGTGTTGAATTACTTACCTTAACTTTATATTAGCACGAATGCTTGTTTTCCCGTAAAAAAAACTAGAATTTTCTAAGCACTGTACAAAAGTAACAACAAAATAACAAGGTAGTCCACGCTTGTCTGAACCTTACCACATTCGTGTAACTCACAAAGCCAACAGTCGCTGCGCGCTAATTTCAATATGTGGATAACCTACTTACCAGAGAACATCTATAAAACAATAAAATGCCAATAAGGTTCAACTGCATAGCTTATTCTTTTAAAAAAATCGATCTTATTGCCAATGGTATGTATACCTACCACGGACCTATAAAGGATTAAACGACCATACCAACAAGTTCCATACCTACTAAATATTTCACTAAATTATTATTTTTACTTTCTCTTGCCTATATGAATATATAGGAAGGAAAGTATTGTTTTCATGTCGATTTTTAGAAATCGAGTTTTCACCGGATCTTTACGTTTTCAGACCCCCTGAACCCAAAAAACATGTTTTTAGCGATTGGTCTGTGTACGTGTCTGTGTTGTGTGTGTGTGTGTGTGTGTGTGTGTGTGTGTGCGCGCGCGCGCGCGTGCGTGTGTGTGAACAGAATATCTCAAGAACGGAACATCGTACGAACTTGAAACTTGAAACTTAAGTTACATACCACTACCGGACCCGACACGAACATTTTCATCAAAATCGGTCAACCGGAAGTAGTAGTTTATTCGTATAATTTTTCACTTTTTTGCGATTTTCTCAAAAACTAGTCCTACGATTTTTTTTAAAATCGCCTGGTTTACTACATTTTTTATGCTCTACAATATAGGGTAGGCGCCATGTTTGCTGAAATTCTGCGTGAGGCTGTTTTTACGTAAAAACTTTTTCTTTTCAAGATTGCGGCTTTAATATGCATTTTAGCGCAAAACGTTATATATAATAAAAGTTGTAGAGAATATAAAATTCTACAACTTTTTTTTCAAACAATTTTTTGTATAACGCTTAGTTTAGCGGTAATTAGCGATTTTCTGTTTTTTTTCTCACGAAAACGTGAGAAAAATCGATTTTTTTAACATTTCGGTCTTAGTATGCATTTTACGACAAAAGTGTATATAATTAAATTTATAGAAAATTAAAAGATCTACAACTTTTGTTTAAAGCATTTTTCTCTACAGAGCCTAGTTTAGCATGAAAGCGTGATTTTCCGTATTTTTAAGCCAAACTGAGTTCGATTGTCATTTTGCGTCATTCACTCATGATTAAAATAAGGTTATGTTTTTGAGGTTAGTTTTTGTTTATTTCTAATATTTTATTAATAATGTTAGGTTTATTATTAATTATTTGCATTGGCAAGAGAAAGTTGTGTGAGTGTTTCACACCAGATTTTTTAAATTCCTGATGTGTGTACGTTGCAATCTGTTCAATTTAGAACAATAAGCAACCCCATGACCCAATCAGATGAGGATGATATGTATGACGTGTTAATGAGACTGTGTAGTCTTGTACTGACCCAGGTCGACCATTCCTGAGAGAGTATGGTTAATTGAACCCCAACCATCAAAGTACACCGGTAACCCATGTCTAGTATTCAAATCCGTATAAAAGTAACTACCTTAACTAGGATTTGAACCAGGAACCTTAGTCTCCGAAAATCAGCTGTTAAACAGCTGATTTTGGCGACGACTTTACCTCTAGACCAACCCGGTGGGTTAAATAAAGTAATAAATCTAACGTTATCTCAGAGAAATTTTTTTTGTAAAGACGCAAAGTTGGTGTATTTTTCATTGTACTGAATAGATAAGAAATTAAGAGTTAATAGAAGCATTATTCTTCTTCTTCTTATTATTATTATTTTATTAATTACAATGATATTTAGTCTTGTGATGTTTCTCTACATAAGAGAGTGCAGTTCAAATCGGAATGTTTACTACTTGGGTGAGAAAATTATTTCATCGTAATAGGTTAGTTACTTGTGGTAATTATTTGTATTAGTTAGTTATGTTAATTGAAGGTTAGTTAATTATTTTAGAAAATTACAGAAAATTTTCCTCATCTTTGCGTTATGCAATTTGTATGAAAATTGCATTACTGAAATTATTTACGATTTAAAGTATGGGTCGGGAAATCTGCGATACTTACTTGTTGCTTAAGTCTTCGTTGAAGCCCTAATCTCTAAAAGTCAATAATCAGTGGGCTAAACTTTTTCGATCCATTGAAATTTTCTTAATAACTTTTATGTTTTCTTTAAATAATTTACTCGACAACTTAGGTTTATTATTTAGTACCTTAAAAATGTATTTTACGAAGTGTTTATCATCTATTCCTTTTTTCGTTTGTGGACTATTTTAGACGATATGAGGTGATTTTAGACGTTTCTGGAAGATCTTTTTGCAGCCCACATTCTCAGCATTCCTTCACTGTAGGTTTTCTCCTTTCTTCTGTCCACTCGGTGTTCTGTTTTTACTCTTCATGGAAACCCTTAAAATCCGTAATTACTTTTCTGAGTTTGGTTCAGTTCAATAAGTTTTCGTAGTTTCTTCTGATTTTTTTTACTTTCTCTTGCCTACATGAATATATAGGAAGGAAAGTATTGTTTTCATGTCGATTTTAAGAAATCGAGTTTTCACCGGATCTACGCGTTTTCAGACCCCCTGAACCCCATAAAATATGTTTTTAGCGATTGGTCTGTGTGTGTGTGTGTGTGTGTACAGATAATCTCAGAAACGGAACATCGTACGTACTTGAAACTTGAAAGTTAAGTTACATACCACTATCGGACCCGACACGAACATTTTTATTAAAATCGGTCAACCGGAAGTAGTAGTTTATTCGTATAATTTTTCACTTTTTTGCGATTTTCTCAAAAAATGGTCCTATGATTTTTTTTTAAAAATCGCCTGGTTTACTCAATTTTTTATTCTCTACAAGATAGGGTAGGCGCCATGTTTTCTGAAATTCTTGGTGTGACTGTTTTTACGTAAAAAAGTGTTGTTTTAAGATTACGGCTTTAATATGTAGGCCTATTATAGCGAAAAAATTTATATAATTAAAAATATAGAAAATTAAAAGTACTACAACTTTCATTGCTAACATTGTTTTGTATAACGCTTAGTTTAGCGGTAATTAGCGATTTTCAGTTTTTTCTCACGAAAACGTGTAAAAAATCGGTTTTTTAAAGATTTCGGCCTTAGTATGCATTTTATGACATAATTTTATATAATCGAATTTATAGAAAATTAACAGATCTACAACTTTCATTCAAAGCATTTTTCTCTACAGAGCCTAGTTTAGCGTGAAAGAGTGATTTTTCGTATTTTTAAGGCAAACTGAGGTCGATTTTCATTTGGCGTCTTTCATATGATTAAAATTAGGTAATGTTTATTGAGGTTAGTTTTTTGTTTATTTCTAATGTTTTATTACTAATGTTAGGTTTATTGTTAATTGTTTGCACTGGCAAGAGAAAGTTGTGTGAGTGTTTCACACCAGAGTTTTTCAATATACTTTCAATAATTTATCCTACACCTTAGGTTTATTGTGTTAAAAATTTGTTTTGTCAACCGGTTGTCATCCATTCTATACAGGTGTTCATTAATTTTTGTCTTATCATTTTAATCGTCCATTTTTCTAGTTTAACCTACCGGGTTGGTCTAGAGGTAAAGTCGTCGCCAAAATCAGCTGTTTAACAGCTGATTTTCGGAGACGAAGGTTCCTGGTTCAAATCCTAGTAAAGGTAGTTACTTTTATACGGATTTTAATGCTAGACAGTTACCGGTGTACTTTGATGGTTGGGGTTCAATTAACCATACTCTCTCAGGAATGGTCGGCCTGAGTCTGTACAAGACTACACCTCATTTACACATCATCCTCATCTCATTGGGTCATAGGGTTGCTTATTGTTCTCAATTGAACAGATTGCAACGTACACATATTAGGAATTAAAAAAACAAAAAAAATAGTTCAGGCTAGTCAGCTGATTATGTGATAAAAACAAAACTATTTTTTGTAGTTACTTTATATGGGATTTAGATTTATAGTTCCTTTAGATTGGATTTATTTTTAAAGTTACTTTACTTTGTGTAAAACGTTGGTATAAAATGAAAGAGGAAATATTATATGGAATAATTTCTTAAATCTTATATTAAAAAAATGTACTATATTATTTTACTCGGTTTACCAGTTGATTTTCGGGGACGAAGGTTCCTGGTTCAAATCCTAGTAAAGATAGTTACTTTTATACGGATTTAAATACTAGACAGTGGTTGCTGGTGTACTTTGATGGTTAGGATTCAATTAACTGTACTCTCTCAGGAATGGTCGGCCTGAGTCTGTACAAGACTACACCTCATTTACACATCATACGTATCACCCTCATCTCATTGGGTCATGGGGTTGCTTATTGTTCTAAATTGATGAACAGATTGCAACGTACACATATTAGAAATTTAAAAAAATAATAATAGTTCAGTCTAGTCAGCTGACCATGTGACAAAAACAGAACTATTTTTGCTTTCTCTTGCTTATATGAATATATAGGAAGGAAAGTATTGTTTTCATGTCGATTCTTCGAAATCGAGTTTTCACCGGATCTATACGTTTTCAGACCCTCTGAACCCAAAAAACATGTTTTTAGCGATTGGTCTGTGTGTGTGTGTGTAGATACAAAATATCTCAAGAACGGAACATCGTACGAACTTGAAACTTGAAACTTAAGTTACATACCACTACCGGACCCGACACGAACATTTTCATCAAAATCAGTCAACCGGAAGTAGTAGTTTATTCGTATATTTTTTCATTTTTTGCGATTTTCTCAAAAACTGGTCTTACGATTTTTTTTATAATCGCCTCATTTACTCAATTTTCTATTCTCTACAAGATAGGGTAGGCGCCATGTTTGCTGAAATTCTTGGTGAGGGTGTTTTTACGTAAAAAAAGTGTTTTTTTAAGATTACGGCTTTAATATGTAGGCCTATTATAGCGCAAAAATTTATATAATAAAAAATGTAAAAAAGTTAAAATTCTACAACTTTTATTTCAAATATTTTTTTGTATAACGCTTAGTTTAGCGGTAATTAGAAATTTGCTGTTTTTTCTCACGAAAACGTGTGAAAAATTGATTTTTTAAGATTTCGGGCTTAGTATGCATTTTACGACAAAAGTGTATATAATAAATTTTATAGGAAATAAAAAGATCTACAACTTTTATTAATAGCATTTTTCTCTGCAGAGCCTAGTTTAGCGTGAAAGAGTGATTTTCCGTATTTTTAAGCCAAACTGAGTTCGATTTTCATTTTGCGTCTTTCACTCATGATTAAAATAAGGTTATGTTTTTGAGGTTAGTTTTTGTTTATTACTAATGTTAGGTTATATTGTTAGTTATTTGCATTGGCAAGAGAAAGTTGTGTGAGTGTTTCACACCAGATTTTTTAAAGTTACTTTACATTGTGTAAAACGTTGGTATAAAATGAAAGAGGAAATATTATATGGAATAATTTGTTAAATCTTATTTAAAAAAAAAAAATAGTATATTAAATTACTCTGTACTTTACAGGCTTACCAACATAAATATAATGAAATGATACACATTGTTAAAATAATTTTAATATTCATAGAAAACTAACACATATCAGAGTGCGTGATGGGAATTTTGTGTTCATACCAAAGTCAAGGTCCTCTTTCTTAACTCTTGTAATTCCTTATTTTGTTTTGCAACCTGTTTTTATAATACTTATGCAGTCTATTATTTAACCGCACAAATCCCCTCTGATTTCTGTAATAATGCTATACATTGTCCGTGCTATCTACATACGGTTAGTCTATAAACAAACTAACTCAGTTTTCCACCGCACACGGCGAAGACCACATCATGTGTATTACGTTATAGTGATTGTGGTGTCGTTGTTTTCTTAATTAATTAATTAATTAATAATTTATGCAGTTGATTTTCTTATTTAATGTAATTATCTTAGTGATCAAAATATTATATTTTATTATTTTTTTTAAATAAATAAATAAATAATTTGTGATTAAAATGAATCGTAATCGGTTATATTTTCCATTCACTGAAGTGAAAAATATATTTTCTAAATTAAGCCCTCGTATGAAACGTGCTGTTAAACCACATCAATTTGAACGGTCTTTATCCAGGTAATTTTATTTGAATTTTCTAATTTAGAATGTATTTATTATCAATGTAAAGAATATAAGAATATAAAGAATATGGTTGGAATGAAAAAAAACTTTGTAAGGATTGATTTTAGTAATAATTCCATATAGATATTACCATGTATGTTATTTCTTTTTATTAGTTTTATTTAAAGTGGTTGATCAACAACTTTGTCATTATCGACTACAATGGGTTTTGACTAGTAAAAATTTTCAGACCGTAGCCACCAATCGAACCCGGGACCTTAAGTTTTGTCGGTTAGCGTGTTAACCACTACGGGAAGTGACATTTTTCTTTTATATTGAATTGATTTTTGATTCAATTTAATTTTGATTTATAGAATAATTTGGTTTACTATTTAAATTATTTTACTGAAATAAATTTTTATTGTCTCTTGCCCTATATGAACATATAGGGAAAGGAAGTACCGTTTTTGTCGATTTTTCGAAATTACATTTTCAGACTTCTTGAACCGATAAAATATGTTTTTAGCGATGAACATAGTACATAATGTATCAAGAACGGATTGTCATATAAAATTGAAACTTGGAACTTAAGTTAAGATACCACGAGCGGACCCGACATGAACATTTTCATGAAAATTTATCAAAAAGATGTATTAATTTTAACGGAACATCCTTTTAAATATAAGTTTTAACAGAAGTAGTTTTTCCAAAAACGGTTCCTGCAATTTTTAAAAACATTGCCTCAATGATACTACATTTTTTTCTCTACAAGATAGGGTAATTTTTTTTTTTTTTTTTTTTTTTTGGTTTAACGTCCGACTGTTTTGCAAATTGCTGCTAATGCAGACGGTGAAGGATGAAATGAATTTTTTGTAACGTATGAAAAAATGCCATGCCCGAGTGGGATTCGAACCCAAGACCGCGTGATGAGAGGCGAGCACGTTACCAACATCGCCAACGCGGCCGGCTAAGATAGGGTAAGCGCCATATCAGCTGAAATTCTTGGGGGAGCTGTGCTCTTGTGATAATTTTTGTTTGTTCGTAAGATTGAAGCCTTAATATGCATTTTAGGGTAAAAGTTTAATAAAGCTGTTAAATGAAAAAGCCTGCACCTTTTAGGTTAAAAATGTCTTTCTACAACAATTAGTTTCGTGTCAGTGGGTGATTTTCTGTATATTTTTCTCAAAATCAGTAAGAAAATTATGTTTTAGGGTTGCAGCCATTTTTTTTTTTTTTTTTTTTTGTCATCAGTCTCTCGACTGGTTTGATGCAGTTCTCCAACCTGTCTATCTTGCGCAAGTCGTTTCATGTCTACATACCTGTAACACCCTACATCTTTTGTAATTTGCTTTATTATTCTAATCTTTGCCTCCCTCTACAATTTACTCCCTCAATATTACCCTCCATTATTGATAGCCCAATACCTGGATGTCTTAGGATATGCCCCACTAGCCTATCCCTTCTTCTGGTAAGATGCTTCCATATACTTCTTTTTTCATCCACTCGCCCTCTAAATTACTTATTTTGTCCACCCACCTAATCTTTAACATTTTTCTATAACACCACATTTCAAAAGCTTCTATCCTCTTCTTTTCTACTGCCCCTATCACCCAGGTTTCACTTCCGTATAATGCTACACTCAAAACATAATGTTTTAAGAAATTTTTCCTAATGTTGCAGCCATAGTACGCGTTTAATAATAAGTTTCATTATTTACACTCAATCTGTTTGTTGCAGAGCTAAAATAAATAGTTCTGTTTTTTATCACATGGTCAGCCAATTAAATGACTGAATCATTTAAGAACAGAATAGGTAGAGGTGTAATGAAAGACACTAATCAGAGTTATCTCATTTGAAAGTATGAATTTCATTATACAGTTGGACCCTGTGGTGAATGAAGTGAATGTGTCATTTGCAGAGTGGAAAATATGTGCTTTTCAGAGGGCCCGGCATGCTGATAAGCATACTTTTCCACTCGGTGAGTTGTGGCAATGGTAAACCACCTCACTCCTCGTTTTACTTAGTAAAACCTCAACAGGTTCAAACCAGCCTACAGGTTGATGATCTAAACAACAATAAGTTTAATAATAAATTAAGTACATACTTAATTAAAGTTATAGAAATTAAAAAATCTGTAAACTTTTATTCTAAGGATGAAACTTAATTTATGTTTGTCATTTGGAAATATTTACTCATGATTAAACATAGGTTGTAATTTTTTTATATTTACATTGGCTATTCACTTACGAAAGTCGTGTGAGTGTTTCACACCCGTTTTAAGCTTTCTACAGGTACTTAAAAATAATTTGTCATAAAAATAATGCTTTTAAATTACTCTTTTGACCCACCGAGTTGGTCTAGAGCAGTGGTTCCCAAACTTCTATCCTTTACGCCCCCTTTTGCCAAAAAGAAAACTTCTAACGCCCCCTTACACAATTTTATTGGGCAATGAAAATCACGTATTACATTGAATAACCATATATTTGTTTTTTTATTTTTTGTAGCATTAGAAGTTGCAATTTAATTTTAACAAGAGACAAAATAAATCAGTGGATGGATGACTTGCATTTTTTTTTTAAAGTTTGCCCAACGTAAATCATTGATAAAACCAACATTGCACCGATGCTTTGTTTCTATTGTAACAAGTGCTGAAAACACTTTTTCGCACAGATAGGTGCTTGATAAATACAATTACAATTACTGCCGCTTGCTGTTATAACTTGGTAATACTTAACCCAAAATGATGTTTTGTCAATTTTATCGAAATCGTTTTTCGCAGCAGAAACATTTTTTATTTCTAAAACTTGTTTTTTAAGTAATTCGGGCAGGAAGTCTATGTTGACACTGAAAGGATCCGTTATGGAGGGTAAAGCTATCTCGAAGTCCCGCGCCTCCTTGACTTGTCTTCACGCCTCCCTTGGGGGGCGCGGCCCCCACTTTGGGAACCGTTGGTCTAGAGGTAAAGTCGTCGCCAAAATCAGCTGTTTAACAGCTGATTTTGGCGACGACTTTCTGCTGTTTAACAGCAGAAAATCAGCTGTTTAACAGCTGATTTTCGGAGACGAAGGTTCCTGGTTCAAATCCTAGTAAAGGTAGTTACTTTTATACGGATTTGAATACTAGACAGTGGTTACCGGTGTACGTTGATGGTTGGGGTTAAATTAACCATACTCTCTCAGGAATGGTCGACCTGGGTCTGTACAGGACTACACCTCATTTACACGTCATACATATCATCCTCATCTCATTGGGTGATGGGGTTGCTTATTGTTCTAAATTGAACAGATTGCAACGTACACAAATTAGGAAAAAAAATTACTCTTGTATAGATTGATGTAGCAGTTTCTAAATTATTGTCAATCTCGTATTGGTATTACAAAGAGTATAGTTGAACCGATAAGAACGGCCACGGGTATAGGATGTTACGTAGGAGTAGCCTCTTTGTAACATGATAATAGTCACATTGCTTTGTTTGTCATTGTCATACTTGGTAAATCCAGTTTGTGCCGTTAGATTGTTATGAATACATATTTATATACTCTATTTGTAAGGGAATTCCAAGTTAAATAATTTACGTATAGTCGATCTACTGTAAATCGAGCCTGCCTTTACAATAAAAATAGCCTGCCTTAGGCTACTTGCACACACACCGATTTTGGACGGTCGGTAAAAAGTCGGCCGATATTTTATCGGTAGCAGGTATACCGAATTTTTACCGTGGTGACTGACTGTCATTTTTGACAATGTGACCGGGAATGTGCGTGTCGTGTCAAACAACCAGTTGCATTGTCGTGGCACGAGATTATTGAATAATAATGAATCCTAAACGAGTAGTTGCTATGTGGTTTTTGTATCGCCGTATTAAGCGACGTAGAATTAAGCGCAAGTGCTGGATTCATCCTATCAATCAAATTGCCTCCACTAACGAAATAAGGACATCATTATCTAAAACTTCACCCATTGGAAATTTATTTAACACGCACTAATAACAATAGTGATAAATGTAGTCCTATATCAGCACAGCAGTCGGCTGGAATGGAAGATGGTGCAGCGAGAACTGCCGAGGACGGTCGGTAAACAATCGGTGCGTGTGCCAGCATGTATTTGATGGGAGCAGTCATATTGGGCCAGGGGCCGAAAGGGCCAAAAACCCCCGCTGTGAGTTTTGTCATGTTGTGGCATCAGCTAATTTTAATCCCTATTATATTTCGATAAAGGTGGTCACTTTTTTCCGACAGTGTTCTCTCTCTGTCACTCTTCACAGTGTTATCTGTCTTCTTCTACTCTACCTGCTACCTGCGGGTCCCCCTACGTGCCCAACCCTTAACAATTCAATAATTTTATTTTTTACGTTGGCAAGAGAGACCAAATTTTGGTTTTACTGGAAACAGTGTTATTTTCGGTATTGGGTGACTGAATTCTTTCTAAAAGTAGGCTAATAATACACTATTCTAATTGAAAACTTTCGCACGATTTACAAATATTGGTAATAGGAGGAAGAACCAGCTTTGTTTGTACAATAATACAGTAGTTCTAAAATTCTACTTTAATGTATAACTAAATATAGCAGTGACTGACGGAAATGTTTTATAAAATGTAGGTTTAATTTTAAAAGTTATTTCTTAAAAGTTTATTCCTTTCTTTCTCAGAAATCTACCTGATAAAATGAAAAGAGTATACCATTCTCCATGGCAGGTAGACGATCGGTAAATAGGGTAGTTTTATTACCTTTTATTACACTGCTGTCGTAAATTACTCAAGCCGTCGGTGATTTATCAAAAAGAGTTGTACAAACTTTTATGACATCTACCTACTAAGTACCTCGTTATTGGAATTATCTTCCATTGTGCCTAGTTTTGGCCCATTCGGTAACCTGGCCCATTCGGTACCCACTCCCATTCGGTAACCTGGCCCATTCGGTACCCACTCATTTGTACGCCACTGGGAGGCCGATACTCCACCGGCATCGGCGGTACACAGTGGCAGTGGCCGGCTGCTCACCGGGATTTTACCGGCGCCGATCAGCGGTCGGCGTGTGTGCCAGGTTCCGTTCCCTCATGCAGTTCACTATTGGAATTTGAACGGCCGGTAAAAAATCGGCCGTCCAAAATCGGTGTGTGTGCAAATAGCCTTACATGCTTGCCTTTATCTCTACTACACCGACTAATCATAGTCGGTCCATCCGTGTATTTAAATTAAAATGTATTTAAATAGTACTCCGCGCGAGGCAAGCGCCTCGCTTTGTTGTAAACGAAAATTTTACACTAGTTGGCGCGTGCGTATCTACCTCTCGCCGGACAATATTATCTTGCACTACGTTCCATCATTAAAATACCTACTGTACATCCAGCTAAAATAAACAATATCCATTAAGCATGTTCAATTATACCGTTCAGATTACTTGTAATTATTGTAGTTTCATAAAAACTCTTTAATTAATTATTTCAACCATTACATTTAACAAAACAATTTTTCTTCTACTTTTTAATGTTTACCGCTTTTATGTTTCAAAAAATCAACACATTCACTATCACGCATGTTAACAAAACACAGCTTACAAAACTTTTCAACTTCAGTCTACGAAGAAAATCGAAACGAACCAGATACAATACCAAAATATAATGATGAAACTAAAAATGAGTTAAACACGGGCAAGAGTGCAAACAGTTGTATTAAACTATCATTAATTTTAATAATATAATAAAATAAACAATCTGAAATGGTAAACAACGAATAACTGGAATTGTTTACTCTGTTGTTATAATTCAAGAGCATTAGTCTTATATTATTTGTGACCAAAAATAAAACTGAGTCTATAATAAAAACCTATTAATCATAAATAATAATGTAATAAATAGTAAATAATGTAAGAAAACAATAGTAAAAGTTTTAGTAATCAATGGTAAACTAATGTTCGATTTATAAAACATTTTCTAACAAATTAATTGAACGTGTTTTTGTTATATTAAGCTTAGAGTGAGTAATTAAGTGTTGTTTGGAATTTTTTTTTTGATCATGCTATGCGTATTTTTAATTAATGCGCATGCTCAGTTGTATTGCTGGTTGCCTACGTCAGAGTACTCTTAGCGTAGACAGACTTTTTTTCTAGGTACTAGTTGGTCTTAAAGTTAAACATGAATGCAATTATTTTATATTTTTCTGTTAACAGACTCACTAATTATTAGGATGCTTCGAATTAATAAGGAAAATAAATTTTCCATTGTTCTCAATCTGAGAAAAAATTAATTATTATTAACGAAAACAATCACATTACAAAATTGCTTTAACATATTCCTTATATGTTCTCTTTAAAATAACAATTACAAATTTTCTGATGACGTAACTGAAAATATGACAAGAACAACCTTACCAACCCATGTGACGCTTTATATTAACAAGTGTAGCTAATTATTATATTATTATAGGTTTTTTTTTTTTGTTTAACGTCCGACTGTTCTGCAATTACTGCTAATGCAGACGGTGAAGGATGAAATGATTTTTCGTAGGTATCGTATGAAATTATGCCGTTTCTGAATGGGATTCGAATGGGTTTTTCATTTCAAAGGCTTTTCTAGCTTGAGCAATTCTACTCGTGATATCACTTGTGCTTCTTCTACCATCCTTTGTTATTTTACTCCCCAAATAGCAGAATAGTCCCCAACTTCCTGTATGTTTTCATTGCCTATTTTTAAATTTCCCATTAAACATTGAAATTTTTTAAATTAAACATTGAAATAAATTAAATTCTCCAAAATTAATCAGAGTAATACCAAAGTTCACTTTTAAAATTGAGTAAAAAATTGGCAAGGTTGTTTACGTTTTTTGATCGCTGACCTCTGAACTATTTACAGTGGTTTTAAATTATCAGAATCACGGAAAAGATGATCACGAATGTTAATAAAAGTAAACAAATGTAAACAGGTTGTGCGTTATAATTTAACATTGCCGTACTTTACTGTATTTTAAAATTACAAAACTGGTTGTTAAGTTATTGCAGGAGACGAAGGTTCCTGGTTCAAATCCTAGTAAAGGTAGTTAATTTTATACGGATTTGAATACTAGACAGTGGTTACTGGTGTACTTTGATGGTTGGGGTTTAATTAACCATACTCTTTCAGGAATGGTCGGCCTGGGTCTGTACAAGACTACACCTCATTTACATGTCATTCACATCATCCTCATCTCATTGGGTCATGGGGTTGCTTATTGTTCTAAATTGAACAGATTGCAACGTACACATTAGGGATTACAAAAAAAAAAAAAAAAAAAGTTATTGCATTGGTAAATAAAGAGAGCCATGAAATGTTGACAGGTAGTCACCGTAGGAATAAGTTATTCGTTGTCAGTTTCATGTTAGTTATTGTAATTCAGGGTTTTTTTACTTTTACTAAATCGATTATAGATCATTCCCATATTCTTTTAAGGGGAGTCAGACTCGAAAACATGATAAAAAATATCGATTTTCATGTTTTAACTGTGTTATACAATTTGAAATTAGCGCTTTCCAATGGTACCAAAATCACGTCTCTACGACAACTGGAAATATATTTTTTGTTTCATAAAAACACATGTCATGTGAAAATTTTCATGTTTTCGTAAACAAGTCATATTGTGTACATGATTTTTAGTTATTTTGTCACTAATTTTCTTATTTTTTTAATATTTCTTTTTCAATCTAGAATGCACTTTTGTTTGTAAGGTTTAGGATATGCAATTTATGCATAAATTACTTAGTGCATTCCTGCTCGTATGGAGCAGAAATGCACTAAGCAAGTACGTTTTTATAAAGAAATTCGATCATAAATCTCAATCACCATTTTCCAAAAACTGTGTTTTCTCATACAAAAAAAACCTGTTTTCTCAAGAACCAATGAAGCTTTCTCGTCTAAATTTTAATGGCTCATTCCTTACATGTATTTACATCAACAGACGGGGGCATTGGACATTATTTTAATTTATAAAAAAAATATAAATTTTGTTCTATAAAATTTCAGTTTTTTGAGTAGGCATTAACGGAAAAATTTATAAACAAATTAATAATCTATATATTTTAAAATGACTCTATCTGTCAGGAACATATCAATGAATAACTGGTTAAAAGTTGAAGATTTTATGGCCACAGATAACTGAGAAAACGGGTCAAACTAACATGGGCTAAGATAGTAGTTACGACTCCCCTTAAATTTGAAACAATTTTTTTTAATTGTAAAATTACACCACTGTGATTGTGTGCGTGATGGTGGAAGGATCGATTGCATACGGCATTCTTTTAATCACGTTGCTCGCAAGAGTTAAATAAAAAGAGTTGTTTTGCTGGTAGAATTGTACCAAAGAGCAATCTCTGGTACTCTTATAAATATTATTTTTGTTATCCTCATTGTAAATTTGATAGTACACAGGTTGTAACAATCACTTTTGTCACTTGACAATACATAAAAATCATTACGAATATAAAAATGTAGTACAATAATTATTTCTAGTTCATGTTTTTATTTGGATCTAGTCTAGATTTTGCAAAAGAATAATCTTCATTACGAAATCTCTGTGGAAAAATATAATAATAATATTTACTATCATGCATATATGAATATATAGGAAGGAAAGTATTTTTTTCATGTCGATTTTTCCAAATCGAGTTGACACCGGATCTACAGGTTTTCAGACCCCCTGAACCCAAAAAACATGTTTTTAGTGATTGGTCTGTGTGTGTGTGTCTGTTTGAACAGAATATCTCAAGAACGGAACATCGTACGAACTTGAACTTAAGTTAGACACTACTACCGAACCGGACACGAACATTTTCATCAAAATCTGTCAACCGGAAGTAGTAGTTTATTTGTGTAATTTTTCACGTTTTTGCGATTTTCTCAAAAACTAGTCCTCCGAATTTATTTTAAAATCGCCTGGTTTACTAACTTTTTTATACTTCTCAAGATAGGGTAGGTGTCATGTTTGCTGAAATTCTTGGTGAGGCTGTTTTCACGTAAAAACGTTGCTTTTTAAGATTACGGCTTTAATATGCATTTTAGCGCAAAAATTTATATAATAAAAGTTTTAGAGAATTTAAAATCCTACAACTTTTATTTCAAACATTTGTTTCTATAACGCTTAGTTTAGCGGTAATTAGTAATTTTCTGTTTTTATCTCACGAAAACGTGTAAAAAATCGATTTTTTTAAGATTTCTACCTTTAGTAGTATGCATTTTACGACACAAGTGTATATAATCAAATTTATAGGAAATAAAAAGATCTACAACTTTTGTTTAGAGCATTTTTCTTTACAGAGCCTAGTTTAGCGTGAAAGAGTGATTTTCCGTACTTTTAAGCCAAACTGAGATTAATTTTCATTTTGCGTCTTTCACTCATCATTAAAATTAGGTTGTTTTTTGAGGTTAGTTTTTTGTTTATTTCTAATGTTTTATTGTTAATATTAGGTTATATTGTTCATTAATTGCATTGGCTAGAGAAAGTCGTGTGAGTGTTTCACACCAGAATTTTTGTGCTTATTGTTATATAAAACATTTTCAGTAAAGTAACTCGTACTTATAAAGTTTATTTATTTTTTCTCTTCTTTTTCAATAATAAACTTATTGTAACAGCCCCCCCCCCACGTATTGCTTCTGCACAAGCATACAACTGCTCATCATTCATTTTTAAAGAACTTTTATGAAAACTTTTATGTAATGTAATATGACTAGTAAAGTTCCATCAAATATTTTATAAAAACTTGTTGTTGTTTAGGTCAACAGCCGAAAGGCTGGTTTGAACCTCTAGAGGTTTTACTAAGTAAAATAAGGAGTGAGGTGGTTTACCATTGCCTTCCTCACTGAGTGGAAAAGTACGCTTATCAGCATGCCGGGCCCTCTGAAAAGCACATATTTTCCACTCTGCAAATGACTCCTTCACTTCATTCACCACAGGGTCTGGCTGTATAGTGAAATTCATTACTTTCAGAGAAGGTAACTCTGATTAGTGTCTTTTACACCTCTACCTCTTCTGTTCTTAAATGATTCAGTCATTTAATTGGCTGACCATGTGATAAGAAACAGAACTATTTATTTTAGCCCTGCAACGAATAGATTGAGTGTAAATAATTTGACACTCCACCTGTCTGTTATGGGCAGAAAAACTTGTATGAAGAAAATATGATAAAATCTTTTATAAAAGATCTTTGTCAAATATCTTTTATAATGTAATACAGGCCTAAGGAATAAGTAAACAGTTACATTGTGTGCATTTCAATTACATAACTTTTATACGATTTTGTACTGTGGTAATAAATTGCATGTAGTATAGGCTATACTTGTAGATCTACGAGTATTTGCCAAGTTTGATTCTAAATACTATAGTGTATGCAGGTACTGTACTATTTACTATTTACTCTGCGTAAATTCATTCAATCTACCGTTTTATTAATTATTCATTCAAGGTTACTAACATTTCTTTGTTTATTGATCGATCACGTTTGGTTTCTTCCCTCATTTCATAATAAAATAAGTCATTAATAATTATTGTAATAGCTTGTTAATGTTGTCTAGGAATTCACGTTTATTACGGTTGTATAATGTTTTTTTTTTTTTTTTTTTCCTAATTAGTGTACGTTGCAATCTGTTCAATTTAGAACAATTAGCAACCCCATGACCCAATGAGATGAGAATGATGTGTATGACATGTAAATGAGGTGTAGTCTTGTACAGACCCAGGCCGACCATTCCTGAGAGAGTATGGTTAATTGAACCCCAACCATCAAAGTACACCGGTAACCACTGTCTAGTATTCAAATCCGTATAAAAGTAACTACCTTTAGTAGGATTTGAACCAGGAACCTTCGTCTCCGAAAATCAGCTGTTAAACAGCTGATTTTGGCGACGACTTTACCTCTAGACCAACCCGGTGGGTTATAATGTTTTTAATACGGATTTTATGTTTAAAGTTTATTTTTTGACTATAGTCCGATTCACGAAAGAAAACACCTGTGCTCCAAAACTCGGGTATCTATAATAAAAAATCTGGTGTGAAACACTCACACAACTTTCTCTTGCCAATATAAATAATTAACAATAAACCTAATATTAGTAATAAAACATTAGAAATAAACAAAATCCTAACCTCAATAAACATAACCTTATTTTAATCATGAGTGAAACATTAAAAATGAAAATCAACCTCAGTTTGGCTTAAAAATACGGAAAATCACTCTTTCACGCTAAACTAGGCTCTGTAGAGAGAAAAATGCTTTAAATAAAAGTTGTAAATCTTTTAATTTTCTATAAATTTAACTATAAATATACACTTTTGTCGTAAAATGCATACTAAGGCCGAAATGTTTAAAAAATCGATTTTTTACACGTTTTCGTGAGAAAAAAAAGAAAATTGCTAATTACTGCTAAACTAAGCGTTATACAAAAACATGTCTGAAATAAAAGTTGTAGGATTTTAAATTCTCTACAACTTTTATTATATAACGTTTTACGCTAAAATGCATATTAAAGCCGCAATCTTAAAAAGAAAATGTTTTTACGTGAAAACAGCCTCACCCAGAATTTCAGCAAACATGGCCCCTACCTTATCTTGTAGAGAATAAAAAGTTTAGTAAATGAGGCGATTTTTAAAAAAATTGTAGGACCAGTTTTTGAGATAATCGCAAAAAAGTGAAAAATTACACGAATAAACTACTACTTCCGGTTGACCGATTTTGATGAAAATGTTCGTGTCAGGTCTGGTAGTGGTATGTAACTTAAGTTTCAAGTTCGTACGATGTTCCGTTCTTGAGATATTTTGTATATACACACACATACACACACACAGACCAATCGCTAAAAACATGTTTTTTGGGTTCAGGGGGTCTGAAAACGTATAGATCCGGTGAAAACTCGATTTCGAAAAATCGACATGAAAACAATACTTTCCTTCCTATATATTCATATAGGCAAGAGAAAGTAAAAAAATTTACATCTAACAATGGAGATTGAAATCAGCTAAACTTTGGAGTATAGTACGTTAAAATTGAACAAGCGGTTTTGAAGAAACAAGGCTCCAAATTCGGGTATCTATAATAAAGAAATCGAAAAATTCATTGAAAAATTCATGTGTGCAAAAACAGAAGGAGCTACGATTCCTTGGCTTGAAGAAATCAAAAAAGACAGAACAGAATTAAATCTAACAATTGCTGATGTCGAAGATCGCACACCGGTTTACAAAGAAACAATTAATGACAAAACAAAATTTTATTAGTAAGAACAATTAAACAAAAAGAACAGGTTTGTTCAGACGAATTGAGAAAAGCAAGATCCGACAGAATGTAAAAGTATTGGCAAGAAAGAAATGAAAAGGAAATAAACTGCCGAAGAAAAAGAACTAACCAAAGAGATTAATAAAGAGACCTAAGAGACAAAGTGATCCTTTGTGGTCATAAAAAAAAATCTGGTGTGAAACACTCACACAACTTTCTCTTGCCAATGCAAATAATTAACAATATAATGTAACATTAGAAATAAACAAAAACTAACCTCAATAAACATAACCTAATTTTAATCATGAGTGAAAGACGCAAAATGAAAATCGAACTCAGTTTGGCTTAAAAATACGGAAAATCACTCTTTCACGCTAAACTAGGCTCTGTAGTGAAAAATGCTTTAAATAAAAGTTGTAGATCTTTTAATTTTCTATAAATTTTATTATATACTTTATTGTCGTAAAATGCGTACTAAAGCCAAAATTTTAAAAAAATCGATTTTTCACACGTTTTCGTGAAAAAAAAATCAGAAAATCGCTAATTACTGCTAAACTAAGCGTTTTACAAAAAAATGTTTGAAATAAAAGTTGTAGAATTTTAAATTCTCTACAACTTTTCTTATATAATTGTTTTTTGCTAAAATGCATATTAAAGCCGTAATCTTAAAAAAACAACGTTTTTACGTGAAAACAGCCTCACCAAGAATTTCAGCAAAAATGGCGCCTACCCTAGAGTACCCTTGTAGAGAATAAAAAATTGAGTAAATGAGGCGATTTTTAAAAAAATCATAGGACCAGTTTTTGAGAAAATCGCAAAAAAGTGAAAAATTATACGAATAAACTACTACTTCCTGTTGACCGATTTTGATGATAATGTTCGTGTCGGGTCCGGTATTGGTATATAGTTTCAAGTTTCAAGTTCGTACAATGATCCGTTCTTGAGATATTCTGTTCACACACACACACACACACAGACCAATCGCTAAAAACATGTTTTTTGGGTTCAGGGGGTCTGAAAACATATAGATCCGGTGAAAACTCGATTTCGAAAAATCGACAGTAAGCATTTATTGATACCTCCTGTTAGATAACCAAGGAATCGATAACCTGAACATAACGAGAGATTACTGTATTCAATATTCTCTGTTAAAATATTGTTAAATGAACTTTAATGACCTTCATACTGAGTATTGCATAGCGTAGAGTATTCTTGATCAAGGCTAATTCACCTTGATCCTTAAAATCTTCTCAAGGAAGTACTAGAAATACTTCTGGATTTTTTTATTTATTTTAAATTGCCTCAAATGTTTGAAACCTATAACGTATTTAATGCCCATAACTTTTTCATCTTCCTCCACTAATTATGCAGCTTATTCTCAAGTTAACTGGATGATTATTAATTATAATATCATGGACAGAATTGAGACAATAGATCCATTTTGTTAGAGCCGAGTATCGTGTACGTCAGCCATTCTTAACGTTAAGTTCTCAAGCAATTCCACATTATGTGTGTGTTAATTTTTTTTGTTTTTTGTTTTGAACCTCTGTCATGATTATTAGCAAATTATTTGTAAAATCTATGTGTATTACTGCTTTATGTATGTTTAATTCTTTTTTTTATAATATATAATGTGTGTACGTTGCAATCTGTTCAATTGAGAACAATAAGCTACCCCATGACCCAATGAGATGAGGATGATGTCTATGACGTCTAAATGAGAGTGTGTAGTCTTCTACAGACACACTCACTGAGTATGGTTAATTGAACCCCAACCATCAAAGTACACCGGTAACCGCCGTCTAGCATTCGAATCCGTATAAAAGTAACTACCTTTACTAGGATTTGAACCAGGAACCTTCGTCTCCGAAAATCAGCTGTTAAACAGCTGATTTTGACGACGACTTTACCTCTAGACCAACCCGGTGAGATGATTATTAATTATAATATCATGTACAGAATTGACCCACCGGGTTGGTCTAGAGGTAAAGTCGTCGCCAAAATCAGCTGTTTAACAGCTGAGTCTTGTACAGACTCAGGTCGACTATTCCTGAGAGAGTATGGTTAATTGAACCCCAAAACCATCAAAGTACACCGGTAACCGCTGTCTAGCATTCGAATCCGTATAAAAGTAACTACCTTTACTAGGATTTGAACCAGGAACCTTCGTCTCCGAAAATTAGCTGTTAAACAGCTGATTTTGACGACGACTTTACTTCTAGACCAACCCGGTAAGATGATTATTAATATTATAATATCATGTACAGAATTGCGACAATAGATCCATTTTGTCAGAGCCGAGCATCGTATACGTCAGCCATTCTTAACGTTAAGTTCTCAAGCAATTCCACATTATGTGTGTGTGTTAATTTTTTTTGTTTTTACTTTCTCTTGCCTATATGAATATATAGGAAGGAAAGTATTGTTTTCATGTCGATTTTAACAAATAAACTCTTCACACGATCTATACGTTTTCAGACCCCCTGAACCCAAAAAACATGTTTTTAGCGATTGGTCTGTGTGTGTGTCTGTCTGTCTGTGTGTGTGTGTGTGTGTGTGTGTGTGTGTGTGTGTGTGTGTGTGTGTGTGTGTGTGTGTGTGTGTGTGTGTGTGTGAACAGAATATCTCAAGAACGGAACATCGTACGAACTTGAAACTTGAAACTTAAGTTACATATCACTACCGGACCCAACACGAACATTTTTATCAAAATCGGTCAACCGGAAGTAGTAGTTTATTCGTATAATTTTTCACTTTTTTGCGATTTTCTCAAAAACTAGTCCTACGATTTTTTTTAAAATCGCCTGGTTTACTACATTTTTTATGCTCTACAATATAGGGTAGGCGTCATGTTTGCTGAAATTCTGCTTGAGGCTGTTTTTACGTAAAAACATTTTCTTTTTAAGATTGCGGCTTTAATATGCATTTTAGCGCAAAACGTTATATAATAAAAGTTGTAGAGAATGTAAAATTCTACAACTTTTATTTCAAACAATTTTTTGTATAACGCTTAGTTTAGCGGTAATTTGCGATTTTTTGTTTTTTTTCTCACGAAAACGTGTGAAAAATTGATTTTTTTAAGATTTCGGCCTTAGTATGCATTTTACGACAAAAGTGTATATAATTTAATTTATAGGAAATTAAAAGATCTACAACTTTTATTTAAAGTATTTTTCTCTACAGAGCCTAGTTTAGAGAGAAAGAGTGATTTTCCGTATTTCTAAGCCAAACTGAGGTTGATTTTCATTTTGCATCATTCACTCATGATTAAAATAAGGTTATGTCTTTGAGGTTAGTTTTTTGTTTATTTCTAATATTTTATTAATAATGTTAGGTTTATTATTAATTATTTGCATTGGCAAGAGAAAGTTGTGTGAGTGTTTCACACCAGATTTTTTTGTTTTGGATCTCTGTCATGATTATTAGTAAATTATTTGTAAAATCTATATTTACAATACTGTTTTATGTATATTTAATTCTGTTTGAATAATTGACTATTTTTGTTTGTATTCTTGTTTTATTTTTTTATTTTATTTTCCTTTTGTATATTGTCTTTGCTCTGAAATAAAATATTGTTTCTGTAATTGGGCCGTAGTTAGCCTGTTGCAAACAATTAAATAACAGGCGGGCCTCCGGGCCAGCCCAGTCAGTCAACTGGTAGAAAGTCGCTATTATTTGTTAAGTAACACCGGTTGGACAAGCGACTTTGTATGGTGACCAGCTGACAGCCATCCATGAACAAACTCTACTGGGAGTCACTGTTCAAATTCATGCCTAATCCACTTCAACAATACAGCGATCAAATTGGGTAGTGTCAATAATGTACAGTTCCTGATAACAAATTAAAAAAAATCTGATGTGAAACACTCACACAACTTTCTCTTGCCAATGCAAATAATTAATAATAAACCTAACATTATTAATAAAATATTAGAAATAAACAAAAAACTAACCTCAAAAACATAACCTTATTTTAATCATGAGTGAATGACGCAAAATGACAATCGAACTCAGTTTGGCTTAAAAATACGGAAAATCACGCTTTCACGCTAAACTAGGCTCTGTAGAGAAAAATGTATTAAACAAAAGTTGTAGATATTTTAATTTTCTATAAATTTAATTATATACACTTTTGTCGTAAAATGCATACTAAGACCGAAATGTTTAAAAAATCGAATTTTCTCACGTTTTCGTGAGAAAAAAAACAGAAAATCGCAAATTACCGCTAAACTAAGCGTTATACAAAAAAATGTTTGAAATAAAAGTTGTAGAATTTTACATTCTCTACAACTTTTATTATATAACGTTTTGCGCTAAAATGCATATTAAAGCCGCAATCTTAAAAAGAAAATGTTTTTACGTAAAAACAGCCTCGAGCAGAATTTTAGCAAACATGGCGCCTACCCTATATTGTAGAGCATAAAAAATGTAGTAAACCAGTTGATTTTAAAAAAAATCGTAGGACTAGTTTTTGAGAAAATCGCAAAAAAGTGAAAAATTTTACGAATAAACTACTACTTCCGGTTGACCGATTTTGATGAAAATGTGCGTGTCGGGTCCGGTAGTGGTATGTAACTTAAGTTTCAAGTTTCAAGTTCGTACGATGTTCCGTTCTTGAGATATTCTGTTCACATACACACACACACACACACACACACACACACACAGACCAATCGCTAAAAACAAGTTTTTTGGGTTCAGGGGGTCTGAAAACGTATAGATCCGGTGAAAACTCGATTTCTTGAAATCGACATGAAAACAATACTTTCTTTCCTATATATTCATATAGGCAAGAGAAAGTAAAAATAAATAAAAAAATAATAACAGGCAGGTGGAGTGTTACATTATTTTCTCTCGATCTGCTAGTTCCAGGGCGACAAAAAGTAGTTCTCTCTCTTATGACATAGTCACTCAATTATTGCCAGATTAAATGATAAAAAATTACTAATGGCAGCTTATCATGGCCTCATTCTTTCTCGTATTCGTTATGGTATCAGTATGGGGTGATTCTAGCATGGGTAATATGAATAGGGTTTTTAAAATTCAAAAGAAGGCTATTAGGTGTATGGTGGGAGCTAACCAGCTAACCTCATCCACACCACTATTTAAGGTGCTTAATTTGCTTACAGTTCCCTCTCTCTACATTTTTGAAGTGATTATGTGTGTTAAGCAAAATAATTTTATGCAGAATTTCAATGTTCACAATCATAACACGCAAAACAGAAATGATTATTATGTGGCTAATCACTCCACAAAATTGTTTGAACAAAAACCTACTTATGCAGGGAGAAAATTCATGAATAAATTACCCCAATTTTTAAAATGTTGTGATAATTTGCATTCTTTTAAAAGGAATCTGAAAAATTACTTGATCGGTGAAACTTTTTATAGCGTACAAAAATTTCTTTGTTGATAGTAGTGATACATTGCGTGATTCTTATATGTATTTCAGGTGTTATAGCTGACATGTCCTATACTCCTCCTGGAGTCTCCAGGGCGCAAAAAAAATAAAAAAATAAAAATGACTGAATCATGTAGAACAGGTACAGGTGTAGGCACTAGTTAGAGCTGTTGTTGTTTAGGTCAACAGCCGAAAGGCTTGTTGGAACCTCTCGAGGTTTTACTAAGTAAAACGAGGAGTGAGGTGGTTTACCATTCCCTTCCTCACCGAGTTGAAAAAGTATGCTTATCAGCATGCCAGGCTTTCCGAAAAGCACTCACTTTCCACCCTACAAATGACACCTTCAATTCATTCAGCACAGGGTATGGCTGTATAGCGAAATTCATTACTCTCAGAGGAGATAACTCTGACTAGTGTCTTTTAAACCTCTACCTCTTCTATTCTTAAATAGTTCAGTCATATAATTGGCTTACTATGTGATAAGAAACAGAACTAATTTTGGTAGCCCTGGAACCAACAGATCGAGTGAAATTAAGTAAATTAAATTAGTTTTAAAGTTTATTTTATTAAATTAGTTTTAAATGAAATTAATTAAATCAGTTAGAGTTATCGCCTTTGAAAGTCATGAATTTCATTGTAGACCCTACTGTACAATCAGACCGTGTGGTGAATGAAGTGAAGGTGTCATTTGCAGGGTGGAAAGTAGATGCTTTTGAGAGGGCCTGGCATGCTGATAAGAATACTTTTTCTATTATTGAGGAAGGCATGGTAAACCACGTGACTCCTCGTTTTACTTAGTAAAACCTCTACAGGTTTAAACGAGCTATTTGGCTGATGACCTAAACAACAACATACAATCAACAAAGAAAATGAACATTGATCTGTTGTTATTTTTCTAAGAACTTCATCGATTAACTTATTTTATTTACTTTATTACTAATGAAATTATTGTTTTATGACTAATAAAATATTTTTTAATTACTATTGTTATTAACATACAATATTTAAATAGCGTCACGTTAAAACTAATTAAACTAACATTGCACAATTATCTTAACTGTTAATTTGTATAACGTTTGTGTATTTGTCTTTCAAATAAAAACTGCGTTTATATCCTTACATACATTGTAGTAGTATAATGATAAAATGCATCTGTTATCTATATATAATACCCACCGGGTTGGTCTAGAGGTAAAGTCGTCGCCAAAATCAGCTGTTTAACAGCTGATTTTCGGAGACGAAGGTTCCTGGTTCAAATCCTAGTAAAGGTAGTTACTTTTATACGGATTTGAATGCTAGACAGTGGTTACCGGTGTACTTTGATGGTTGGGGTTTAATTAACCATACTCTCTCAGGAATGGTTGGCCTGGGTCTGTACAAGACTACACCTCATTTACATGTCATACACTTTATCCTCATCTGATTGGGTCATGGGGTTGCTTATTGTTCTTAATTGAACAGATTGCAACGTACACAATTAGGAATAATATTATATATCTATATAATAGTTTACTGTTGATAATCTGGAAACTTTACGGTCCGGTATATCTTATAATCCGACATATTTATTGTTTTAATAAATTCAACGGAAAACCGAACTAATCTCGATATTCTTTAACCCTTTAGAGGTCTTTGGTAAGTATACTTACCAGTGGCAATAAGGTCGATTATTTTAAAGAATGAGCTATACAGTTGAACCTTATTGGCATTTTATGGTTTTAGAGATGTACTCTGGTAAGTAGGCTATCCACATTTTGAAAATTGTACAAAGCGACCATTTGCTTCATGAGTTACACGAATGTGGTAAGGATTTATGCCAACGTACGCAAGGGAAATGTGGCTTAAAAAAATTAACATACCTTCAACAAATGTAATCAAAGTTATAGAACATTAAAAGACCTACAATTTACTTTTATTCAAACATATTTTAAATTATAAAATTAAACTTTTTTTGTTACCTTTGTAAAGTGCTTAGAAAATTCGAGCTTTTTATAGGAAAGCAAGCATTCAAGCTAATATAAAGTTGAGATAAGTTATTTGACACATTTTTCTGTTATATAAGACTACAAGTTGTTTAAATAAGCATTCTTACCACTAAACATTAAGTTATTTCCATTTCAATAAACGATCCTTGGTAAGTATACTTACCAGGGCTTAACATAAAACCAAATAAATATCTTACTGTTCTGGCACTAGAAATACATTATTCAAGTCCCTATAAAACAAAATTTAACATTTTACAACATGCACATTCCCCCCCCCCCCTACTACTGCCCTATAAAGGGTTAAAATCCGAGAATTATTTTTTCAACCTCCGATTGGTTGCTAAGGTCATCAGCCGAAAGGCTCGTTTGAACCTTTAGAGGCTTTACTGAGTAAAACGAAGGGGCGAGGTGGTTTACCTTAGCCTTCCTCACTGAGTGGAAAAGTATGCTTATCAGCATACCGGACCCTTTGAAAAACATCTACTTTCTACCCTTAAAATGAAAACTTCACTTCATTCACCACAGGGTCTGGCTGTATAATGAAATTCATTACTTTCAGAGGAGATAACTATGATTAGTGTCTTTTACACCTCTACCTCTTCTGTTCTTAACTGCTTCAGTCATATTGGCTGATCATGAGGTAAAAAGTACCAACTATTTTTTGTAGTCCAGCAACTAGCAGATTGAGTGGAAATAATTTAACACTTCAACTGCCTGTTTGTTGTTGTTTAGGTCATCAGCCTGTAGGGTGGTTTGAACCTCTAGAGGTTTTACTAAGTAAAACAAGGAGAGAGGTGGTTTACCATTGCCTTCCTCACTGAGTGAAAAATTACCCTTATCAGCATGCCAGGCCCACTGAAAAGCACATATTTTCCACTCTGCAAATGACACCTTCACTTCATTCACCACAGGGTCTGGCTGTATAATGAAATTCATTACTTTCAGAGGAGATAACTCTGATTAGTGTTTTTTACACCTCTAGCTCTTCTGTTCTTAAATGATTCAGTCATTTAATTGTTTGACCATGTGATAAGAAACACAACTATTTATTTTAGCCCGGCAACTAACAGATTGAGTGTAAATAATTTGACACTCCACCTGTCCATCTGTTATGATGGGCAGAGTTACACCTCATTACATTTGTATAAATCATTCTCATGTCATTGGACCAAAATAGTTGCTTATTGTTCTAAATTGTACAGATGACGCACATACATTATTGTTAAAAAAATTATGGTATTTCTTAAAATACCACGGGTTGGTCTAGAGGTAAAGTTGTCGCTAAAATCAGCTGTTTAACAACTGATTTTCGGAGACGAAGGTTCCTGGTTCAAATCCTAGTAAAGGTAGTTACTTTTATACAGATTTGAATACTAGACAGTGGTTACTGGTGTACTTTGATGGTTGGGGTTCAATTAACTATACTCTCTCAGGAATGGTTGTCCTGAGTCTGTACAAGACTACACCTCATTTACACGTCATACATGTCATCCTCATCTCATTGGGTCATGGGGTTGCTTATTGTTCTGAATTGAACAGATTGCAATGTACACACATTAGGGATTAAAAATAAATAAATAAATAAAATTTAAAAAAAATGGATTTTTATAATCATTATTATTGTACTTTTTTGCGGTATTTATAACACTTCAACATTTTTTTCTGCGGAGTTTAGTTTACCATCATTCACTCATGATTAAAAATAAGTTATATTCTCTATTATTTACATTGGCAAGAGAAAGTCGTGTGAATGTTTCACAGCATGTTTTTTTTTAAATGGTAAAAAATGTGTTCTCTTTTAAACAGACTAAAGCATGGTGTAATCAGTTAGGCTTTTTGGGTGGGTGTGTAATTTGCCCATCTTTTAAGGAAATTACATGAAATGTAATGCTGTAATTATTTTATAATTTGAGCTTTTATTATACTATTTTGAATTGAAATTAGATATGTAATTTTATTTTAATCTATTGTTCAATCCGTAATTTCAGGATACAATTTTATTATTATTATTATTATTATTTACATCATAATTATGCAATTTTCTTTACTAACTTGGTTTAAATTAACCAATTTCATGGTTTCATTAATTCAGTTGTTTTTCTTTTATGTTATTATTATATTATTAGACTAAAAATATGGTTTTTCTTTGTAATTTTTTTATTAAAAAAAGTAGGTCTATTAATTTAACAAAGAAAAACATGTAAATTTATTTGAATTTTATTCGTAGTACAAGTTGTACCATATAAAAAATTGTTTTAATGGAATTTGTAAACTTATAAATATTTTTTTATTGTTTTTCTAAACAACTTGTTGTTGTTTAGGTCAACAGCCGAAAGGCTGGTTTGAACCTCTAGAGGTTGTACTAAGTAAAAACGAGGAGTAAGGGGGTTTACCAGTGCCTTCCTCACTGAGTTGAAAGAGTATGCTTATCAGCATGCCAGGCCCTCCGAAAAGCACTCACTTTCCACCCTGCAAATGACACCTTCACTTCATTCACAACAGGGTCTGGCTGTATAATGAAATTCATTACTTTCAGAGGAGATAACTCTGACTAGTGTCATTTACACCTCTACCTCTTCTGTTCTTAAATAGTTCAGTCATATAAGTGGCTGACTATGTGATAAGAAACAGAACTGTTTTTTTTAGCCCTGGATCAAACAGATAGAGTGCAATTAAAATAACACTCCACCTGCCCGTTTTGGGCATACTAAACAACTTATCGATCTAAAATAATCGCTTTTTGTCTACTACATTGGTTTAGCCAATTTTTACTCAACGAGCAGTAACGGCTTTAGAATTTGGGAATCTCCTTTCGGATAGCCTCTGGTAAATTAAGGTATGTGATTGAGGCTATATAATTTGCTGCAGTGCTGTTAATGGTTTTATGCAATCTAGGGGCTTGATATTTAATACAATTACAGTCGGACCTCCATATATCGAAATTGTAGGTTCCTCATAAAAAGTTTGATGAATAGAAACTTCGATAAAGAGAAACGCTGTTTTTTTTTCATTATGACTGCTACTTATTATATTAAGTTAGAATTACTCGACCGTAACCATATTACCTAAAAACAGTATTTGTTTACAATAAAGTTTGTTTTAGTGTGAACACAGGTGTGCAGGGCAATTCTCCACATAAAGAACAACTTTTCTCTTTTGCTTAGACATGTTTTTATCTCGTAATAGTTTTAGGTACCCATTTGAAAACTTCTTCGTCGTATTTACAACATATTTTTGATCGTACAAAGTATAAACGTATCACACTACTCTTGTACGTGGACCACAGTGGTCAACGTAATGACGTACTGTATTGTCACGTTGCTCTCTCTCTCACTCACTCACTCTCTCTCTCGCTCTCTCTCTCTCTCTCAATGTTTCGGATTGACTAGTGTGTCATGGGAGGGCTATATGGAGTTCTATTTATATTTTCACTAAAATTAAATTCGATATATAGAATTTGTTTTCGATATACAGAAGTATTTTTCATTTAAAAATTCACGGGACTCAGGAAATACTTCGATATATAGAGAATTTCGATATATAGAAGTTCGATAAATAGAGGTCCGATTGTAGTTCTAAAATCTCACAGAAATAAATGCTAACGAGTGTTTAAATTTCTAATCAATAGATTTATTTTAAAATATAATTTTTTAACATAAATTATCTAATTTTAACCCTGGGGTTTGCTTAAATAAATTCTAAGAAAGATTAGTTAGATTTTATAAACAGACAACTTAGTATTAATCTCTGAAATTAGAAATGTGAAGGTTTTGCAGATTTCTTTTTAATTTTTTTTAAAGTAGAAGTAATTAAGTTTTATTTAATAAAATATAGAAACAGTTGCGTAATAACTAGAGTGAAGTATTTGCAAAACATCAAAATTAGTTTAAAAGGATAGATATAAATCTCTTTTAACGTTCTAATTTTGCACAAGTACTTTAAAATGGTTATCTGTTTAACATTTTAAACGTTTTACTAATTATTTTAAATAACTTAAAGATTAAATAAAAAGGTTCCTACATCTGTTGATTGAAAATAAATCACTACAATTTAAACTGAAAATGAAACAGGATTGAAAAAAAACGTCTGGTTTATATCATTCACTCTTTAAACAATAATGTGAATTCTTTAAATATATTTAAAGGTACGCATTCATTTACTTGTTTAAATTAAAACTACTTGAAATAAATAAACTGACTGCGTTTCAAATATTTGTAAACTTCTTTAAATCTTAATATAATATATAGTGGTATTAAAAGAATTATTTGAACGTAAAAATGAAATCGTTAATGTTGATTATTTTAAAGTATTTTATTTTAATTGAATAATTTGCATGCCACATTTAAACTAAGACGTAAAATAGTTTATACTTTTATAATTTTGTATCTTACCCATAACAGACAGGTGGAGTGTCAAATTATTTACACTCAATCTGTTAGTTACAGGGCTAAAATAAATAGTTCTGTTTCTTATCACATGGTCAGCCAATTAAATGACTGAATCATTTAAGAACAGAAGAGGTAGAGGTGTAAAAGATACTAATCAGAGTTATCTCGTCTGAAAGTAATGAATTTCATTATACAGTTGGACTCTGTGGTGAATGAAGTGAAGGTGTCATTTGCAGAGTGGAAAATATGTGCTTTTCAGAGGGCCCGGCATGCTGATAACTATATTTTTCCATTCAGTGAGTTGTGGAAATGGTAAACCACCTGACTCCTCGTTTTACTTAGTAAAACCTCTAGAGAGGTTCAAACCAGCCGCCTTTCAGCTGATCACCTAAACAACAACTTATAGTAGGCTACGTGCCAGAAACGTGCGATGTGTTGAACCGCAGCCGACTTTAACTCTTGTTAATAGCCTATTTTAAAAAACATAAAAGGTAGCGGGATTATGGAGTGGACAAACCGTGAGTAACATGAAACAAAAGAAGATTTTTTTTTTTAATCCCTGATATGTGTACGTTGCAATCTGTTCAATTCAGAACAATAAGCAACCCCATGACCCAATGAAATGAAGATGATTTATATGACGTGTAAATGAGGTGTAGTCTTGTACAGACCCAGGCCGACCATCCCTGAGAGAGTATGGTTAATTGAACCCCAACCATCAAAGTACACCGGTAACCACTGTCTAGTATTCAAATCCGTATAAAAGTAACTACCTTTACTAGGATTTGAACCAGGAACCTTCATCTCCGAAAATCAGCTGTTAAAACAGCTGACTCGTGGCGACGACTTTACCTCTAGACCAACCCGGTGGGTTAGAAGAATATTAAGACCGTAATTTGGAGAAACAATTTTTTACTACGAGTGGTAGTGACCTCTCACTAAAAAAGAAATTTCAGCTGACATATCGCTTACCGTATCATGTACAGTACAAAAAAGTTAGCAAATAAGGTGATTAAAAAAAACCATCGTAGTTGCCGTTTTTGAGAAAATCGCAATAAATTGAGAAATTGTACGAATAAATTACTACTTCTGGTTGACCGATTTCATTGAGAGTGTTTGCGTCGGGTTCCCTTATGATACATTTATAGACCAGCCTCTCTTAGTTTGCTCCTAATGTAAACAAATAATGACGTCACTGAGCATGCGTATTGTATCAAAATGTGTACACGCTGATTAAAAAGTAACAACAAAATACTTTCAAAAGTATTTAAATACAAAATACTTTTAAAAGTAGTTTTCTAAATGAAATAGTTAGGCTTACATTATATCATGACTGATGTTTTTAGTACTTTAAGTGCTTATAATATAAAAAATAGTTAATTTAATAGGAATACGACATCCGTAAAGTCGCAGACTCTAGTGTGCACCCTGTAGTAGGTGGCTTTTGTTTGTTGACAGTAGGAGCAAACTAAGAAAGGCTGAACCGTAACTAAACTTGTAAGTTTCAATTTCTGGCCTCCGGGCAAGCCCAGTCAGTCGGCTGGTAGTAAGTCGCTATTATTTGTTAAGTAACACCGGTTGGGCAAGCGACTTTGTATGGTGACCAGCTGACAGCCATCAGTGAACAAACTCTACTGGGGGTCCCTGTTCAAACTCATGCCTTATTCACGTCAAATAATACAACAAAAAACAGCGATCAAATTGGGTAGTTGTCAATAATGTACAGTTCCCAATAACAAAAAAAAAAGTTTCAATTTCTACAGTTATAGTTATAGAGTTAAACTATAAATTAACCTAAAATTAATAATATGTTTACAAAATTAACAATAGATTATGTTCTGTTTGATTAGAAAGTTGTTATTAATTCTATCATTAAACATAAATAGCAAATATAAATTAAGTATTATTATAAGGACAAATTATATTGAAAACAACTTCACTTTTGTTTTAGATGTCAGTTATACAAGAACACTTGTTTCTACAGACATGCCCATGACAGACAGGTGGAGTGTCAAATTATTTACATTCAATCTGTTAGTTGCAGGGCTAAAATAAATAGTTCTGTTTCTTATCACAAGGTCAGCCAATTAAATGACTAAATCATTTAAAAAACAGAAGAGGCAGAGGTGTAAAAGACACTAATCAGAGTTATATCGTCTGAAAGTAATGGATTTCGTTATACAGCCAGATACTGTGGTGAATGAAGTGAAGGTTCATTTGCAGAGTGGAAAATGTACTTTTCAGAGAGCCCGGCATACTGATAAGCGTACTTTTCCACTCAGTGAGGGAATGGTAAACCACCTCACTCCTCGTTTTACTTAGTAAATCCTCTACAGGTTCAAACCAGCCAACCAGGCTGATGACCTAAACAACAACAACTCTACAAACACAAATACGTAGTTCCTGGACTACAAAAATAGTTCTGTTTCTTATCACATAATCAGCTAATTAAATCACTGAATCATTTATGAACAGAAGAGGTAAAGGTGTAAAAGATACCAGTTAGAGGTATCTCCTCTGAAAGTAATGATTTTCACCATACAGCCAGACCCTGAGGTAATGAAGTTGTCATTTTCAGGGTGAAAAATATGTGCATTTCAGAGGGCTTAATTTTTTTAAATTCTAACTTTATTTAAATTAACACATTAATTACATAATATATATGATATTTCTACATAATATCCCTTGTCCATAACCAGCAGGTTGAGTGTTAAATTATTTGCACTCGATCTGCTAGTTGCAGGGCTACAGTAATTAGTTGTCTCTCTTATCACTCGGTCATCCAATTTTATGAGTGAAGCATTTAAGAACAGAAGAGGTAGAGTAAACTGTGACACTAATCACAGTTATCTCCTCTGAGAGTAATGAATTTCACTATACAGTCAGACCTGTAGTGAATGAAGTGAAGGTGTGATTTGCAGGATGTACTGTAGATGCTTTTACTTTTTTACTTTCTCTTGCCTATATGAATATATAGGAAGGAAAGTATTGTTTTCATGTCGATTTTTCGAAATCGAGTTTTCACCGGATCTATACGTTTTCAGACCCCCTGAACCCAAAAAACATGTTTTTAGCGATTGGTCTGTGTGTGTGTCTGTGTGTGTGTGTGTGTGTGTGTGTGTGTGTGTGTGTGTGTGTGTGTGTGTGTGTGTGTGTGTGTGTGTGTGTGTGTGCGCGTGCGTGTGTATGTGTGTGAACAGAATATCTCAAGAACGGAACATCGTACGAACTTGAAACTTGAGACTTAAGTTACATACCACTACCGGACGCGACACTAACATTTTCATCAAAATCGGTCTACCGGAAGTAGTAGTTTATTCGTATAATTTTTCAGTTTTTTGCAATTTTCTCAAAAACTGGTCCTACGATTTTTTTTAAAATCGCCTATTTTACTCAATTTTTTATTCTCTACAAGATAGGGTAGGCGCCATGTTTGCTGAAATTCTCGGTGAGGCTGTTTTCACGTAAAAACGTTGTTTTTTTAAGATTACGGCTTTAATATAAATTTTAGCGCAAAAACTTATATAATAAAAGTTGTAGAGAATTTAAAAACCTACAACTTCTGTTTCTAACATTTTTTTGTATGACGCTTAGTTTAGCAGTAATTAGCGATTTTCTGATTTTTTTCTCACGAAAACGTGTGAAAAATCGATTTTTTTAAGATTTTGGCCTTAGTATGCATTTTACGACAAAAGTGTATATAACCAAATTTATAGGAAATTTAAAGATCTACAACTTTTATTTAACGTATTTTTCTCTACAGAGCCTAGTTTAGCGTGAAATAGTGATTTTCCGTATTTTTAAGCCAGACAGGTTGATTTTCATTTTGAGTGTTTCACTCATGATTAAAATAAGGTTATGTTTATTGAGGTTAGTTTTTTGTTTATTTCTAATATTTTATTACTAATGTTAAATTATATTGTAAATTATTTGCATTGGCAAGAGAAAGTTGTGTGAGTGTTTCACACCAGATTTTTTAGCTTTTATTTGTTATCGGGAACTATACATTGTTGACAACTACCCAATTTGATCGCTGCTTTTTGCTGTACTTTTTGACGTGAATTAGTGCCATGAGTTTGAACAGGGACCCTCAGTAGAGTTTGTTCATGGATGGCTGTCAACTGGTCACCATACAAAGTCGCTTGTCCGACCAATGTTACTTAACAAATATAGCGACTTTCTACCAGCTGACTGACTGGGCTGGCCCGAACACCAAGTACTACTTAAATTTTTACTTGTAGGCCTTCGGGCCAGCCCAGTCAGTCAGCTGGTAGTAAGTCGCTATTATTTGTTAAGTAACACCGGTTGGGCAAGCGATTTTGTATGGTGACCAGCTGACAGCCATCCATGAACAAACTCTACTGGGGGTCCCTGTTCAAACTCATGTCTTATTCACGTTAATTAATACAGCAAAAAGCAGTGATCAAATTGGGTAGTTGTCAAAAATGTACAGTTCCCGATAACAAATAACAGCTAAAAAAAAAAAAAAAAAAAAAAAAAAATTTTTACTTTCTCTTACTTTTGAACTCAGTGAGGAAGGTTATTGTAAACCATATCTCTTTTTGTTTTACTTAGTAAAAACTCTAGAGGTTCGAACCAGCCTTTCAGCTGATCACCTAAACGACACAACATTTCTAGAACTTCCGTGTTACCATCTATGAGTACACTTTTTAACCACACTATGTTATAAAAATCTGGTGTGAAACACTCACACAACTTTCTCTTGCCAATGCAAATAATTAACAATAAACCTACCATTAGTATTAAAACATTAGAAATGAACAAAAACTAACCTCAAAAACATAACCTTATTTTAATCATGAGTGAATGACGCAAAATGACAATCGAACTCAGTTTGGCTTAAAAATACGGAAAATCACGCTTTCACGCTAAACTAGGCTCTGTAGAGAAAAATGCTCTAAATAAAAGTTGTAGATCTTTTAATTTTCTATAAATTAAATTATATACACTTTTGTTGTAAAATGCATACTAAGACCGAAATGTTAAAAAAATCGATTTTTCTCACGTTTTCGTGAGAAAAAAAACAGAAAATCGCAAATTACCGCTAAACTAAGCGTTATACAAAAAAATGTTTGAAACAGAAGTTGTAGGTTTTTAAATTCTCTACAACTTTTATTATATAAGTTTTTGCGCTAAAATTTATATTAAACCCGTAATCTTAAAAAAACAACGTTTTTACGTGAAAACAGCCTCACCGAGAATTTCAGCAAACATGGCGCCTACCCTATCTTGTAGAGAATAAAAAATTGAGTAAAATAGGCGATTTTAAAAAAAATCGTAGGACCAGTTTTTGAGAAAATCGCAAAAAACTGAAAAATTATACGAATAAACTACTACTTCCGGTTGACCGATTTTGATGAAAATGTTCGTGTCGCGTCCGGTAGTGGTATGTAAGTTAAGTTTCAAGTTTCAAGTTCGTACGATGTTCCGTTCTTGAGATATTCTGTTCACACACAGACACACACACACACACACACACAACAGACACACACACACACACACACACACACACACACACACACAGACCAATCGCTAAAAACATGTTTTTTGGGTTCAGGGGGTCTGAAAACGTATAGATCCGGTGAAAACTCGATTTCGAAAAATCGACATGAAAACAATACTTTCCTTCCTATATATTCATATAGGCAAGAGAAAGTAAAAATGAGTTTTACACCTCAAAGCAATACATATAATTTATATTTGTTTTTCACAACTGCTGTACTTTCTCTTATTATATTCCAGAGTCATGAAAAATTAATAATATTATGTCATAAATAATATAGTGACCTTAATTGTTTTATTAATCTATAAATTTATATAAAAATTTTGCAGAACAGAAATAATTTGTTTTTTGCAGATACAGCATTTTTCTCTTTAAATATAATTATGACTACAGTTGAGCCGTTGTTAGTTTGCTCCTAGTGTCAACAAACAAAAGCCAGCTACTACAGGGTGCACGCTACAGTCTGCGACTTTACGGATGTCGTATTCCTATTAAGTTAACTATTTTTTTTAATTATAACTACTTAAAGTACTAAAAACATCAGTCATGATATGATGTAGGCCTAACAATTTCATTTATAAAAATTCTTTTAAAAGTATTAAGTATATAAATACTTTTGAAAGTATTTTGTTGTTACTTTTTAATCAGTGTGTACACATTTTTATATAATGCGCATGCTCAGTGACGTCATTATTTGTTTACATTAAAAGCAAACTAAGAGAGGCTGGACTATACATGTACAATCCTTTCCCTATTATAAACAGTTTATGAATTTCAGTTTGATTATATTCTGTGCGTTTTGTCGTTCGGTCATTGCAATTTTTCACAATCTTAAATCTTATTGTTGATATAATAACTATTATTATATTAACTATATCAGTAGTTTTAAAGATGAGTTTTCAGTGAAATACTAAGAAATAAAATTGTGTTAATCATTGTAAAAAAACTGTTAATGTCTTTTAAATACGCTATATACTGCAACAAAATTAACTTGTTAATTAAGTTAATTCATAAAAGCTGTCTAATTAAATTTAAATGTTTTAAGTGATTTAAATAGTATTTCTTAGGAATATTGTAGTACATTTTGTTAAATTTTAGTGCAGAAGTTTGAAAATAATCGCAAATATTTTATGTGCAGTTAAAATCTATAAAAATGAGTTAATAATATACTAATTATTTTATTAAGTTTATCACCTGATTGTTTGTTGAGTAATATTCAGAATGAGTTGTGAAGATGATGAAATGTAAGTACTACTTAACTTTTTACTTTCTCTTTTTTTTTGTCATCAGTCTCTCGACTGGTTTGATGCAGTTCTCCAACCTGTTCTATCTTGCGCAAGTCGTTTCATATCTACATACCTGTAACACCCTACATCTTTTGTAATTTGCTTTATATATTCTAATCTTTGCCTCCCTCTACAATTTACTCCCTCAATGTTACCCTCCATTATTGATAGCCCAATACCTGGATGTCTTAGGATATGCCCCACTAGCCTATCCCTTCTTTTGGTAAGATGCTTCCATATACTTCTTTTTTCATCCACTCGCCTAAGAACCTCTAAATTACTTATTTTGTCCACCCAGCTAATCTTTAACTTTTTCCTATAACACCACATTTCAAAAGCTTCTATCCTCTTCCGTTCTACAGCCCCTATCACCCACGTTTCACTTCCGTATAATGCTACACTCCAAACATAATGTTTTAAGAAATTTTTCCTAATCTGTAAATCAATGTTTGTAGTCAGTAAGCTGTTTTTCATTTCAAAGGCTTTTCTAGCTTGAGCAATTCTACTCTTGATATCACTCGTGCTTCTACCATCCTTTGTTATTTTACTCCCTAGATAGCAGAATTCCCCAACTTCCTGTATGTTTTCGTTGCCTACTTTTAAATTTCCCATCTCTTCTAAACCACTCTTGCTGCTGCACAACACTTTCGTTTTGTTCTTATTAATTTTCATGAAGTAATCCTTCCTCAAGATCTCATCCATTCCATTTAAGGCATCCTCTAGTTCATTCTTTGCCTCGGCTAATACTACTATATCATCGGCGAATCTCAACATTTTTATTGTTTCTCCTTGAATTTTTATTCCTACTTCAAATTTCTCCTTCACTACATTCTTTCTCTTACCCTGTGTAAATAGATTATATAGGGAATGGAAGTATTGTTTTCATGTCGATTTTTTTAACCATTTCAGTGCCGATATAATACAGGGTTATTATAAATGATGGACCTAATTTAATAAATTCATATTAATTTAAGTATAAATGCAAAATGAACAATTCACATACCGATGGAAAGAGGAAGTTTCAAAGTTTTTTTTACACATTTACAAATGTTCGGTGTGTCCTCCTTTTGCAGCACGGCAAACATCTAAACGATATCCAAACTCGTCCCACACACGTGCAAGCGTATCTTCCGTTACTGAGTGCACCGCAGCAGTGATACGGTTCTGCAGGTCGGCCAGAGTTGTTGGTAGAGGCGGGATGAAAACTCTTTCCTTAACGTAACCCCATAAGAAATAGCTACATGGGGTGAGATCAGGAGATCTCGGTATCCAGAAGTTTAGAGCCAGGTCTTGATTTCCTATCCGTCCGATCCAGCGCTGAGGAAGGGTTTCTGCAACTACAGCCACCCACTTGCGCGCATGTACAGGTTAAGAATATTTAAAAAAAACTTTGAAACTTCCTCTTTCCATTGTTATGTGAATTGTTCATTTTGTATTTATACTTAAATAAATATGAATTTATTAAATTGGGTCAACATTTATGATAACCCTGTATTTAAAAGTTTGATTTAGTGTCATTTAATTTGAATAAGGATGTACTACAAAAGTGCCAGCCCTTATATAGAAAAATTGCAGGTGTAAGCCTGCCATTACCGAGTATAAAAGTTAAACGTTACAGAAAAATAAAATTTCCTATTTATTTATTTATTTTTTTTAATTCCTAATATATGTGTACGTTGCAATCTGTTCAATTGAGAACAATAAACAACCCCATGACCCAATGAAATGAGGATGATATGTATGACGTGTAAATGAGGTGTAGTCTTGTACAGACTCAGACCGACCATTCCTGTGAGAGTTTGGTTAATTGAACCCCAACCATCAAAGTACACCGGTAACCACTGTCTAGTATTGAAATCCGTTTAAAGTAACTACCTTTACTAGGATTTGAACCAGGAACCTTCGTCTCCGAAAATCACCTGTTAAACTGCTGATTTTGGCGACGACTTTACCTCTAGACCAACCCGATGGGTTAAAATTTCTTATTAAAAGTTAATTTTTATTGTGTTCATAAAAAAATAAATCGTTCTAACTCTAAAAATATTCAAAAAAATTTTTATTTTTTTGTTTATTTAAAGTCGCATCGACATCTTGGTCATTAGCAACTACTATGGGCTTTAGTACCTTAGCGGTGGTTTTAAAATTTCCAACCCTAGTCTATTTAAAGAAAATTATAAAAGATGTAAAGTGTTGCAGGTACGTAGGTATTATAAAACGTTTTTAGCAAAATAGAACAGCTTGGAGAACTGCATATAATCTGCCGAGAAACTGATGATAAAAATAACAATTACTTAAAAAATTAACTAAAAATAAAAAAAATTTACAAAAAAATCACAGAAAAAAATTACAAAAAAAAAAAAAAAAAAAAATTAAAAAAAAAAATTTTTAAGAAACGCTATTATTTAACAATTAATCAAAAAGAAATGAACTAAAAAGAAAAAAATAAAAAAATTTACAAAAAAAAATTACAGACATTACAGTTAAAAATAAAAGCGTGGCGCATTAATACGAGGGTAGGCTGATAAGTAATGCACACATGCTTGTAGAAGACGAACAAAAAGAAATAGCAAGATGGGGTAAATAACAAATTAAAGTACAAATCTTAACCTACCAAATTATCTATTTATTTTTCAATATAGTCACCGTTAAGCATTACACATTTCTCCCAACGTTTAACAAGTTTTTTCATTCCGTCACTGAAAAATTCTTCCGACTTTCCTCGAACCCAGGACGCAATAGCTGCCTTCACCTCATTGTCCGAGCTGTAATGATTACCCTTAAGGTCTCTCTTCAGTAGAGGAAAAAAATAAAAATCGCAAGGCGCAAGGTCGGGAGAATACGGAGGGTGTAAAATTGGTTGAAACTTCAGGTTTCTCAGAGCCTCTCCAGTTGCACGCGAAGTGTGTGGACGAGCATTGTCGTGTTGCAAAATTATTGGCGCCAGGTTGCCTCTAACACGACAAACTCGACGTCGGAGGTGTTTCAGAGTCTGTATATACTGAGCAGAATTTACCGTTGCCCCTCGTTCCAGATAATCAGTCACATAAACTCGGCGAGCATCCCAAAACACAGTCAAAAGAATTTTTTTTGCGGACGGTTGTGTTTTGAACTTTTTCACAACAGGAGAATGTGGATGACGATATTCAGCGCTCTGCCTTTTTTCTTCGGGATCGTAATGATGAACCCATGACTCGTCCCCCGTCACAATATTCAAAAGAAAGTCGTCTCCTTCGTCACGGTAGCGCTTCAAAAGTTGTTCACAGCATTCCAATCGACGCTGTTTATTCTCGTCTGTCAGACGGCGTGGTACCCATCGTGCACAGATTTTACGGTATCCCAATTGTTCAATAATGAAGCCAACACGTTCCTTAGATATTCCAATTTGGTTTGCGATACGCTGTTGAGTGATTCGCCGGTCATTTTGAATCAAATCATCGATGAGTTTGCGACGATTATCGTCTGAGGCAGTGATTGGTCGTCCACTGCGTGTTTTGTCAACAATTAAGGCTTTTCCAGGTTGGCAATCACGAAATTTTATTACCCAACGATTCACAGTAGACCTATCAACAGTATCGTCACAATAAACAGCCTTTAAACGACGATAAATCTCACTAGGATTCACTTTCTCAGCAGTTAAAAATTCGATAACAGCGCGTTGTTTAATTCTCGTTGACATAGCACCAGAACACGACGCCATACTTCCACTACTCAAAACAAACTGAATGAAAGCAACGCCTTCAAACTGCGCAGGCTTGTAGAGGAGAAATAGTACTTCCACATGCCACCAGGCGCGCTACTGAAGTTTATTTAGTTGTCTTCTACAAGCATGTGTGCATTACTTATCAGCCTACCCTCGTATAAATAATATTTTACAACGAATATTTTACAATAAATATTATATATATTAATGCGCCACGCTTTTATTTTTAACTGTAATGTCTGTGATTTTTTTTTGTAAATTTTTTTCTTTTTTCTTTTTAGTTCATTTCTTTTTGATTAATTGTTAAATAATAGCGTTTCTTAAAAATTTTTTTTTTTTATTTTTTTTTATTTTTTTGTAATTTTTTTCTGTGATTTTTTTGTAAATTTTTTTTTGTAATTTTTTTTTATTTTTTTCTTTTTAGTTAATTTTTTTAAGTAATTGTTAAATAAAAGCGTTTTTAAAATTTTTTTTAAATTAAAAAAATTTTTTTTTACAAACACCTCCACAGCGTATTGTCATCGAAGATAAACAAGTGTGCAAAGTTTGATTCATATTGATACGGTAGAAGTTTAAAATTTTAAGTTGCAAGATTTGATGGATCCAAGAGTAAGTTAAATAAAAGCGTTTAATATCCATAGATTTGAAATTCATGGAAACATTAATTTTAGTTGCGTTTTTTAGTCGTAACATGTCCGTAGCTCCGTGACCCTTACACACACACACACGCACACACACACACACAAACACACACACACGCAGTACCCCTATACCTGCCTTAGCGGTCTTCCAAAAACTTCAGTAGTGAGGCACGTACTGGGCACATGACTGCAATACTACCATTGTGGTTGTAATTATCTTTATCAATAGTATAATAATTTTCAAAATCTACGTATTATTTATTGAAAAATGAGTCCAAACACGGTGTCATTGTAATAATCCGGAGCATTTCCAATATTGGATTTCATTCTAACTGCCGTTGATCAATAATATTAATAAATTTAACAATTAATACACAATTTTTTATACATTTTTTTTATCCCTAATATGTGTACGTTGCAATCTGTTCAATTGAGAACAATAAGCAACCCCATGACCCAATCAGATGAGGATGATATGTATGACGTGTAAATATGGCGTAGTCTTGTACAGACTCGGGCCGACCATTCCTGATAGAGTATGGTTAATTGAAACCCAACCATCAAAGTACACCGGTAACCACTGTCTAGTATTCAAAGCTGTATAAAAGTAACTACCTTTACTAGGATTTGAACTGGGAACCTTCGTCTCTAAAAATCAGCTGTTAAACAGCTGATTTTATCGACGACTTTACCTCTAGACCAATCCGGTGGGTTAAATTTAACAATTAATATACAATTGTTTATACATGTAACAATTTATTACATATTATTCCGTTAATTTTATAAAAACATAATATTTGATTGACACTGTCGTTTTTATAAAATTAAATAGCACAGGAAATGCTTAGGATTGTCACAATGACACCGTGTTTGGACTCATTTTTCAAGGAATATACACATAGATTTTGAAAATCATTATACAATTTTGATACAACCAAAATGGTAGTACAGTATTGCTGTCAAGCGCCTAGTAGGTGACTTACTACTGAAGAACGTAGAACGCAGGTAAGGTAGGTTGCTGCGCGTATGTAATTGTGTGTGTGTAAGGGTCAAAGGGTCAGTTTATGATCTAAATTTCACGGAGCTTTGGATATATAGGGTGATTCAAAAAGAGCGCCGGTTTTGATATATCAAATTAAGAGATTTATTTTATTGAAAAACTGAAAATAAATACATCAACAAGTTCATCTTTCCTTCCGATTTTATGTATGAAAAATGATGTCATGCATGTGGCCTCCTCTACTGCGCTGGCACTCATCAACTCTGTCCATGAAATTGGATATTACTGAACGACAAGTTTCGACTTCCATTTGCCCGATAACCCGTCGAATTTCCTCCTTCAAGTCATTGATGTTTCGGGGTTTATTGGCATACACCAATGACTTCAGATGACCCCAAAGAGGAAAGTCACAAGGCGTCAAGTCACACGACCTTGGTAGCCATTGATGGTCGGAATTACGAGAAATGATGCGATCCTGGAACCGTTCACGGAGCAACAACATTGTTTCTCGTGCAGCGTGACAGGTGGCACCATCCTGCTGAAACCACAACTCGTCAATGTCCATTCCATCCAAATGACGCCACAAAAACTCCCTAATTTGCTGGGTTAACAGCCACACTGTCACGAACCAACGCAACGTTCTGCTCAGTTCGGCCAGAACGACGACGTCTAGAACTTTTAAGGTCGACTGTTGAACCCGTCTCAAAAAACTTTTTCATGAGCCTGCGAACTGTTGATTCATTCGGTGCTTCATTAAGTCCTAGAGTACCGCGAAGTCGCCTGACAGTAGCCGCATAACTCTCTCCACTCTGGTAAAATATTTTGACGATTAACACTCTTTGCGCAATAGTAAACTTCTCCATGGTTAGACACAGACTGCGAGAGTACTACACTGCGAACAAGAGAAACTACAACTGAATCGTCAATCGGAATGTTCTCCAAAATAGAAATGTGGTCAAACAATGTTGCCAACCGATAAACAAAAATTTACCAGCCGTTTAAAAACCGGCGCTCTTTTTGAATCACCTATAGTATAGGGTATACTCCTGAATAAAGTTGATAAACACTAAACCATTTTGAAAATTCCTTAAAATTTATTATTATTTCTAACAAATGTATTTTTTAAAATAAATAACAAAAGTCAATTTTTTTTTTCATTTTTTTTTAATTACTTATTTAACGTCGCATCAACTGCTGTGGTCATTAGCGACGACGTTGGGGTGGAACTATTGTACGATGGAGGATGAAAATAAATTTTTGTAACGTATGAAAATATGCCGTGCCTGAGTGGGATTCGAACCCAGGACCGCATGATGAGAGGCGAGCACGTTACCAACTGCGCCAATGCGGCCGGCAAAAGTCAATTTTATTTCTGTATTTTAATGATTGTAACATTGAAACATAAAAACTGCATTAAAAATATTCATTAAAAATCTACGTTTTAAAAAGACGTTTTCAACCTAGCGTGAAAAGAGCAACATCGTTTAATTATTAATATTTTTAATTATGGAAAAGTACAAAACACTGTAACATACAATACATAAGGTCACTACATAAATCTGTGCCGCCGTCATTACATTATTACACAAAAATAATAAATAACTTATCACGTCATAATAACAGAATTTTAAAAAATAAAATATTTTGAAGTATGTCTGCAGGTGAATACAATACAATTGTTTTAATAGATGAGAGAAGTACATCATTAATCATAAGTTTAAAGTAGTTAAAAACTTTTTCGCTCGTGTATGGCCAATTTTAGATCACATGAAGTGATTTTAGACACATCTAGATGCTCTTTTTACAGTCCACATTCTCATCATTCGTTTACTGTAGGCTTTTCTCCTTTCTTCTGTCCACGTTGTTCTGTTTTTGCTCTTTATGGAAATATGCATTGTGCGGTTCCAAGCTCCGTGTAGTTGCGGGGTGATGAATATGGGTGACGCATGCTGGGAAAACGATTGTTCTATTACTCTGATACAAAACATTCGTTTTCAAACTTTCCGTATTTAATACTATATTTGTTTGTATTTATTACATTTATTTATTTACATATTTTTATATGAATTTGGTAAGTTAAATATTATAAATCCGACCAAGTGTAATAACCCGGTAGTTATTTGTTAAATTAATGCGCCGGATGATAAGAATATGTTTTTAGTCTAGTTAGTAGACGCTACCACTACAAATGCATTAGCTGTGAAACACTACTAACTCATTCATTCTCCCACTACTATAACAAGATTACTTCCATAAATGGTAATTAAAGGTGTATTTTTCTTAAATAAATTTGTGGCAAATTTAATTCTGAAAAGATTCATGTGAATTACTCAGGAAAAAATGAATAATATATATTGAAATTTAGCTTTATTTAAAATCAAAACAGCCGCACATAAAACGTACTTTCTTAACTGCATAAAATATTAACTAATATCTAGGTTGGGAGTAACAGCTGATCATTATCAGCTGTTACTCCGAACCTAATATTTTATGCAGTTAAGAATGTGCGTTTTATGTGCGGCTGTTTTGATTTTAAATAAAGCAAAATTTCAATATCTATTATTCATTTTTTCCTGAGTAATTCACATGAATCTTTTCAGAATTAAATTTGCCACAAACTTATTTAAGAAAAAATACACCTTTAATTACCATTTATGGAAGTAATCTTACGTTAAACACAAAAATATGTTATTTCTTTGCACCAATTCTTGTGTTTTACGTAAGATATCTCTGAAAGTATTGCATTTACAGCTCTGTAACCAATTTTATTCAATTTTTCACATTAAAAAACATAAGAAACAATCGTATTTGTATCTTTGTAACTACCTTTAACATTTTTATACGGCCTTACTTCACCGAGGGTACAGAGTTCTAGGTGAAATTTTTCGCTAGTCGTAACTCGCTAACTAAGCGTTTTCAGGCGTATGTTTATATGAAATTTTTTTCTTATTTTTAGCTATAGAATGAGATCCCAAGAGATTGCAGTATAGTTTTGAATTAAATTTTCCACAAACTTATTTAAGAAAAATACACCTTTAATTACCATTTATGGAAGTAATCTTACGTTAAACACAAAAATATGTTATTTCTTTGCACCAATTCTTGTGTTTTACGTAAGATATGTAACGTACGTAGATATGTTTTACGTAAGATACGGATGTAAGCTTGGTTAAATAAAGTTCGAATTTTTTTATAAAACAAGTCCTGTTTATATAAAATGATGCGCCATGGTATTAGTGGTCGCGGTAACCTTTTTAAAGGTTAATTATATGAAGAGAATTTAATATTTTAAAGATAATTATTGGAGTTAAATGAATTACTAGTAAAATTAATGTCAAATTTTATATTTTTGACTTGATTACCACCTTAATACATGTATTGTTTATTTTTATTTTTTTGTTACAGAGTTCAAGAATTGGACGGTGGATTCTTTGAACGTTACGGTACACTTTTAAAGGAACAAGTAGCCGAGGATCAAAAAGAAGTGCAAGAAGATAGTCAACAGCATGATAAAACAGAAGATCAATCTCAGGAAGAAAGCGCAGAAGAGGAAGTTCCAGACCAAGGCGAAATTATTAGCAACGCAATTGGATGGAATGTGAGTACTTTATGACTCAATTACTTTTAGAATAGTTGGTTGGAAAACAGCGGCGGGTATTCAGGTGAAGTAGGTGACGATCCTCTTCACCTATTGAATGGATAGTATCGCAACTTATTCCTCTCACACATAAGTATAATTTCTGTTGTAATTATATTTTGTTTTACCATAAATGAAAAAACTTTGTGTAAAATAGTACTACATAAAATTATTCTATCTGCTTAGAGCGCTTTTTAATTCATCAAATATCCCTTGTGACCTACAGCGTTGGTCTAGAGGTAAAGTCGTCTCCGAAAGAATCAGCCGTTTAACAGCTGATCTTTCGGAGACGATAGTTCCTGGTTCAAATCCTAGTAAAGGTAGTTACTTTTTTACGGATTTGAATGCTAGGCAGTGGTTACCGGTGTACTTTGATGGTTGGGGTTCAATTAACCATACTCTCTCAGGAATGGTCGGGCTGAGTCTGTACAAGACTACACCTCATTAACACGTCGTATATATCATCCTCATCTCATTGGGTCATGGGGTTGCTTATTGTTCTGAATTGAACAGATTGCAACGTACACAAATTAGGGATTAGAAGAAAAAAAGGAAAAAAATATTTCTTGTAATGGTCTTAATCTTTATTAATATCATAAAGACAAAGCGTGTTTTGTTTTTGTGCCGGTTAATTTCCAAAATTACGGAACGAAATTTTATGAAATTTTGATAGCATATTCGTATTTATATATTAGCAGCAACATTTTATTTTTAAATTTTCAAAAATGATAACTTTAAGGGAAATTTTTTAAAATGGATGATAACTTTAAGGGAAATTTTTTTAAATGGAAATTTTTATAAAATTTATAAATTAATTTTAGAAAATTTATACTTATTTAATAAGTAGTATGTGTGTGTGTGTGTGCGCGCGCGTGTGCGTGCGTGTGTGAGAGGTAGTATGTGCTGTTGAAGTAGATGAAAGGGTTTGATGATGGTGAGAGACGTACGCGGGGGAAACTATCGAAACATTTATTTGTGTGTGTGTGTGTGTGTGTGTGTGTGTGTGTGTGTGTGTGTGTGTGTGTGTGTGTGTGTGTGTGCGAGCGTGCGTGCGCGCGCGTACGTACGTTGGAGTATACAGTCGATCTAGCAGCTACAAAATTTCAGTTACATATTTATTTTAAAAAAATTAATGAGGCCCTACACATGTTTCGCGTGCGAAGCTGTGCGGGGCATGCTAGTTTTTTTTTATAATCCCTAATTTGTGTACGTTGCAATCTGTTCAATTGAGAACAATAAGCAACCCCATGACCCAATGAGATGAGGATGATGTGTATGACGTGTAAATGAGACTGTGTAGTCTTCTACAGACACACTCACTGAGTATGGTTAATTGAACCCCAACCATCAAAGTACATCGGTAACCACTGTCTAGTATTAAAATCCGTATAAAAGTAACTACCTCTACTAGAATTTGAACCAGGAACCTTCGTCTCCGAAAATCAGCTGTTAAACAGCTGATTTTGGCGACTACTTTACCTCTAGACCAACCCGGTGGGTTATGGCATGCTAGTGATATAAAATTGTTTCATACAAATCACTGTTTCATTAAATACAAAATTCTTTGTCATGTAATTTAAAATTTCATCAAATGTTTTTACGTTTAAAAAATGAATAATACTTTAAAATAATATAATTTCTAAGGATATTATCGTGGGATTTTTTTGAAACTGTTAATTAGTAGACTATGTATGCTTATACAGGGAAAGTAATTCACTATTTAAATTCTCATTGTAATGTATTCCATGATACTAAGTAAGCCCTAATTTCAAAAAGATTCATAACAATTTAATAATATTTTTTATTCATTAGACCGAAGAATAATCTCACATGTACATTATAATGTATATATATTATACGGCGACCTTGAGTTTAAAATACGTGGTTAAATAAATCTTCTTCTTCTTCTTCTTATTGCGCCATCTCCCTTCGAAGGTTGGCGATCCAATTGGCTGTAATCACTCGAGATGTGACGGCTCTGAAGATCTCGGATGACGTTCTGCCGAGCCATCGACGTAAGTCCCTGAGCCAAGAATTCTGTCTCCTCCCCACTGATCTGCTCCCCTGAATCTTCCCCTCAATGATCAGCCGAAGCATCTCATACCTACCGCCTCTCATCAGGTGTCCGATGTACGCCAATTTACGCTCCTTAACAATTAATAGCAGCTCCTTGTTCTTCGCAATTCTGTTGAGGACTTCACAATTTGTCACTCTATGCATCCAGGAAATGCGTAGCATTCTCCTGTAGAGGTACATTTCGAATGCCTCTATACGTCTTTCCAATGAGGGATTGAGGGTCCAGCTCTCGCAACCATAGAGAACGATGGGAAACACGTAGCAGCGTAGCATTCGAATTCTAAGACTTAAATCTAGATCCTTCTTGCTGAATAAGTTCCTCATACTGATAAATACCTTCCTAGCGTATTCAATTCTTGACAATACTTCCCTCTTTGAAATGCAATCGCTACTTAGGAACGCTCCCAAATATCTGAAGGACGACACTTGCTCTATGATGTTATTATGTACTCGGAGGACAGCTTGTGTACTCACTTTCGAAAAAACCATAAGTTTTGTCTTGTCGATGTTCACACTTAGACCATAGCGCTCGCTACAATCCACAATAAATAAATAAATCAACATTAAAGACTCTTTACAAATGGGGCCTATTTTTATAAACTAGCATGCTCCGTCGCGGCTTTGCACGCAAAAAATGGTGTAATCAATTTGCTCTCAAAGTTGAAGCTCGGTCGCGAGATAGCTAATATCGAAGGCGAGATTCTCGTTGTTCATCCGTTGTAAATGCTCTCGAAGCTGAAACTTGGTCGCGGTTTTGTAGAAGGCGAGATTCTCGTTGTTCCTCCGTTTATCAAAATGTGTACACGCTGATTAAAAAGTAACAACAAAATACTTTCAAAAGTATTTAAATACAAAATACTTTTAAAAGTATTTTTATAAATGAAATTGTTAGGCCTACATCTTATCATGATTGATGTTTTTAGTACTTTAAGTACTTATAATTTAAAAAATAGTTAACTTAATAGGAATACGACATCCGTAAAGTCGTAGACTCTAGCGTGGACCCTGTAGTAGGTGGCTTTTGTTTGTTGACAGTAGGAGCAAACTAAGAACGGCTCAACTGTACATGATAAAATACAATAAAATTATCGTGTGATTTTGTCATCAGCTGATCCTTAGAACCACGTCGATATTTGCTAAACCATATGACTTTATTTATGACAAATCTTTATTTGAATCACATCAGCTGGTTTAAAAGCAGCAGATTATCTAACCTCATAAAAGCTTTAATGTAGGACATAAACATTATTTTCAACCCTTTAGGGCTAACTTTTTAAGGGTTTCAATAGCCTAAAACCTGCACCGGCATTATAGTTACAACATAAAAAACCTGCATGAAAATTAATTCAGTAATTTAGGAGATAAAGGGGGAACATACACACACACACATCGAATTTTATATACAGTGTCTGTGAAAAGTTTAAGGACACCGCTACTTTTCACATCATTGGATTTTGTCCTTACACATTTGCTAAACTAAATAATTATAAAATATTAGCCAAATAGCCCTTAAATTACTAGTATTTCAGCACATATTCGACTTCTCTATCTTTTATAGAACTAATTATTGTATCTTTCTGTTTCAACAAAAAAGTCAAATGTACGTCAAATTTTAATTCAAAAAAGTTATAACTTTCGAATGGCTACACTCAGACTAATGAATTGGGACTTGCAGGAAAGGCACTTTGGGCCAGTCTCCTTTTTTAAAAAAAAACACACATTTCATCTTGGTCACAGGGTTGAATGCATCAATTTTTTAACTCTACAGATAAAAAAAGACCCGTTTTTCTAACTTTGCTGTGTTCGTAATTGTCGCCGTGTTAACTTCAAACAGTTATTGCTATTCAACCGGGATCTGAGGAGCTGGTAGCATTGACCAACAAATGATTCCCGCCACTTGTCATTTATCCTGTTCAATTTACTGATAGCGAGTTTTAGGTTTCTTGACCCACCGGGTTGGTCTAGAAGTAAAGTCGTCCCCAAAATCAACTGTTTAACAGCTGATTTTCGGAGACGAAGGTTCCTGGTTCAAATACTAGTAAAGGTAATTACTTTTCTAAAGGGGTGTACTTTGATGGTTAGGGTTCAATTAACCATACTCTCTCAGGAATGGTCGACCTGGGTCTATACAAGACTACACCTCATTTACACGTCATACATATCATCCTCATCTCATTGGGTCATGGGGTTGCTTATTGTTCTGAGTTGAACAGATTGCAACGTACACATATTAGGAATTAAAAAAAAAAATAAAGGTTTCTTAACTTGAAAATCTAAAAATGGGCCCCAAGTCAGTGAATACCACTGTGATGTGGCAAATTTTGCTTTTTTTTCATGGCGTCCTTAAACTTTTGACAGACACTCGTATATATAGGGTGATTCAAAAAGAGCGCCGGTTTTGATATATCAAATTAAGAGATTTATTTTATTGAAAAACTGAAAATAAATACATCAACAAGTTCATCTTACCTTCCGATTTAATGTATGAAAAATGATGTCATGCATGTGTCCTCCTCTACTGCGCTGGCACGCATCAACTCTGTCCATGAAATTGGATATTACTGCACGACAAGTTTCGACTTCCATTTGCCCGATAACCCGTCGAATTTCCTCCTTCAAGTCATTGATGTTTCAGGGTTTATTGGCATACACCAATGACTTCAGATGACCCCAAAGAGGAAAGTCACAAGGCATCAAGTCACACGACCTTGGTAGCCATTGATGGTCGGAATTACGAGAAATGATGCAATCCTGGAACCGTTCACGGAGCAACAACATTGTTTCTCGTGCAGCGTGACAGGCGGCACCATCCTGCTGAAACCACAACTCGTCAATGTCCATTCCATCCAAATGACGCCACAAAAACTCCCTAATCATCGTACGGTATCGGTCTCCATTTACTGTCACGGCTTGTCCTTCTTGATTTTCAAAAAAGTAAGGGCCGATGACACCGCCCGATCAAAAGCCGCACCAAACTGTCACTCGCTGTGCATACAAGAGAAACTACAACTGAATCGTCAATCGGAATGTTCTCCAAAATAGAAATGAGGTCAAACAATGTTGCCAACCGATAAACAAAAATTTACCAGCCGTTTAAAAACCGGCGCTCTTTTTGAATCACCCTTTATATACAGATGATGACCCTGAGTTTAAAACACGTGGTTAAATAAATAATCAACATTAAAGACTCACAAACGGGGCTTATTTTTATAAACTAATAATAATAGTAGAACTTTACAAACTTAATCTATTTTATCTACCTATGTTAAAAAACATTATCATCTAAGAAGTAGTGATGTTAATTTTTAATTTGTTTTTAGATACGCTCCATTAAAATTTATAACATATTATAAATAGATCAGACTTTTTGATACTATTTTATTTTTTACTTTCTCTTGCCCTATATGAATATATAGGGAAGGAAAGTATTGTTTTTATGTTGATTTTTCAACGTCGCGTTTTCATCGGATTACACGTTCTCAGGCCACCTGAACTTCCAAAGAAACATGTTTTTAGCGAATGATCAGTGTCTGAGAACATATTTTCCAGAACGAATGAAAGTACGAAATTAAAAATTAAGTTAGGTACAACACGGGCACTCGACACGAACTTTTTTTTTTTTAATATCGAACCGGAAGTAGTAGTTTATTATGCGATTTTTCACTTTTTTACGTTGTTCTTAAAACGACTTCTTGATGATTTTTTTTAAGTCGCCTCGTTTATTAAAATTTTTATGCTCTACATGGTAGGGTAACTGCCATATCATCTGCTATTCTTTGTAAGGCTGTGCTCTCGTAGAAAAGTTTTTTTTAAGATTGCCTCAATCTTAAAGATTGGATAGTAAGGTCTCCTTAATATGCTAGAGTTAATATGCTCCTATATGCTCCTATATGCTTAATATGCTCCTTAATATTCTAGAGAAAAAGTGTATAAACTATAGTAAAAGCTGTAAAACTTTTAAAAATATACAACTTTTATTTCAAACATCTTTTTGTACAAAGCTTAGTTCAGCGACAAAATTAATGATTTTCTGGTTTTGTTCCATCAAAATCTGTAAAAAATAGGATGTTTTAAGATTGCGCCCTTAGTATGCATTTTATGACAAAAGTGTATAGTAAATTGAAAGGAAATTAAAAAAACCTAAGCTACATATTTTATTTTCAGTATTTTTCTCTATAGAGCCTAGTTTAAAGACAAAAAGTGATTTTCCGTATTTTTTAGTCCTGCAGAGGTTGATTTTTATATAGCTTCATTCACTCATGATTAAAATGAGATAATATTGTTTATTTTACATTGTTTACTCATGATTAAACATATTTTGTCCATTATCTACGTTAGCAAGAGAAAGTCGAGTGAGGATTTCACACCAGAGTTTTAATGTTACGATGCGTCCTTTATGCAACACTCTTTAGATGATGGTCATTCCTAAAAAAAATGTAGACATGTTGATTGAAAAGAGATCGCACTATTCTGTAAATTTCATTATTTAAAAATTTCACCAATTTCTTTATTTAAATTGAATTTACTCACCGCCCACCGAAATTCGTTAAAGTCAAAATGAATGTAAACAAAAATTGAAATTTACACGATGTTCTGCTTGTTGTTTTATTTTGGTGCCTTGAAATGAAATTAGAACATAAATATTTCAAAAGAAATTGCTTACTGTTTATTTTCTTTGGAACTTATCTTCGTTTCGGTTCATTTCGTAATTTTAGTCTGCATTACATTTAGTATTTTTACTTTCTTTTGCCTATATGAATATATAGGAAGGAAAGTATTGTTTTCATGTCGAGTTTTTGTAATCGAGTTTTCCCCGGATCTACACGTTTTCAGACCCCCTGTACCCAAAAACCTTGTTTTCAGCGATTGTCTGTCTGTTTGTGTGTGTGTGTTTGTGTGTGTGTGCGTGCGTGTTTGTGTGTACCGAATATCTCAAGAACGGAGCATCGTACAAACATGAAACTTGAAACTTAAGTTAGGCCTACATACCACTACCGGACCCGACACGAACATTTTCATCAAAATCGGTCAACCGAAAGTAGTAGTTTATTCGTGTAATTTTTCACTTTTTTGCGATTTTTTCAAAAGCTGGTCCTACGATTTTTTTTTTTTAAATCGCCTGATTTACTAAATGTTTTATGCTCTACAAGATAGGGTAGGCTCCATGTTTGCTGAAATTCTTGGTGAGGCTGTTTTAACGTAAAAACATAGTTTTTTTAAGATTGCGGCTTTATATGCATTTTAGCTCAAAAAATTATACAATAAAAGAGAATAAATGAATATAATAAGAGAATTTAAAATCCTCCAACTTTTATTTGCAACATTTTTTTTTAGTTTTTTTTTTTTTTAGTTTAGCGGTATTTAGCTGATTTTCTGTTGTAAATGTTGTTCTTTAGTGAACGTTTAAATAATACAGAGACGGGTACGTCCTGTAGAATACGGCCACTCCACTGCCTACGATTTGCGAGCAAGTTTGTTCGTATTTCTAATAATTCATTTTAGTTTTTAAAACAATATTTACTTTTTAACCCACCGGGTTGGTCTAGAGGTAAAGTCGTCGCCAAAATCAGCTGTTTAACAGCTGATTTTCGGAGACGAAGGTTCCTGTTTCAAATCCTAGTAAAGGTAGTTACTTTTATACGGATTTGAGTACTAGACAGTGGTTGAAGTTTAATGGTTGGAGTTTAATTAATCATACTCTCTCAGGAATGGTCGACCCGGGTCTGTAGAAGACTACACCTCATTTACACGTCATACACATCAACCACATCTCATTGGATCATGGGGTTTTTTATTTTTCTGAATTGAACAGATTCCAACGTACACAAATTAGGAATTTTGTAATTTCTTTTTTATTCCTAATATGTGTACGTTGCAATCTGTTCAATTCAGAACAATAAGCAACCCCATGACCCGATGAGATGAGGATGATATGTATGACGTGTAAATGAAATGTAGTCTTGTACAGACTCGGGTCGACCATTCTTGAGAGAGTATGGTTAATTGAACCCCAACCATCAAAGTACACCGGTAACTACTGTCTAGAATTCAAATCTGTAGGTATAAAAGTGATTACCTTTACTAGGATTTGAACCAGGAACCTTCGTCTCCGAAAATCAGCTGATTTTGGCGATGACTTTACCTCTAGACCAACCCGGTGGGTTAAATTAGGAATTAAAGAAAAAATATTTACTTTTTAACTGCATTTAATATTAGTTAAGTTAATTGATTATAAGTGACGGTAAACAGATTTAGTTGAGGGAAGTGACCGCGGCGGCGATTGACGCAATTAGTGGTGCAACTCCCGAAATAACACCGCCGTTAATCCGATTAGCGTAACCGAAATAAGTACACCACTCTGAATCTGTAGTATGCTACTAACTGAACTGTTTTTCAATGACTCAGTCAAATATCCTAGGTATCTTTCCTGGATATGCTTATGACGTATGTGACATTCTAAGTACTAGTAACAGTTACAGAGTTTCTCAGTTATAAAATTAATTATGAACAGTATAATATACCCATAACATGACAGGTGGAGTGTTATATTATTTGCACTCCAACTGTTAGTTCCAGGGCTAGAAAAAATAGTTGTGTTTCTTATGAGATGGTCACCCAGTTATATAGGGTGATTCAAAAAGAGCGCCGGTTTTGATATATCAAATTAAGAGATTTATTTTCTTAAAAAACTGAAAATAAATACATCAACAAGTTCATCTTTCCTTCCGATTTCATGTATGAAAAATGATGTCATGCATGTGTCCTCCTCTACTGCGCTGGCACGCATCAACTCTGTCCATGAAATTGGATATTACTGCACGACAAGTTTCGACTTCCATTTGCCCGATAACCCGTTGAATTTCCTCCTTCAAGTCATTGATGTTTCGGGGTTTATTGGCATACACCAATGACTTCAGATGACCCCAAAGAGGAAAGTCACAAGGCGTCAAGTCACACGACCTTGGTAGCCATTGATGGTCGGAATTACGAGAAATTATGCGATCCTGGAACCGTTCACGGAGCAACAACATTGTTTCTCGTGCAGCGTGACAGGTGGCACCATCCTGCTGAAACCACAACTCGTCAATTTCCATTCCATCCAAATGACGCCACAAAAACTCCCTAATCATCGTACGGTATCGGTCTCCATTTACTGTCACGGCTTGTCCTTCTTGATTTTCAAAAAAGTAAGGGCCGATGACACCGCCCGACCAAAAGCCGCACCAAACTGTCACTCGCTGTGCATACAAGAGAAACTACAACTGAATCGTCAATCGGAATGTTCTCCAAAATAGAAATGAGGTCAAACAATGTTGCCAACCGATAAACAAAAATTTACCAGCCGTTTAAAAACCGGCGCTCTTTTTGAATCACCCTTTAGGACTGAAGCATTTAACAACAGAACAGGTAAAGATGTAAAAGACACTAGTCGCAGTTATCTCCTCTCAGAGTGATGAATTTCATTATACATCCCTGTGTGTATTTAAAGTGAAGGTTCATTTGCAGGATGGAACGTAGATGCTTTTCCGAGGTCATGGCATGCTGATAAGCATACTTTTTCACTCAGTGAGGAAAGCAATTGTAAACCACCTTGCACTTTGTTTTACTTAGTAAAGCCTGTAGAGATTCAAACTAGCTTTCGGCTGATCACATAAACAACAAATATATCTATATATTTTGAAGGACAGGCCTTAGGACTGCGACTGGACTGATTCCGTTCAACCATTTTTACTTTCTCTTCCCCCATAATATAGGGGAAGAGAAAGTTATGTATAGGAAGTATGATTTAGGAAGTTATGTATAGGAAGTAATCATGTATATAGGTAACCCTGCAAGGAAGAAAGGTAACGTTTTCATGTCGATTTTTCTAAGTCGACTTTTCGCCAGAAGTTCACGTTTTTTCCCCTGAATCCAAAAAACATGTGTTCTAGCGATTAGTTTGTGTACAGAATGTCTCAAAAACATATTATCATATACTAAATTGAAACTTGGAACTTAAATTAACTTCCCCTATATGTATATAGGTAGGCCTGCAAGGAAGAAAGGTAACGTTTTCATGTCGATTTTTCTAAGTCGACTTTTCGCCAGAAGTTCACGTTTTCTCCCCTGAATCCAAAAAACATGTTTTCTAGCGATTAGTTTGTGTACAGAATGTCTCAAAAACATATTATCATATACTAAATTGAAACTTGGAACTTAAATTAAGTACACTAGGGAACTCTACACGAGCATTTTCATCAAAATCGGTCAACCAGAGGTAGTAGTACTTTATTCTTGCTATTTTTCACTTTGTTGCGGTTTTCTCAAAAAGGCTTCTGATTTTTAATAATCGCCTCGTTAACTACATTACTACAAGGTGGGGTAAGCAATATGTCTGCTGAAATTCGTGGGGAGATGTGCTCTTTTGGTAAAACTCTTTTTTGTTGTAAAATTGTGGCATGCATTTTTGGCCAAAAATGTATAGCTAGTATGTATAATCAAAGTTGTACCAAATTAAAATGTATAAAATTTTAACCCAAGCGTTGTTTTAAAACGCTTCGTTTAGCGTCAATTAGTGATTTTTCTCTATTTTTCTCGTCTAAATCGGTAAAAATTGTATTTTTCAAAACAAAAATTTATTTATTATTTAATTTTTGTTTTGCTAATTTTATTCTTGCTTATTCACTTTATGGAAGTGAGTCATAGGTTACCACAAAACGCCAATAAAGTAGGATCCAAGCAAATGAAATGAGGTTTTTAAGAAGGGTGAAGGGCTGCTCGAGGCTGGATCTAATACACAACGAAGAAATTAGATCCGAGTTGAGTGTATTTAGCTTCAATGAAAAAGTGGAGGAGTACCGGAATCAATGGAGGCAATATTTGTAACGGATTCCAGAGGAGAGAATACCTCTAAAAGTGATGGAATATGTTCCAGTTGAAAGAAGGGAAATGGGAAGACCTCGAAGAAGATGGCAGTAGTCAACATGTACGGTGTTTGTGTAGACGTACAGGATGGTTTGTGAGTTCGGAACAGGATTATGCCTACTTGATAGTAAGAAGAAGAAAAATTTATTTTATCAATGTTATAGAAAAAAATTCCTGTGAAAATTCGATTTTGAAAAATTGACATAAAAACAATAATTTTCTCGTTACATGAAGAGCAAGAGAAAATAAAAAGTGATAAACTAAAAATAAAATAAAAATTTAATGTTCAGGTTTATTTTATTTTATGTTTATAATTCATTATCGTTTAAAATAATAATATAGGTACATATTTTCATAAAGTTTACGCCCTTTCTTAAAATTGTTTATTTTTTGTGTATATACCGGACTTAAATTGTGTAATTTTGGTCACTTATTACTTAATTGTTGATGCGACCTTAAATAAATAAATAAACATAAAATAATTGTTAAAATAATATTGTTACTTTAATAGTTTTAGTTTAGTTTATTTGTGGCTGACCTAGGTGTCGGTGTGTTCGTGTATACATAACCTAAAAAATTAAGCGTTAAAATCCGATTTAAAACAGTCTATTTAAACGTAAATAATTTATAGTAAAACGAAGAGAACAGATAAATCAATCAACTAAAGTTAAATTTCTGTTTGATTTCAAAAGGATTTTATAATCCTTGTGTTTTAAAAAGCAATAATTAGGTGATTGCCAAATTTAGTTTTAGAAGTATGCAAAATATTTGAGGGGTTTTTTAAGCTGGCCTACTCGGTTTGCATTAGGGTGTCTGATTCTTGTGCGCATGCTTCAATCGTAGGCGCCGCCGCTCTAAATCTTAATCTTGAATTCAGTTTGTTAGAGCCAAGAGTCGCTCTTCATTTAGAGCTCTATGACTCTTTCACTACATAAAAAATATATTTATATTACACTGACATAATCATATAAAAATGTATTTTATTTTATTTTTTTTACATAAAATATTTAAATGAAAAAATATGACTGAAAAAATTAAATTACAATAATTTTAAATGTGATATAATTATTAGGTTTTGTGTAAAGTGATAAGTGATAACGTTTTCGATGTTGTGAAGTTTATTTTTAAGTGTAATTATTGTGCGTGAAATTTTATTAAATTTTTTTATATCTTTTTTGAATTTTCCAAGTAATAAAATCCGCAATATTAAAATATTACAAAAGAATATTAAATTTTTGCGTTTTTTTTATAATTAAAGTATTATGTTACAATTATTTGAAATAAAATTTATATTTAAAAAAAATTAAAGTAATTAAGTACGAAGTTCGTGCAAAATAGTTTTTGGATTAGTAAAAATTTTATAGAAGTTGATTGGTTGGAATTGAATAGGTTTTCGGATTAAGCAGTATTTCAGAGAGGGTTAACAGAAATCCATTTCTTTAGATGTTAAATTTTATTTACATTTTTTGATATTATTGTTTAAGAAGGTAGTCAACTTAAGAAGATTTTTTTTTTAATTTTGATTGTTTTTTGCGTTTATTTGAAGTTTAAAATTTTCTGAATCACAAAATTTGTTTACTTTGTACGTTGACGAAAAGTTATAAAAACATTTTTAAAATAAAGCTCACTAGCAAGGCGAGTGAAATTATTCCTTCAACTTTTAAGTTTTCCGGAAATGCGGTTTTTACATGATTGTACATTCTTGGAATGAATTAAATATTTTGGTTAGTATTGAAGATATTTGGATGATGTTTTTTTTTTCAAATGTTCATAATTTCTTGCTCTATTATCTGTGGAATGATTATTACAAAAACCTGAATAGGGATTTAGTTAAAAAATAATTTGTGAATACATAAAATAAATGTTTTCAAAAATATGGGTTTTCTTCAATAAATTTCTTGTAAGAAAAATACATTCAAGTTCATGCAACAGATAGAAAGCAATTTCAAGTTCAGGTAGATAGAAAGCAATTTTTTGTATTTTGTAGGATAATAATGATGTGGATATCTTTCTTGGTTCCTGAGATATTTGATTCCCCATAAAAGCCCGCTTTTCCAACCTCACCCTTATATTAGGGGCTGTAATTAATTTTTTTGGCTTGGTTCAAATGGTAGATCATTACTAGTAAATAAAAATAAATAATGACTAGTTAAAATAAATAATGACAAATTATAGCCAGAAGTTTTCATTTTCATTTTCTGGGTTGACTACCCCCTTAAGCAGTATTTCAGAGAGGGTTAACAGAGATTCATTTCTTTAGATCTTACGTATGTCGTAACAGGAAAGGTTTTTTCTTACAAAAAAGTTTTCATTTAAGTTCTTGATATATTGAATATAATTTTTTCTATAACTACAAAAAAATGAGTGGTAGACTATTGTTTACTTTATAATCTAAGTGGTTTAAAAATCTTATTTTTATTTTCTGAATTTTTAACTTTTTGATTAAATTCTGGTTTCATTTTAACTGAGAGATTTATCAAGTGGAAAATATTTGACTGATTTAATTTACCAATTTAAAATCATTCTTCCACGGGGGGTGTCCGTTCCGGTTATGTAGCGTCGAATTAACAATAAATATACCCACTCGGATGCCCATAACAGGCAGGTGGAGTGTCAAATTATTTACACTCAATCTGTTCGTTGCAGGGCTAAAATAAATAGTTCTGTTTCTTATCACATGGTCAGTCAATTAAATGACTGAATCATTTAAGAACAGAAGAGGTAGAGGTGTAAAAGACACTAATCAGAGTTATCTTCTCTGAAAGTAATGAATTTCATTGTACAGCCAGACCCTGTGGTGAATGAAGTGAAGTTGTCATTTACAGAGTGGAAAATATGTGCTTTTCAGAAGGCCCGGCATGCTGATAAGCGTACTTTTCCACTCAGTGAGGAAGACAATGGTAAACCACCTCATTCCTTGTTTTACTTAGTAAAACCGCTAGAGGTTCAAACCAGCCTTTCGGCTGTTGACCTAAACAACAAACAACAACATACCCACTCGGATTAAGTATTATTTCAGAATGGGTTTACAGAAATGCTTTCCCAATACTTTTTCGTATGTTATGAGCTCTGATTTCTGATCCGTTACCCTGATATTCGAGTGCTTCGTGTTGGTTTATTGTAGGGTTTTTGAAACCTCAAATACGTTTAAATATTTTAAGCGACAACCCACCGAGCCTGTCATCTCTGCAGATATTTTTGTAGTTCCATCGATAATTAATTTCTTTCTCAAAAGATTCTAGATAGTTGTATTAGATGTCACTTTTAGGTGAAGATTAATCTTTGAGTTGTGTTGTTGTTTAGGTCAACAGCCGAAAGGCTGGTTTAAACCTCTAGAGGTTTTACTAAGTAAAACAAGGAGTGAGGTGGTTTACCATTGCCTTCCTCACTGAGTGAAAAAGTATGCTTATCAGCATGCCGGGCCCTCTGAAAAGCACATATTTTCCACTCTGTAAATTACAACTTCACTTCATTCACCACAGGGTCTGGCTGTATAATGAAATTCATTACTTTCAGAGAAGGTAACTCTGATTAGTGTCACAGTACACCTCTACCTCTTCTGTTCTTAAATGATTCAGTCATTTAATTGGCTGACCATGTGATAAGAAACAGAGCTATTTATTTTAGCCCTGCAACGAACAGATTGAGTGTAAATAATTTGACACTCCACCTGTCTGTTATGGGCAGGATTAAAATATAACAACTTTTTAAAAAGTTATGAATTCTTTTGACGGGGCCAATTTTTTTAAAAATATTTTTGAAATTTAATAAAATATTTTTCAATTTAATAAATATTTTTACAATGCTGAAAGAGAATCCGGAGTACCACTATAACCTACTAAAGACACAATAAAAAAATTCATTTCTTTATGTTTTGTGGTTTCTGAGAAAATGGGTCTTTTGTAAGAAAAAACATGTTATAATTAAAATAAATAATATTCAGATATAATAAACACAGAAATAACACCAGAAAAAACTGACGTTTCTCTTTTCAACCACTATACAAAAATGCATATACATTATACAGGGTGATTCATGAAGTTCTCCCCCCACTTCTACAGCACATTGTACTAGTAAAAATAATGAAAAAATGTTATATAAACATAGGTCCGAAAACGCTTCGTTAGCGAGTTACAGCTAGCGAAAGTTTCGCCTGGATTTCAGTTCACCAGGTGAAATGAGGTCTTCCTGGAATTGTGGTAAGGTAGATTAAGGGGCAAATTCAATCATTTCTTATGGTTTTTGATCTGATAAATTGAATAAAACAGGTCCCAGATCTGTAAGTTAAATAGTTTTTAAGAAAACCAGTGTCAAATGCAAAAAATGGAGTGAAAAACTTATTTTTTCATCTTTGGGCAAGGATAACTGTGTTATTTCACCAAGAAACAGTTAAAATTTTTCAATAAAACATGTAGAAAATTTTATTCTGAACAAACCGGTGTAAATTAAGTACACAGAAAGCGAATAGATGTTTGATTAAATGAGTTTTTATTCATAAGAGTACAAAGTAAAATTAACCGGAAAAACTAAAATGAAAAAATGTGTTTTTTTCACTCCATTTTTTTGCATTTGACACTGGTTTTCTCAAAAACTATTCGCTTTCTGTGTACTTTATTTACACCGGTTTGTTCAGAATAAAATTTTCTACATTTTTTATTGAAAATTTTTAACTGTTTCTTGGTGAAATAACAAAGTTATCCTTGCCCAAAGATGAAAAAATAAGTTTTTCACTCCATTTTTTGCATTTGACACTGGTTTTCTTAAAAACTATTTAACTTACAGATCTGGGACCTGTTTTATTCAATTTATCAGATCAAAAACCATAAGAAATGATTGAATTCGCCCCTTAATCTACCTTACCAGAATTCCAGGAAGACCTCATTTCACCTGGTGAACTGAAATCCAGGCGAAACTTTCGTTAGCTGTAACTCGCTAACGAAGCGTTTTCGGACCTATGTTTATATAACATTTTTTTCATTATTTTTACTAGTACAATGTGCTGTAGAAGTGGGGGGAGAACTTCATGAATCACCCTGTATACCATATTAAACAGAAAATTACAAATATTCAATAAAATTCAAAAAATTGATTATGGAATCAAATTTTCGGAATGAACTCCCCTTAAAGGATATTTATCTTAACCACTTGTAAGCTTAAATACGAATTATATAAAAGAAAAAATGTTGGGCGGAAAGCTTAATTCGGATTCCGAAAACATTCCGGAATATTTCTTGGTTTATTCAACAAAATATTTTAATGGTTTTTTTTAAACAGGCAATTTTTATAAAATTAATTTAGTTAGTGATTTTGTAACTTCGTAACTTATTTTGAAGTGGATAAATCTTAAAATCAAATACACTTAAATATGAAAAAAATAATATTAAGTGAAATTAGTGAAGTTATTATGAAAAATATAAACAGAATATGGTGGTCGTCTTATTTCACCTTAGATGCATGATACATGGAACGTGATAATAACATGAAAAAACATACATAAAACATGAAATCATGTTCTAATAAAAGAGGAAATTTTACTTTAACCAAAATGAGAGTAACAGGTTCAGTGGAATCTCTTAACGGAAATGGAACTCTATTACGGAAATCAGGAAACTTTATTAGACCGATTAATCAGTTTCGTGGAGTGAAAAAGGATGTGTTACAAAAGCAAGCAAGCCTTCTTGTTCAGGCTATGACAGTAAGTACAATCAAATATCTAATACATTTTTGTACAATTCCACTTATCTGTGATCAAATTGATTAGGAGCTTAATCCGGTACTCTAGAAATGTCAGATTTATCAGAAAAACACTATCAGATAGGTACGAAAAATTTAGTGTAAAATACTCACACGACTTTCTTTTGCTAATGTAAATAATGGTAATGTAATCATGAGTAAATAACGAAAAATTAAATTCAACCTTTGTAGAAATTAAAAATACGGAAAATCAATAATTAACGCTAAAATAGGCTCTTTAGAAGAAAATTCTTGAAATAAAAGTTGTTAATTTTTTAAACTTTTTTCATATCATACATTTTTGTCGTAAAATGGCCATAATCTTTAAAAAATCTCATATTTTGGCCGATTTTGATGAAAACAATATGGAAACTCACCAATTATCGGTAAAACTAAACGTTTTAGAAAAATGTTTGAGAAATTTGTAGGTTTTTAAATGTTCTACAACTTTCAATATTACATTTTTCCCTGAAATGCAAATTTCCTTAATTAAAAAAAAATTTCCTACGAGAGCAAAGGCCCCCCCCCCTAAGAGTTTCAGCAGCCAAGGCGCTTATCATATCTTGTAGAGCACTAAAAATGTAGTGAATGAGGCTATTTGAAAAAATCTGGTGTGAAACACTCACACAACTTTCTCTTGCCAATGCAAATAATTAATAATAAACCTAACATTATTAATAAAATATTAGAAATAAACAAAAACTAACCTCAAAAACATAACCTTATTTTAATCATGAGTGAATGGCGCAAAATGACAATCGAACTCAGTTTGGCTTAAAAATACGGAAAATCACGCTTTCACGCTAAACTAGGCTCTGTAGAGAAAAATGCTCTAAACAAAAGTTGTAGATCTTTTAATTTTCTATAACTTTTATTATATACACTTTTGTCGTAAAATGCATACTAAGACCGAAATGTTAAAAAATCGATTTTTCTCACTTTTCGTGAGAAAAAAAACAGAAAATCGCAAATTACCGCTAAACTAAGCGTTATACAAAGAAATGTTTGAAACAGAAGTTGTAGGTTTTTAAATTCTCTACAACTTTTATTATATAGGTTTTTGCGCTAAAATTTATATTAAAGCCGTAATCTTAAAAAAACAACGTTTTTACGTGAAAACAGCCTCACCGAGAATTTCAGCAAACATGGCGCCTACCCTATCTTGTAGAGAATAAAAAATTGAGTAAAATAGGCGATTTTAAAAAAAATCGTAGGACCAGTTTTTGAGAAAATCGCAAAAAACTGAAAAATTATACGAATAAACTACTACTTCCGGTTGACCGATTTTGATGAAAATGTTAGTGTCGCGTCCGGTAGTGGTATGTAACTTAAGTTTCAAGTTTCAAGTTCGTACGATGTTCCGTTCTTGAGATATTCTGTTCACACACAGACACACACACACACACACACAGACACACACACAGACCAATCGTTAAAAACATGTTTTGTGGGTTCAGGGGGTCTGAAAACGTATAGATCCGGTGAAAACTCGATTTCGAAAAATCGACATGAAAACAATACTTTCCTTCCTATATATTCATATAGGCAAGAGAAAGTAAAAAATCTGGTGTGAAACACTCACACAACTTTCTCTTGCCAATATAAATAATTAACAATAAACCTAACATTAGTAATAAAACATTAGAAATAAACAAACAACTAATCTCAAAAATATAACCATATTTCAATCATGAGTGAAACACGCAAAATGAAATTCGAACTCAGTTTGGTTTAAAAATACGGAAAATCACTCTTTCTCTCTAAACTAGGCTCTTTAGAGAAAAATGCTCTTAATAAAAGTTGTAGATCTTTTAATTTTCTATAACTTTTATTATATACACTTTTGTCGTAAAATGCATACTAAGGCCAAAATCTTTAAAAAATCAATTTTTCACACGTTTTCGTGAGAAAAAATCAGAAAATTGCTAATTACTGCTAAACTAAGCGTCATACAAAAAAATGTTTGAAACAAAAGTTGTAGGTTTTTAAATTCTCTACAACTTTTATTATATAAGTTTTTGCGCTAAAATTTATATTAAAGCCGTAATCTTAAAAAAACAACGTTTTTACGTGAAAACAGCCTCACCGAGAATTTCAGCAAACATGGCGCCTACCCTATCTTGTAGAGAATCAAAAATTTAGTAAAATAGGCGATTTTAAAAAAAATCGTAGGACCAGTTTTTGAGAAAATCGCAAAAAACTGAAAAAATATACGAATAAACTAAGTTACTACTACTTCCGGTTGACCGATTTTGATGAAAATGTTCGTGTCGCGTCCGGTAGTGGTATGTAACTTAAGTTTCAAGTTTCAAGTTCGTACGATGTTCCGTTCTTGAGATATTCTGTTCACACACAGACACACACACACACACACAGACACACACACACACACACACACACAGACACACACACAGACCAATCGCTAAAAACATGTTTTTTGGGTTCAGGGGGTCTTAAAACGTATAGATCCGGTGAAAACTCGATTTCGAAAAATCGACATGAAAACAATACTTTCCTTCCTATATATTCATATAGGCAAGAGAAAGTAAAAAGTCGTAGGATCATTTTTGAGAAAATCGTACGAATAAACTATGATTTCCAGTTGACCGATTTTGGTGAAAATTTCGTGTCGGGTTTGTAGTGGTATCTTACTTAAGTTCCAAGTTTCAGCTTTGAACTGTATTCCGTTCTTGAAATATTTTGTTCGCACATACACCAATCACTAAAAACAAGCTTTTTGGGTTCTGGGAACCTGAAAATGTGTAGTCTGTATCTGGTGTAAACTCGATTTCTAAAAATCGAAATTTTTATTGATAAACTAAAAATGAAATCTTAAATCAGTATTAAAAAACACATTTACCGTAAAGAGCACTGTCCCTTCCCCCTTAAATTTCAGCTGGCATAACACTTTAGCGAAAATTTAGCGTGGAGGATATCCAATAATTTATTTAAGATTTCAGATTTTTCCTCATTGTTTAATTAATTTTAATATTTAATAATGTTTTCTACCAGTTTTAAATCATATAAGTTTTGTAAAAAAATAAATAAAGTCTTTTCTAACAAAAATTAATAATTGTATAATAATTTTTGTTCATTTACAATGGTTAAAAAATTTAATAAACCAGCAAGAAACAAAATAAAACAAAGAAATAGGATAGCGGCCACTTTGCCGCTTTGCGAGTGCTGGTGGGACACGTCTTATTATCGCGAGCGCTCGAAGGTTAAAATTTTCAATTCTTCCGTGTCCTGTTGAAATTCCTTTATCCATTTTTGTTTTGCTGTTCTTTCCCAGTAAAAGTTGATTATTTGGTTAGCAAGTATTGTGTTTTCTGCTCTAAGTAGGTGCCCCAAGAACTAAATTCTTTTTTTGATGAAGAAATTTGTTACCGGGGTTATTATCTTATACTTCTCATTTGAGATTTTCCTCTACTGTCCTCTAGTTTTATTGTTTTCATAAAAATATAAAGAGGTGAACGTAACTATACTATTCAGCCTCTAGACCAACCCGGTGGGTTCGTCTAGAGGTAAAGTCGTCTCCAAAATCAGTTGTCTAACATTTGATTTTCGGAGACGAACGTTCTTGGTTCAAATCCTAGTAAAGGTAGTTACTTTTATAGGGATTTGAATGCTAGACAGTGGATACCGGTGTACTTTGATGGTTGAGGTTCAATTAACCATACTCCCTCAGGAATGGTCGGCCTGAGTCTGAAATTCTTTTTTTGATGAAGAAATTTGTTACCGGGGTTATTATCTTATACTTCTTCATTTGAGATTTTCTTCCACTGTCCCCTACTTTTACTGTTTTCATAAATATATATAAAGAGGCTAACGTAATTATAATATTCAGCCGGGTTGATCTAGAGGTAAAGTCGTCGCCAAAATCAGTTGTCTAACATCTGATTTTTGGAGACGAAGGTTCCTGGTTCAAATCCTAGTAAAGGTAGTTACTTTTATACGGATTTGAATGCTAGACAGTGGTTACCGGTGTACTTTGATGGTTGGGGTTCAATTAACCATACTCCCTCAGGAATGGTCAGCCTAAGTCTGTACAAGACTACACCTCATTTACACGTCATACACCTTATCCTCATCTCATTGGGTCATTGGGTTAGCTTATTGTGCTGAATTGAACAGATTACAACGTACACAAATTAGGGATTAAAAAATTGAACAGATTACAACGTACACAAATTAGGGATTAAAAAATTGAACAGATTGCAACGTACACAAATTAGGGATTAAAAAAAAAAATTAATCAGTAGGTTATGTAATAGACGTATGCAAATAAAGGCTTTCATTCATTTAGTAAAATTGACCCATTTGGCCATTGATTTGGTAACACATCTAGTGGCCTTACGTGCGAGAATCACTGCTCTAGACAATAGGTAAGGTACAAGAAACTAAGAAACCTATTTGTTAGATCATTTTTACTTTCTCTTGCCTAAATGAATATATAGGAAGGAAAGTATTGTTTTCATGTCGATTTTAAGAAATCGAGTTTTCACCGGATCTATACGTTTTCAGACCCCCTGAACCCAAAAAACATGTTTTTAGCGATTGGTCTGTGTGTGTGTCTGTGTGTGTGTGTGTGTGTGTGTGTGTGTGTCTGTGTGTGTGTCTGTGTGTGAACAGAATATCTCAAGAACGGAACGTCGTACGAACTTGAAACTTGAAACTTAAGTTACATACCACTACCGGACGCGACACGAACATTTTCATCAAAATCGGTCAACCGGAAGTAGTAGTTTATTCGTATAATTTTTCAGTTTTTTGCGATTTTCTCAAAAACTGGTCCTACGATTTTTTTTAAAATCGCCTATTTTACTCAATTTTTTATTCTCTACAAGATAGGGTAGGCGCCATGTCTGCTGAAATTCTCGGTGAGGATCTTTTCACGTAAAAACGTTGTTTTTTAAAGATTACGGCTTTAATATAAATTTTAGCGCAAAAACTTATATAATAAAAGTTGTAGAGAATTTAAAAACCTACAACTTATGTTTCAAACATTTTTTTGTATAACGCTTAGTTTAGCGGTAATTAGCGATTTTCTGTTTTTTTTCTCACGAAAACGTGAGAAAAATCGATTTTTTTAACATTTCGGCCTTAGTATGCATTTTACGACAAAAGTGTATGTAATTAAATTTATAGGAAATTAAAAGATCTACAACTTTTATTTAAAGCATTTTTCTCTACAGAGCCTAGTTTAGAGAGAAAGAGTGATTTTCCGTATTTCTAAGCCAAATTGAGGTTGATTTTCATTTTGCGTCTTTCACTCATGATTAAAATTAGGTTATGTTTGTTGAGGTTAGTTTTTTGTTTATTTCTTATGTTTTATTACTAATGTTAGGTTTATTATTAATCATTTGCATTGGCAAGAGAAAGTTGTGTGAGTGCTTCACACCAGATTTTTTAGATGTGTGGTGGTGTTTAGGCAAAAATAATCCACTTGTGATTGAATTATAAGTTTACAACTTATCTAACATCTGGGTAGTCTATGTATATTTTGGCCGACGTTACTACAACCCACTAGTTCTCTAGCAGTGATGCCCTCCCTGTCTTCTGCTCTCTTAAATTGGCATTGGCCCGTTTTTTACTTTGTAGGTGCTGCACTCTGGTTTATAAACATATATACTATTTATTATTCAATCTATTTCTGTTAACAATCACAACCGATCCGTTCTGAAATAACTCCCCATTGCTTACCATTAGTCTACACCTATATACAAGGTGTAGCTATTAAAAAACGAGACTGAAGTTGTAAAATATTTTATTTATATTTTATACATAATCACTTATTGCCCCTTCAATATACACTCCTTCTCTATCCCTACAACGCTCCATGCGAATTTTCCATTGTTCGGAACTGTGCCGGAAGTCATCTTCTGTCAGCTCCTTCAGGACACGTACCGCTTTCTCTTTTACAGCGTCCACAGACTCAAATCTTGTCCCTTATAATGCAGATTTCACCTTAGGGAATAGGTAGAAGATAGCATGTGATGAAACGTGGTTTTTTACTTATAATCCGGAAATGAAGTGCCAATCCATGCATTGGAAGAGCCGAACTTCATCGAGAGCCTAAAAAGCTCGAATGAGCAAGTCAAAATTTAAATCAATGATGATTGTTTTTTTTATATCCATGGGATTGTGTACCTTCACTGGGTTCCTGAAGGACAAACAATTAATCAATGTTACTGCCGTGAGGTACTTTCTAAATTACGTCAAAGAGTAAGTTAAAAACGCCCCGAAATGTGGAAAGACAAATTATGGGTTATCCACCAAGACAATGCGCCAGCTCATTCCGCGTTATCTGTCAAGAGGTACCTAGCCAAGTACAGCATCTCAGTGTTAGAACATCCACCTTATTCACCAGATCTTGCATCATGTGACTTCTACCTGTTCCCTAAGGTGAAATCTGCAATAAAAAAAGACAAGATTTGAGTCTGTGGAAGCTGTAAAAGAGAAAGCGGCACGTGTCCTGAAGGAGCTGACAGAAGATGACTTTCAGCACTGTTTCAAACAATGGAAAATTCGCATGGCCCGTTGTAGGGATAGAGAAGGAGTGTATATTGAAGGTGACAATAAGTGATAATGTATAAAATAAAAATTAAACTTTTTATATCGTCAGTCTCGTTATTTAATAGCCACACCTCGTATATCACAATATATTTTTTACCCTAATGTCTGTAGGTTGCAATCTGTTCAATTCAGAACAATAAGCAACCCCATTACGCAATGAGGTGAGGATGATATGTATGACGTGTAAATGATGTGTTGTCTTATACAGAGACTGAGAGAGTTTGGTTAATTGAACCTCAACCGTCGAAGTAAACCGTTAACCACTGTCCAGTATTCAAATTCGTATAAAAGAACTATCTTTACTAGGATTTGAACCATAAACCTTCGACTCCGCAAATCAGCTGTAAACACCTGACTAGCGGCATAGACTAGTAAAAAAATCTGGTGTGAAACACTCACGCGACTTTCTCTTGCCAATACAAATTATGGACAATATAGCCTAACATTAGTAATAAAACATTAGATTTAATCAAAAAAACTAACCTCAATAAACATAACATAATTTTCATCATGAGTGAAAGACGCTAAATGAAAATCAACCTCAGTTTGGCTTAAAAATACGGAAAATCACTCTTTCACGCTAAGCTAGGATCTGTAAAGAAAAATGCTTTAAATAAAAGTTGTAGGTCCTATCAATTTTGTTTTTATACACTTTAGTCGTAAAATGACTGACTTTGTCGTAACGCTGGAATCTTAAAAAAATCGATTGTTTTACACTATTTCGTGAGAAAAAAACACAGAAAATCGCTAATTACTGCTAAACTAAGCGTTATACAAAAAAAGTTTGAAGTAAAAGTTGTAGGATTTTAAATTCTCTACAACTTTTATTATATGCTACATATTTGCGCTAAAATGCATAATAAAACCGCAATCTTAGAAAAACAACATTTTTACGTGAAAACATCCTCTCCAAGAATTTTAGCAGTCATGACGACCCTGTCTTGTAGAGTATAAAAAATTTAGTAAACGAGGCGATTTTTAAAAAAATCGTAGGACCATTTTTTTGAAAAAATCGCAAAAAAATGAAAAATTACACGAATAAACTACTACTTCCAGTTGACCGATTTTGATGAAAATGTTCGTGTCGGGTCCGATAGTGGTATCTAACTTAAGTTTCAAGTTTCTAGTTCGTACGAGTTTCCGTTCTTGAGATATTCTTTACACACGCACAAACACACACACACACACACACACCAATCGCTAAGAACATATTTGTGTGGGTTCAGGGGTTCTGAAAACGTGTAGATCCGGTGAAACCTCGATTTCTAAAAATCGTCAAGAAAACAATACTTCCTTCCTATATATTCATATAGACAAGAGAAAGTAAAAATGATGAAATAAAATATTATATAAAAAATAAATATCTTGTTAAGAATACAGCTGTACGTTTAAAAATATAAAAATAGTTTTAGCCACACTTTTAAATGCAACTAGGGTAGAATACAGATCTATCTTAATAATAACAGTACACACAGAATAATATAAACTATCACTAAAACAGAATAGAGTAGTGTCTTAGATCAGTTTATTGGCAAACATCCTACTCGTTTAAGCAGAAAAATATATCAAGACCAGACTGTACCATCATAATTAAAGTTAACAATCACATTCAATTGTACAATAATTGTTTTGTTGTATTAACAATACAATATATGTTTTTCAATTGATATCAATTTAGTAATTAATTCTGCAATTTCTAAGTCTGCCTAGCCAAAGTGTGTCGACGAGATATAATATGTATTTTGAAGGTCGCTTTGTGGTTTAGGCTATTAATTTACAGAGGTAAGTGGCTTGGAAATTCCCGGTTCGATTACCGTTCAGGCTCTGGAAAATTGAAAATCTGGTGTGAAACATTCACACAACTTTCTCTTGACAATGTAAATAATAGTGAATGATGCAAAATAAAAAATGTAGTGTGAAACACTCACACAACTTTCTCTAGCCAATGCAAATAATGACCAATATAACCTAATCTTAGTAATAAAACATTTAAAATAAACAAAAAACTAACCTCTAAAAATCTAACCTAATTTAAATTATGAGTGAAAAACGCAAAATAAAAATCAACCTCAGTTTGATTTTGAAATACGGAAAATTACTCTTTCACGCTAAACTAGGCTCTGTAGAGAAAAATACTTTAAATGAAAGTTGTAGAGCTTTTAATTTCCTATAAATTTGATTATATACACTTTTGTCGTAAAATGCAAAGCTAAGGCTGAAATCTTTAAAATTCGATTTTTCACACGTTTTCGCGAGAAAAAAACAGAAAATCGCTAATTACCGCTAAACTAAGCGTTTTACAACAAATGTTAGCAATAAAAGTTGTAGGTTTTTAAATTCTCTACAACTTTCATTATATAAATTTATGCGCTAAAATTTACATTAAAGCCGTAATCTTAAAAAAACAATTTTTTTACGTGAAAACAGCCTCAGCAAGAATTTTAGCAGACATGGCGCCTACCCTATCTTGTAGAGCATAAAAAATTTAGTAATCCAGGTGATTTTTAAAGAAAATCGTAAGACCAGTTTTTGAGAAAATCACAAAAAAGTGAAAAATTACACGAATAAACTACTACTTCCGGTTGACCGATTTTGATGAAAATGTTCGTGCCGGGTCCGGTACATGTATGTAGCTTAAATTCTAAGTTTCAAGTTTGTACGATGTTCCGTTCTTGAGATATTCTGTTCACAAACACACAGTCACACACACACACACAGACCAATCTCTAAAAACATGTTTTTTTGGGTTCAGGGGGTCTGAAAACGTATAGATCCGGTGAAAACTAGATTTCTTAAAATCGACATGAAAACAATACTTTCCTTTCTATATATTCATATATATACTGTTGCCCTTAACAGACAGGTGGAGTGTCAATTTATTTACACTCAATCTGTCCGTTGCAGGGCTAAAATAAATAGTTCTGTTTCTTATCACATGGTCAGCCAATTAAATGACTGAATCATTTAACAACCTGGCCTGGCATGCTGATAAGCGTAATTTTTGACTCGGTGAGTTGTGGCAATGGTAAACCACCTCACTCCTCGTTTTACTTAGTAAAACCTCTACAGGTTCAAACCAGCCTACAGGCTGATGACCTAAACAACAACATATTCATATAGGCAAGAGAAAGTAAAAAGGATGTTACTTTTTGAACATTACTCCTCCGAGGCGGCCATGGAAAAACTTATAATTAAAAATACTCCAGTTAATTTTTGCCTTTACTTTCATTATTTTATGAGGAAATACTACACGTGTTGTGTGATTTAAGGATTTTCTTCACGTTAAAATTAATGAACCATATTTTCATAAATTTGTCTTCATTACTATCTTTAATTATTAAATATCTACAAATTTTTTTTGGAAAAAATATGGGTCATATTATGAATGAAGTATAACTCAGGTTGACCGATACGAGAATATTTCTTTGCTCTAAAAAAATAATTGGCTGAAATCCCAAAAAATGTGCAATCATTTTCTAAAGAATTTTTTGGCTTTTTACCAGTTTACATTTGAATCATTATACAAACGTGATAGACAGTTCTGTTTTTAGAAAATACGCTATGATATTGGTTTGTCACCTTTTATTTTATAATCTTTAATACATTTATTTTTTCTTGTAAAAATATTCATTTAAATTTCAAAATGTGTTCGTTTAAAGTCTAGTGGTTTTACTAAGTAAAACGAGGAGTGAGGTGGTTTACCCAGCCTTCCTCACTGAATGGAAAAGTACGCTTATCAGCATGCCAGGCCCTCTGAAAAGCACATTATTCTCCAACCTGCAAATGACGCCTTCACTTCATTCACCACCGGGTCTGGCTGTATAATGAAATTCATTACTTTCAGAGGAGATAACTGTGATTAGTGTCACAGTACACCTCTACCTCATCTGTTCTTAAATGATTTAGTCATTTAGTTGGCTGACCATGTGATAAGAAACAGAACTATTTATTTTAGCCCTGTAACTAACAGATTGAGTGTAAATAATTTGACACTCCACCTGTCTGTTATGGGCAGGTACTAGGATGGGTTAAAATGATTAAACCACGCATTTTTACAACAGTATTGTGCCAAGTACAGACTTTTCCATTTAAAATTACAAATAAAACTGAAATGGTACTTCAGATTTAAATAAAAAAATTCTAATAAATTGGATGAGAAGAAACTTGTCTTCATAGCGGACTTCTTTCGTGACGTGCACTTATAATAATTGTGATTTTCTTCTGCTTTTTTTCAGATCGAAGAATTATACTCAGAAGTTTTATATGAAATATTACATATCATAGGATCAGATTCAACATTGCTACAAGAACAACAAGTTTTGTTTACATATTTACAAGAAGCGTTTAAAATAGATCAAGAAAAACATGAAACCATTCTAGAAACTGCCAAAGCCAAAGAGGTAATTACTTATTTATGCACTATATAGAGTGATTCAAAACCATACGGCAATCTCTTGGGATCTCATTCTATAGCTAAAAATAAGAAAAAAAAATCATATAAACATATGCCTGAAAACGCTTAGTTAGCGAGTTACGGCTAGCTAAAAGTTTCACCTAGAACTCTGTACCCTCGGTGAAGTAAGGCCGTATAAAAATGTTAAAGTAGTTACAAAGATACAAATACGATTGTTTCTTATGTTTCTTAATCTGAAAAATTGAATAAAATTGGTTTCAGAGCTGTAAATGCAATACTTTCAGAGATATCTTACATAAAACACAAGAATTGGTGCAAAGACATAACACATTCTTGTGTTTAACGTAAGATTACTTCCATAAATGGTAAATAAAGGTGTATTTTTTCTTAAATAAATTTGTAGAAAATTTATTTACCAATAATTAAAAAAAATTAGAATTTTAATTATTTATTTACGAAGTTACAAATATTATATTGAAGGCCTAATATTTGATCATGTGTTTGATAATGATGTGTAATTTATAAATTTCTTTAAATTCTCAGGCCTATATTTATTTTTAATTGGATTGTTACTTATGAAGTAATTATTACATATTAATATTCCTTTTGTTAAGATTTTAATTTATTTATTTTTTTTATTTTTACAGGCACCAAATATATTATTAAATGTTGAAGTTGTGGAGGCGAAGGATTTAAGACCAAAGGATGCAAACGGTAAGTGTTTGTAATTGTTGTCATTGTTTAGGTTATCAGCTGAAAGGCTGGTTTTAACCTCTAGACGATTTACTAAGTAAAACAAGGAGTGAGGTGGTTAACCAATGCCACAACTCACTGAGTGGAAAAGTATGCTTATCAGTATGGCAGGCCTTGTGAAAAACTTCTAATTTTCACCTTACAAGTGTGAACTTAACTTCATTTACCACAGGGTCTGGCTGTGTAATGATGAAATTCATTAATTTCAGATGAGATAACTCTGATTAAAGTCCAGCCTCTCTTAGTTTGCTCCTAATGTAAACAAAAATAATGACGTCACTGAGCATGCGCATTATATCAAAATGTGTACACACTGATTAAAAAGTAACAACAAAATACTTTCAAAAGTATTTAAATACAAAATACTTTTAACAGTATTTTTCTAAATAAAATTGTTAGACCAACATCATATCATGACTGATGTTTTTAGTACTTTAAGTACTTATAATTTAAAAACTAGTTAACTTAATAACCCCTCCTAGGGAGTACAGGACCTTGTAGATGGTGGAGGGGCTTGCGTGCTCCCAAGACCCGGAGAGCTATGCCGGCGGTAGTGTAACTACCAGCAGGGCCTCCCAAGCCGGACAGGTCAAAGGGTAGGAGCCAGACGAAGAAGTACTCCAAAAACGACGTCGTTGGGCCAATCACCCACACGTTGAAAAAGCGGATTCAAAGTCACATAAATAGCCTCGGACAGGACAGGAATTTTCGGAATAAAAGACTGGACAAACCTAATTTACGATTTGGAAATTGGAATATAGGGCAAATGAGATGATTGGCGGCGGATAGAGTACAATGGAGGAAGTTGTCCGAGACTACCCCGACGCTGTAAGGCACATGGGGAGAGAGAAAGAAGAAGAAGAAGAAGTTAACTTAATAAGAATACGACATCCGTAAAGTCGTAGACTGTAGCGTGCACCCTGTAGTAGGTGGCTTTTGTTTGTTTACAGTAGGAGCAAACTAACAACGGCTCAACTGGAGTGTAATTTACACCTCTGCTTCTTCTGTTCTTAATTGCTTCAGTCATATAACTAGCTGACCATGTGATTAGAAACAGAACTATTTTTGTAACTCTGGAACCAGTACATCAAGTGCAAATAATTTAACACTCCGACTGCTTGTTATGGGCAATATGTGTAATTGTGAGCATTATTTATAATTATAAATAATTTTAGTATTTTATTTTATCTGATGAATGATGATCATGGTGCAGTGGTCATTGTGTTAAACTAAAAAGCGGATGATTATGATGATTTAACTCGATTATCCAATTTATATTATTTATAGAAAAGGGACCTGCACCTGGTATTTATAGACCTTGAGAAGGCCTATGATACCGTCCCAAGAGAGGAACTATGGAGATGCATGAGGATGAAGGGGGTGTCTGAGAGGTATGTAAGATTGGTGAAGGACATGTATGATGGAGTGGGCACCAGAGTAAGAACCTGTGTGGGAGTAACAGAAAGTTTTCCAGTGACTGTGGGTCTGCATCAAGGCTCTGCTTTAAGCCCATACCTATTCAACTTGGTTATGGATACACTTACTGAAGGGGTGAGAGAGCAGGCACCCTGGACAATGCTTTTTGCGAATGACATTGTGCTGGTGGGAGAAACCAGGGATATAGTGGAGAGGAAACTGGAAAGTTGGAGGGAGGTATTAGAGGAGGGAGGCCTGAGGATCAGCAGGGAAAAGACTGAATACCTATGGTTTGGAGGTGAGGATAAGAGTGGAGGGGTGTGTTTGCTGAATGAAGTGGTGAGAAGGGTGAAGTGTTTCAAGTACCTTGGTTCATGCCTCACCAAGAGTGGAGGACTGGAGGAGGAAATTAACCATAGAATACAAGCTGGATGGAATAACTGGAGGCGATCGACAGGTGTATTGTGTGACAGAAGGATTGGGACAAAAATGAAGGGAAAGATATATAAGACAGTGATTAGACCGGCATTGTTATATGGTAGTGAAACTTGGCCTATGAAGAGGAGACAGGGATACAAGTTGGAGGTTGCGGAAATGAGGATGTTGAGATGGATGCAGGGAAAGACTAGGAAAGATAGGATACGGAATGAAGTAATAAGGGAGTCTGTGGGAGTGATAGAAGTGTCCAAGAAGGTTCAGGAATGAAGACTGCAGTGGTATGGACATTTGATGCGTAGAGAGGAGGAGTATGTGGGGAGGGTTGTGGATAGATTGGTGGTGGATGGGGTGAGAAGGAGGGGGAGACCCCGGAGAAGGTGGAGAGACGCCGTGGCGGACGACCTGAGGGAGAAGGGCCTGAGCGAGGAGGATGTGGTGGATCGGAGAGAGTGGAGGAGAAGAATAAGGAACAGCGACCCCTGAGGAAGGGAAAAGCTGAAGAAGAAGATCCAATTTATATTATTTACTACATCCAGGTGATTCCAGAAATGAAGCATTCGACTTATTAATTGATAATTCTAAATGTTGAAATTATGTTAGATTGATTACTACTTATCAAATTGTTTCATATATCAGTGGCTGTGGCTCATGCCTTACAGTTTGCCTTAAAGTTGTAGGTTTTGTTAATTTTCTACAACTGTCACTCTTTTGACAGCTTTTGCCCTAAAATGCATATTAAGGCCGCAATTTTGAACAAAAGAATTTGTTTACCATGAGAGCACACTCCCCAAGAATTTCAGCAGATTAATTTTTCTTGTAGAGCATCAAAAATGTAGTAAGGAGGCAATTTTTTTTTAAATTGTAGAAAATGAAACACAAATTACATTAGGAGGTGCTCATGGTTATAGTAACGAAGCAAAGCCTTCAGAATATGAATGAATTACAAATATTACAGCTTGTTTTTATTGATTTTCCAGGTCTGAGTGATCCATTTTGTACATTATATTTATCATCTGCTCCCACGCATCGTTATAATACATCTGTGAAGGGACAAACGTTGACTCCAACATGGGAAGAACATTTTTCACTGTAAGTAACATTTTAATATCACATCATTCCTTTTTTATTTTTTAACCCCTAATATGTGTATGTTACAATCTGTTCAATTCAGAAAATTAAGCAACCCGATGACCCAATGTGATGAGGATGATGTGTATGACATCTAAATGAGGTGTAGTCATGAAAAGAGTGAGAGAGTATGGTTAATTGAACCCCAACCATCTAACTGCACCCCTAACCACTGTCTAGTATTCAAATCTGTATAAAAGTAACTACCTTTACAAAAATTTAAAATAGGAACATCAATCCTGATCTAAAAATACTTAAAATTTTCACCTTCTTTAGCTGATATAATTATTTTCCTTTCTAATAATTTATTTTCCTTAACTTCCATGTTTTGATGAAACCACCATTATCAGAGTTATTTGTTCCTCAAAGTGTGTACGTTGCAATCTGTTCAATTAAGAACAATAAGCAACCCCATGACTCAATCAGATGAGGATGATGTGTATGTTGTGTAAATGAGGTGTAGTCTTGTACAGACCCAGGCCGACCATTCCTGAGAGATTATGTATGGTTAATTGAACCCAACCATCAAAGTACACCGGTAACCACTGCCTAGTATTCGAATCAGTATAAAAGTAACTACCTTAACTAAGATATTTGAACCACAAATCTTCATTTTTGAAAATCAGCTGTCTCGTGGTGACAACTTTACCTCTAGACAAACTTGATTTTAAAAAAATTTTTTATTTATTTTTTTTTGTTTTAACGTTTGACTGGTCTGCAATTACTGCTAATGCAGAGGGTGAAGGATGAAATGATTATTGTAACATATGAAAATATGCCGTGCCTGAATGGGATTCGAACCTAAGACGCCATGGTGAGAGGCGAGCACGTTACCAACTGCACCAATGTGACCAACCCGATAGGTTAAAGAATATAATGAATAATCAAATTTAAACTTTTTTACATAAACATAAAAATTTTTAAATCCTTTCGGAAAATGTTACATTTATTATCACTTGCATAAAATTGTATTATAAAAAATTTATACAAGCAACTGCTAAAGATATTAATAATCTGCTGCTAGGATTTTAAGAAAATTAGTTTCAAATTAAAAATTTCACATACCCTAATGATGGGGGATCCACTGAAACATTTAACTTAAGGAAAATAATTTCATAGAAAATTATACCAACTATGGTACTGTATATCTCATTATGATTAAAAATCTGGTGTGAAACACTCACACAACTTTCTCTTGCCAATGCAAATAACTAACAATAAACCTAACATTAGTATTAAAACATTAGAAATGAACAAAAACTAACCTCAAAAACATAACCTTATTTTAATCATGAGTGAATGACGCAAAATGACAATCGAACTCAGTTTGGCTTAAAAATACGGAAAATCACGCTTTCACGCTAAACTAGGCTCTGTAGAGAAAAATGCTTTAAACAAAAGTTGTAGATCTTTTAATTTTCTATAAATTTAATTATATACACTTTTGTCTTAAAATGCATACTAAGACCGAAATGTTAAAAAAATCGATTTTTCTCACGTTTTCGTGAGATAAAAAACAGAAAATCGCAAATTACCGCTAAACTAAGCGTTATACAAAAAAATGTTTGAAATAAAAGTTGTAGGTTTTTAAATTCTCTACAACTTTTATTATATAAGTTTTTGCGCTAAAATTTATATTAAAGCCGTAATCTTAAAAAAACAACGTTTTTACGTGAAAACAGCCTCACCGAGAATTTCAGCAAACATGGCGCCTACCCTATCTTGTAGAGAATAAAAAATTGAGTAAAATAGGCGATTTTAAAAAAAATCGTAGGACCAGTTTTTGAGAAAATCGCAAAAAACTGAAAAATTATACGAAAAAACTACTACTTCCGGTTGACCGATTTTGATGAAAATGTTCGTGTCGCGTCCGGTAGTGGTATGTAACTTAAGTTTCAAGTTTCAAGTTCGTACGATGTTCCGTTCTTGAGATATTCTGTTCACACACAGACACACACACACACAGACACACACACACACACACACAGACACATACACAGACCAATCGCTAAAAACATGTTTTTTGGGTTCAGGGGGTCTGAAAACGTATAGATCCGGTGAAAACTCGATTTCGAAAAATCGACATGAAAACAATACTTTCCTTCCTATATATTCATATAGGCAAGAGAAAGTAAAAATTATAGGCTGCAAGATGCATTATGGAGATCTATTTATGATTTTTCTTTTTTATTTTAAACTTGTCGTGGAAAAATAATCACTGAAAATCATCACTTTCTGCATTTCTTTAGGTACAATATCCCTGATTTGTATACTATCCAGGGGTGGTTTCAGGGAAGGGGCCATGGGGGCCATGGCCCCCCCACCCGAAATACTAGGAAAACTTAGTTTAATATTTTCTATAAACTATTATTTCTAACAAAACTGAATCCCAATACTGGTACCTATCAATTAACAATAATTATTTTAGTATAAAAATGAGTCAAACAGAAAGTATCTATTTTTAAATAGTAAGCTATTAAGATAACAATCATTGTCAGTAGTCAAAAGCCACTCGCATCCAGTCAGCGCCTTCATTTTTCAAGATTTTCTTGATTTACAAGGACTTTGACATAGCGAAAATTTCTCAATGAATTAAAATTGTGGTTACAGCAATACAGCATAAAAGAGGACTTTTCAATGACTCAATTACAGACAGTAAGAGCTACATAAAAACAAGATAGCCCCCCTCCCCGAAAATCAGCCCTGGAACCGCCCCTGATACTATCCAGTAATAAAACATTAGAAATAATCGATAAACTAACCTCAATAAACATAACCTTATTTTAATCATGGGTGAAAGACGCAAAATGAAAATCGAACTCAGTTTGCCTTAAAAATAAGGAAAATCTCTCTTTCATGCTGAACTAGGCACTGTAAAGAAAATGTTTTGAATAAAAGTGTAGATCTTTTAATTTTCTATAAATTCGATTATATACACTTTTGTCATAAAATGCATACTAAGGCCGAAATCTTAAAAAAATCGATTTTTCAAACGTTTTCATGAGAAAAAACACAAAATCACTAATTACCGCTAAACTAAGCGTTATAAAAAAAAATGTTTGAAATAAAAGTTGTAGAATTTTAAATTCTCTACATATTTTATTATATAAATTTTTGCGCTATAATACATATTAAAGCCGTAATCTTAAAAAAACACTTTTTTTACGTGAAAACACCCTCACCAAGAATTTCAGCAAACACGGCGCCTACTCTATCTTGTAGAGAATAAAAAAATTGAGTAAATGAGGTGATTTTTAAAAAAATTGTAGGACCAGTTTTTGAGAAAAAAACTGAAAAAAGTGAAAAATTACACGAATAAACTACTACTTCCGGTTGACCGATTTTGATGAAAATGTTCGTGTCGGGTCGGGTAGTAGTATGTAACTTAAGTTTCAAGTTTCAAGTTCGTACAACGTTCTGTTCTTGTGATATTCTGTTCACACACATACACACAGACACACACACAGACCAATCGCTAAAAACATGTTTTTTGGGTTCAGGGGGTCTGAAAACGTGTAGATTTGGTGAAAACTCAATTTCTTAAAATCGACATGAAAACAATACTTTCCTTCCTATATATTCATATAGGCAAGAGAAAGTAAAAATAGGTTAAAAAGTTAACTTATGCATAAAATCAATTAAATTAGTAACATTTTTATACTTATCTATTTTTGTTTTGTTTTTTTCAGACCAGTAGAAAATATGTCTGAAGATGCATTATGTGTGGAAGTCTGGTAAGATAAATTTTAATTAATTTTTTTTTAATTTTTTTATCAACAGTTGCTGAGCTCTGTAATATTCTGCTATTATTATTAATTCTATCGTCTGCTGTATTCTATCTAAAGGGTGATTCAAAAAGAGCACCGGTTTTTAAACGGCTGGTAAATTTTTGTTTATCGGTTGGCAACATTGTTTGACCTCATTTCTATTTTGGAGAACATTCCGATTGACGATTCAGTTGTAGTTTCTCTTGTATGTACAGCGAGTGACAGTTTGGTGCGGCTTTTGGTCGGGCGGTGTCATCGGCCCTTACTTTTTTGAAAATCAAGAAGGACAAGCCGTAACAGTAAATGGAGACCGATACCGTACGTTGATTAGGGAGTTTTTGTGGCGTCATTTGGATGGAATGGACATTGACGAGTTGTGGTTTCAGCAGGATGGTGCCACCTGTCACGCTGCACGAGAAACAATGTTGTTGCTCCGTGAACGGTTCCAGGATCGCATCATTTCTCGTAATTCCGACCATCAATGGCTACCAAGGTCGTGTGACTTGACGCCTTGTGACTTTCCTCTTTGGGGTCATCTGAAGTCATTGGTGTATGCCAATAAACCCCGAAACATCAATGACTTGAAGGAGGAAATTTGACGGGTTATCGGGCAAATGGAAGTCGAAACTTGTCGTGCAGTAATATCCAATTTTATGGACAGAGTTGATGCGTGCCAGCGCAGTAGAGGAGGACATATGCATGACATCATTTTTCATACATAAAATCGGAAGGAAAGATGAACTTGTTGATGTATTTATTTTCAGTTTTCAATAAAATAAATCTCTTAATTTGAGATATCAAAACCGGCGCTCTTTTTGAATCACCCTATACAAGGAAGGTCATATGAGTTCACTTTTGTGTCCTTTGTATTTGAACATATATATGTCTTAAGATTTATGCGTTTGCTGTTTCCTTGTTCAAATCTCCAGTCATTTTCTACAATTTTTTTAAATGACTATAGAATTAAGAATAATTGCACAGTGTACGCTGCATTGAACCCGACCACAGTGTACGAGGTGTGGCTATTAAATAACGAGACTGACGTAAAAAATTTAATTTTAATTTTATGCATAATCACTTATTGTCACCTTCAATATACACTCCTTCTCTATCCCTACAACGCTCCATGCGAATTTTCCATGGAAACAGTGCTGGAAATCATCTTCTGTCAGCTCCTTCAGGACACGTGCCGCTTTCTCTTTTATAGCTTCCACAGACTCAAATCTTGTCCCTTTTAATGCAGATTTCACCTTAGGAAACAGATAGAAGTCATATGGTGCAAGATCTGGTGAATAAGGTGGATGTTCTAACACTGAGATGCTGTACTTGACTCAGAACCTCTTGACAGATAATGCGGAATGAGCTTGCGCATTGTCTTGGTGGAGAACCCATGATTTGTCCTTCTACATTTCGGAGCGTTTTTCCTTATTCTTTGACATGGTTTAGAAAGTACCTCAAGGTAGTAATATTGATTAGTTGTTTGACCTTCAGGAACCCAGTGAAGGTACACAATCCCATGGATAAACAGAAAAAACAATCATCATTGCTTTAAATTTTAACTTTGCTCATTCGAGCTTTTTTGGCTCTCGGGGAAGTTCGGCTCTTCCAGTGCATGGATTGGCGCTTTGTTTCCAGATCATAAGTAAAAAACCGCGTTTCATCATATGTTATTATCTTCTACCTGTTTCCTAAGGTGAAATCTGCATTAAAAGGGACAATATTTGAGTCTGTGGAAGCTGTAAAAGGGAAAGCGGCACGTGTACTGAAGGAGCTGACAGAAGATGGTCTTCCAGCACGTCTGCAAATTCAATAAGTTCGTCTATGTGGTTTCTCACTTCACTAGCTTAAATTGTGGAACGTTTTCTTCACTGAGTAACCAATCATGTATTACAGGATAAAACAATTTTTATTAGACAGTTAAAAGCTATTTTTTTTTTGAAGTAGCACTATATTAATTTTTAACTAAAAAACTTCTAAAAAAATTAAAAAAGCTGCTCTTCTTGGAGTAGTCTGAAATATCACGAATTCCGAATTAGTGAAGTCTGAATTAGTGAGGTTTTACTGTAATATGTAATTTTTACAAACATATTTATCCGTGTTGTTTTTTTGTTATTTAGGGATTTTGATCCAGCAGAAACAGTACGAGAAAAAATGACAAAAATTGGTGAAGTGAAAGGAGTAAAAGGTTTAAGAAAATTAATGAAAGAAATTGCAGTGACCGCTTCAACTGGCAAACATGACAATGAGTTCATTGGTGCAACTATAATTCCACTCAAGGCACGTACGCTTCATCATGTATTTAATTTTAGTATATACAAGATAGAGATTTCAGTTACACTATTCATACTGTACTATTAATATTAATAGGAGTTCCTAACATAAAAATTTATGCAATTTGACAGTTTCATTAAACAGGTCCACTTTTATTATTAACTTCCTTATGTAGTCTTTAACTGCAATTTATTTGGTACTCTACGTCCGTTTTAACAGTGTAATTTTCTAATAGAAAATAAACAAGTTCCTGTCGTTATATGTAATGTTAAATTTTTTTTTTCATCATTCATAACAGATGTAAGATTAATTTTTTACTTCCTTGTGCACTTTCTATTACACAAAATAAAGATGTTTTGTTATTTTACAAAATGTTTGATCCCCAGCTTTTTACAAGTTTTCAGAAAGCCGCACTCGATTTCTTGGTGTTTTAGCCATCAAAAATGAATGTTCTACTATACTACGAATGCACCTCAGCGTTTTGCATACGCCAGGGCGGTCTTGATCAAATTTAAATTGAAAGAAACTGCTTATTTTAAAGAAAACTTTCTCATTCCTGTGTTTATGTATAGTTTCCACAGTTACTGTAGTTTTTTGGTACAATTTGGGCCACCATGATATAAAGTCCAAAAATATACTGTTGACATTGATCTGCATAACAGCAAATTTTTCACTTTTACTACTGTTAACAATTAAATCAGATAACTGATCAACAGTATATAACTGATCTTGCCTTCTAAGAGCTCTTTTTATTATAGAGAAATCTTTATCACAAGGCAAGTAACTATGGCCTCTTACTGGGAAAAATTGTTCAATCTTTTGAAATCGTTTAGAATCTGTTAATGCCTAATAAATATTTAACTAATAAGAAAATCTTACCAATCAAAATCTTACCTGGCTGAAAAATATCAATAGCTCTTCCTTTGTGATTGATGTGAGCATTTCCCATTGTCGTTGCTTTTTTGATAATGTTTCTTTTGATATAGCTTTAGCTAACTCTTCCATTTTATTTTATTTGTTGTAATATCACACACTAATTCATTTGAATTCATGTTATTTGTTACAAATCTCATATTATGACTTGGACAACAAAAAAGCAGCACCGATGTACGTAAGAACGTGTATCCAATCCAACTTTGTGTTTTCCAGGTCATTGTGCCAACGTGAGTTTCATGTTAAAAGGGCTGATGTGTGTAACATAATTATGCCCTTTTAACTTGAAACGAAATTTAGCCATACAATTGTATGCTATTATCATTAGAGTTACATAACTCTTTTTGCCTTCCTCACTGAGTGGAAAAGTACGCTTAACAGCATGCCGGGCCCTCTGAAAAGCACATATTTTCCACTCTGCAAATGACACCTTCACTTCATTCACCACAGGGTCTGGCTGTATAGTGAAATTCATTACTTTCAGAGAAGATAACTCTGACTAGTGTCTTTTACACCTCTACCTCTTCTGCTCTTAAATGATTCAGTCATTTAATTGGCTGACCATGTGATAAGAAACAGAACTATTTATTTTAGCCCTGCAACAAACAGATTGAGTGTAAATAATTTGACACTCCACCTGTCTGTTATGGGCAAAGTGAGGAAGGCAATGGTAAACCACCTCACTCCTCGTTTTACTTAGTAAAACCTCTACAGGTTCAAACCAGCCTTTCGGCTGTTGACCTAAACAACAAACAAGTCTTTTTAACACAAAATAAAAGACCTACTCATATAACATATGATGGCGGTAAAAAACAAAAATTGAAATAAGTGTAACATCAGCCCTTTTAACTTGGAGCCGTTCAAATATATTGATCTCATCATTTCATTACCCATTGAAAAGGGTTTTTGCGTTAAAACAAATTGCCAAATTAAATGGTAAAATATTGTTAATAGCAGCTTATCATGGTTTAATTTTATCTCATATCTGATATGCCATATTAGTTTGGCGTAATTCATCACATGGAAAGAGTTTTTAAAATTCATAAAAAAGCTATTAGGTGTGTGGTGGGATTCAACCATTATTTAAGGAGCTTTAATTGCTTACAGTTCCTTCTTTGTACATTCTTTGAAGTTTTTTTTTTGCATCCAGGAGACTCCAAAGGGAGTATAGGACATGTCAAGATAAAACTGATAAACTGAAAGTTTATCACCAGTGGTAAATTCATCACTTACCGCCGAAAATTTGTTTCCGTTACTGCTTACTTAAGTAGACTTGTCATGAACCCCATTTTATCAAATATCACACAAAATTAAAAATAAAAAAGTCAAACACAATGATAAAATTCATCACTTACCAATAATTTTTTCCCGCTTCTGCTTAACTCAGTAGACTTGTCATGAACCCCTTTGTATCAAATAGTACACAATATTTGTTTAATTAGAAGTTAAATACTTTTCAACCAAAAACTATTTAGAAAGGAATTTGTGCACACTGTAAAATGTTTCATCAATCAAATATTGTTTTAGCTTTTTGTTTAAAATGACTTAAATTGTCACAACTTTTTAAACCTTGTGGCAATTTATTGATGTACGTATTTTCTACCTGCATAAGTTTGTTTTTGTTCGAACAATTTAGTTGTTGAACTAAAATTTAATTTTAGTTTTAGTTTAATTTAGTTAATTAATTTTAATTTAGTTTTAGTTTAATTGTTCAAACAATTTTGTTGTGACCAGCAACACAACAGTCGATTCCGCTTCTCGTGTAGTGATAATGTGATAAGTGATAAGTAGTGATAAGTGATAAGTGATAATGTACGTAAAACAAAATACCTTTTTACAGAATTTAAATATCCACAACCACCACACAAAAAACAGAATTGATTACTATGTTTCTAAACACAACACTAAAATGTTTGAACAAAAACCTACTTATGCAGGTAGAAAATACATCAATAAATTGAGTGGCTCAACAGAAAAACGTTACAACTTACAAAATTTACAAAAGTTAAGTTTCAGTGGAATACGTTCTTTAAATACTCTATTTGATCATAATAGTGAATTCTAACGATTAGAATTATAACTAAAATCTCGGAAATTCTTGAAACAAAATCATCGTGCAGTGAAAAATTGTTATACGGCTAAGAATCAGATGGTATCTTTTATTTTCTGTAAAAATTTGTTTTTAAATCTTTATAATGCATCCTGCAGTTTGAAATTATTTCTATTTCATATAATGAATTTATATTATAATTTCACCAACCTTCTTTTTAAACCGCATCACCGTTATTTTTATTCTTACTTACACGTGTTTCGGTGGATCCACCATCATCAGAGTAAATAAATTTACAGAAGATGATACATCTTCTGTAAATTTTAAATAAGTGAGATAGAAATTTTTTGGCTTCAATTTTTTTATTTACTCTGATGATGGTGGATCCACCGAAACGCATGTAAGTAAGAATAAAAATAAAGGTGATGCAGTTTAAAAAGAAGGTTGGTGAAATTATTATATAAATACATTATATGAAATAGAAATTTGTTTTTGTTACTTGCAACGTTTTTCCGTTGAACCATTCAATTACCTTCAACTTTAAAACTTGTGGTAATTAAAATTTGTTTAAAAATGTTTAACCCACTGGGTTGATCTAGAGGTAAAGTCACCTGATAACAGCAAATTTTTGGAGTATGTCATTCAAAATTTAAAATACATTTTTCAAATTACAGACTGTACCAGCATCTGGCCAAATATTTTGGTGCAACTTAGAAAAAAAGGCAAAAGTTAAAAGACAAGGGATGGTGAAAGTAAAGCTTGCATTTAGCTCAGAAAAGAATTCTCATGTCGCTGGCCAGGAACACAGGCATCTGTTACGTATTTTACTACTACATGAACTTGAAACCAATAAGGTATGACAATATCAATTTATTTATTGTTTAAAATTAATTACATTTAAGGAAAATCGATCTCCTTTGTAAATGGAACAAGTGTTCTTTTTACTTTCTCTTGCCTATATGAATATATAGAAAGGAAAGTATGGTTTTCATGTCGATTTTAACAAATCCACTCTTCACCGGATTTTCACGTAAACAGACCCCCAACCCAAAAAACATGTTTTTAGCGATTGGTCTGTGTGTGTGTGTGTGTGTGTGTGTGTGTGTGCAAAATATCTCAAGAACGAAACATCGTACGAACTTGAAACTTTAGTTACATACCACTATCGGACCTGACATGAACATTTTCATCAAAATCGGTCAACCGGAAGTACTTGTTTATTCGTGTAATTTTTCACTTTTTTGCGATTTTCTCAAAAACTGGTCTTACGACTTTTTTTTAAATTGCCTCATTTACTTAATTTTTTATGCTCTACAAGATAGGGTAGGCGCCATTTCCGCTGAAATTCTTGGAGAGGCTGTTTTCACGTAAAAAAATTGTTTTTTTAAGATTGCGGCTTTATTATGCATTTTACCGCAAAAATGTATATAATAAAAGCTGTAGAAAATTTAAAACTCTACAACTTTTATTTAAAACATTTTTTTCTATAATGCTTAGTTCAGCGGTTATTAGCAATTTTCTGGTTTTTTTCTCACGAAAACCTGCGAAAAATCGATTTTTTTAAAGATTTCGGCCTTAGTATGCATTTTACGACAAAAGTGTATATAATTAATTTTATAGGAAATAAAAAGATCTACAAATTTTATTTAGAGCATTTTTCTGTACAGAGCCTAGTTTAGCGTGAAAGAGTGATTTTCCGTATTTTTAAGCCAAACTGAGGTTGATTTTCATTTTGCGTCTTTCACTCGTGATTAAAATTAGGTTATGTTTTGTGAGGTTAGTTTTTTGTTTATTTCTAATGTTTTTATAACGAATGTTACGTTATATTGTTAATTATTTGCATTGGCAGGAGAAAGTTGTGTGAGTGTTTCACACCAGATTTTTTTCTCTCGTATACGGCCAATTTTAGATCATGTGGGGTAACTTCAGATGTTTCTGTGAGCACTTTTCGCAGCCCACATTCTCAGGAATTTGCTCATAGTAGACTTTTCTCCTATCTCCTGTTCACCCGGTGTTTAGTTTTTTTTTTGCTCTTCCATGGAAGGCCTTAAAGTCTGTAATTAGTTGTTTGAATTTGGTTTGGTACATAAAGTTCATCATCATCAACTATACGGCTTAGGCTTTACCCAGCCTGTTCCGTTGCAATGGTAGTTGTTTTCTTCTTTTGTTGCTTTCTTTTGAAATTGTCATTTGTTGAAAGATTGTATATTTTAAAAGTATACTTTGTAATTTAGTAAAATTCATCATCTAAACCTGCGTCTATACATAAATTATTGCTTCTAATTGGAAAGTTCGAGTCCATTCCGATCGATGCGTTCCTACAGTTGGTCCTTCCATCGCTTCCTCGGTCTCCCAATTCTTCTTCTTCCTCTCGCTCTATAGCGCCACAAAAACTTGGGTATCCTTACATAAAGTTTTCTCGGTATATTCCAGTTTTCTCAATATTCTTTCTGACTTCTTTAAACCATTTATTTGCCCATAACAGACAGGTGGAGTGTCAAATTATTTACACTCAATCTGTTTGTTGCAGGGCTAAAATAAATAGTTCTGTTTCTTATCACATGGTCAGCCAATTAAATGACTGAATCATTTAAGAACAGAAGAGGTAGAGGTGTAAAAGACGCTATTCAGAGTTATCTCCTCTGAAAGTAATGAATTTCATTATACAGGTGGACCCTGTGGTGAATGAAGTGAAGGTGTCATTTGCAGAGTGGAAAATATGTGCTTTTCAGAGGGCCCAGCATGCTGGTAAGCGTACTTTTCCACTCAGTGAGTTGTGGCAATGGTAAACCACCTTACTCCTCGTTTTTACTTAGTAAAACCTCTGCAGGTTTAAACCAGCCTTTCGGCTGATGACCTAAGCAACAAAAACAAACCATTTATCTGACACCTTAGGTCTATTGTTTAGTGTCTTAAGAATTTGTTTTGTCAACTGGTTGTCATCCAGTCTATACAGGTTTCCATAAAATTTTAGCCTTCTTTCATTTGTCGTTTTCATTAATCATTGATTTTCCTTAGAGTTCTTCTTGGCCTCTTAACCTATATTGTCCACCTTCTGTCTTCAGACCTATTATCTTGCAGAGGATCTATCACTCAAATTGCTCTGCTTCTTTTAGACCACATCTTTCCAATCATTTTAAAGTTCTCACTCATGTACAAACACACAGGTTTTATCACAGTATTAAATGGTGAGTTAGATGTAAAACTTTTATTTTTGTGTACAACAAAATTAATCCAACAACTTTAAAATTTGATCAATGATCTGAAAATTTAAAAAAAAATTATTAACAGATTATCACTTTAACTGTCTCAGTGGCTAAGTCCATAATTGATGGAGATACTGAAGATTCTTAAGTCTGAACATCTAGTCCTGACATTATGCCCAATATTACTACTTGATAGTGGTGTGACGCTTGTGAGCGAGTTGCACAAAAGATCTAGCTCTTTTAACTGAGCGGTGAGCTACCAGCTCTTTTATTTTGAACGACCCGCACACCAGCACACCGACTGTTTCTCGCCATGCAGCACGCTCTTTTTTTTTTCTTTTTTTTTTTTTTTTACGCCCTGGAGACTCCAGGAGGAGTATAGGACATGTCGTCAGATATAACACCTGAAATACATATAAGAATCACACAATGTATCACTACTATCAAGAAAGAAATTCTTGTACGCTATAAAAAGTTTCACCGATCAAGTAATTTTTTAAATTTTTTTTAAAGGAATTCAAATCCTCACAACACTTTAAAGATTGGGGTAATTTATTTATGAATTTTCTCCCTGCATAAGTAGGTTTTTGTTCAAACAATTTTGTGGAGTGATTAGCCACATAATAATCATTCCTGTTTCTCGTGTTATGATTGTGAACATTGAAATTCTGCATAAAATTATTTTGCCTAACATACATAATCACCTCAAAAATGTAGAGACAGGGAACTATAAGCTATTTAAGCTCCTTAAATAGTGGCCTGCATGAGGTTAGCTGGTTAGCTCCCACCATACACCTAATAGCTTTCTTTTGAATTTTAAAAACCCTATTCATATTACCCATGCTAGAATTACCCCATACTAAAATACCATACCGGATATGAGACAGAATGAGGCCATAATAAGCTGCCATTAGTAATTTTTTATCATTTAATCTGGCGATTTGTTTTAGTGCAAATACCCCAGATGATATTTTACTACAAACTTGATTGGTATAGAAGTCCCAAGACAAAGATCTATCTAGAGATACGCCCAGGAACTTCACTGTTTCTACATGCTCTAAACTATTATTATGAATAAATACATCCACTTCTCTACTTTCTTTAACGTTATGTTTATTTTTGAACTGCAAGTACTGACACTTTTCTGACACAAGCTGACACAAGTCAGCTCTCCGCACAGAGCTGACTTGTACGTCCCCTCCACGTCTAAACCACTTTTCTCTAGTCGCATTATAGCAAGGGCTACCTAAACGCTGCATGGAAAGTATACATTTCGTATCAAACTCTGCTTCTGTTTGTGAGGGTGCGGAGAGGGGGTCATTATTCTTTCATACTATATTACAACAACCCTGAGACAAGTGGTTGTAAAATACCATTGTACTGTACTGTAAAAATTTTACCACATGCGTACGAAACAAAGATAGACACATGACAAAAATTTGTTTGTGGAAAGGGCTGCATGAACGTTCAGGTTGACACATGCGCAAACACAACGTGGTGTGTGCGAAGGAGTGAGCGAAAGTCACCTTCAGCTTGACTCACTGTCTGTTTATTCACATAGCTGAGCTGAGTGCTGTACGTATTAGAATCTACTAGCTCACTTCCACGGTTCACTTTGTCACAACACACTATGTGCCATTCACTCAAGTGTGCGATGCGGCGTGTGCCAGCTCACCTATTTTACTGTGCCATCCTATGACTACAACGTAATGAAAGTATTCCTAATACATAGAAATTCCATATTCTTACATAATGGATTAAAAAGTGGGTTAGGTAATTAGAATTAGATGTCCATGACAAACCATAAAATATGATTTTTAGTATGTAGTTATGTTAGTATGATTAATATTAGAATTAATTAATTTTTGAATTAATACATTGAGCCTGGAGGGTGCAATCACGGATGTTGCACTACGCCGACGTGCTGTTCCAAAAAAGGAATGCCATGATGCCTCAGGGCATCATGGCTGTGATTACTACATCTACTCGGTAATGGGCTGTTGAAAGAAGCTTTAGGAGGTCAAAGGTTTAATATTGATGAAAAGGTTCTTGTGCCCAATTGTTTAAAGACTCACCATTCAACTTTTTATGATGATGAAATCAAAAAAACTTCCAGAAGACTGAGAAAAATTGTGTTTTAACACAAGGGAACTAAATAGAATTTTTTTTTTCAAATTCTATCATTCTTAGAAAAATTCCTGTTTATATTTGACTGTCCCACGTACAAAATGAGGGTATTAATAATTTTCTGTTGAAATATTCTGGTTTCAAAATAATTTTCTTGTTACAGACTGAAGCATACCAATGGAATGGACAATTTTCAGATTCAGCTGAAGCAGTTTTAAGGCAGCATTTAGCACAAAGTGGTTTAAGTGCAACAGATGATGCTTTAGCTCAGTGGGTTGAATTTTCATCAGTACATACCAATCATCCTCTTAGTTTTCAACTTTTCGCTCGTTTAATTAAAAGGCTTGTTCAGCCGATTAACAATGGATTATTATCAGATGAAGAGGTACATTTTCATTTCTTCTTCTACTAATATAATAATAGTATTTTTACTTTCTCTCGCTGTTTATGAATATATATATATTTTTTAATCCCTAATGTGTGTACGTAGCAATCTGTTCAATTGAGAACAATAAGCAACCCCATCACCCAATCAGATGAGGATGATGTGTATGACATGTAAATGAGGTGTAGTCTTGTACAGACCCAGGCCGACCATTCCTGAGAGAGTATGGTTAATTAAACCCCAACCATCAAAGTACACCGGTAACCACTGTCTAGTATTCAAATCCGTATAAAAGTAACTACCTTTACTAGGATTTGAACCAGGAACCTTCGTCTCTGAAAATCAGCTGTTAAACAGCTGATTTTGGCGACGACTTTACCTCTAGACCAACCCGGTGGGTCTATGAATATATAGGGAAAAAAACATTGTTTTCATAACGAGTTTTCATCGAATACACACATTTTCAGGCCCCCTAAACCCAAAAAACATGTTTTTAGCGATTAGATGTGTGTGTTTGTGTGAACAAAACATCTCAAGAATGGAATAGTGTACAAAGTTGAAACTTTAAAGTTAAGTTGTTAGGTACCACTATGGAAACAAACTATTTTTTTTTTGTTTTTTTTTTGGTTTAATGTCCGACTGTTCTGCAATTACTGCTAATGCAGACAGTGAAGGATGGAAAGATTTTTTGTAACGTATGAAAATATGCCGTGCCTGAATGGGATTTGAACCCAAGACCGCATGATGAGAGGCGAGCACGTTACCAACTGCGCCAATTCGGCCGGCCAATATGGGAACAAACACAAACATTTTCATCAAAATCGGTCAACTAGAAGTAGTTGTTAATTTATGTGATTTTTAACTTTCTAGCGATTTTCTCTAAAACAGCTCCTATAGTGTTTTTATAAATTGCCTCCTTTACTAAATTTTTTTGTTCTACTATGTCGGGTAAGTGCTATGTCTGCTGGAATTCTTTTGGGGTCTGTGTTCTCATTGTAAAAATGTATTTTTTTTAAGATTGCAGCCTTAATATGCATTCTAGAGCAAAAGAAAGTAAACACAAAGTTGTAGAACATTTAAAAACCTACAACTTTTATTACAAACGTTTTTTTGTGCAACGCTTAGTTTAGTGGAAATTAGTGATTTTCTGTATTTTTTCAACAAAATTGGTACAACGAGATTTCTTAATATTGCGGCCTAAGTATGCTTTTTACAACAAAAATGTATTAAACGTAAAAGTTAATAGGAAATAAAAAAATCTACAACTTCTCTATCAAGCATATTTTTCTACAGAGCTTATGTTAGCATAAATTAGTGATTTTTCATATTTTTTTAAATCTAACAGCGGTTGATTTTCATTTTGTGTCATTCACTCATGATTAATCATAGGTTACATGTTTTATTTTTCACATTGGCGAGAGAACGTCGTGTGAGTGTTTCACACCAGATTTTTTTTTTAAATAGATGAGAGTTATCTTTATTTTTATAAATACTATTACAAAATAGTTTTCCTAGGTTACAACTAATCAGATTAGAAATATAACAAAACAGTAAGTAGTAAATTCTTAAAATTTATTTATTGGATAAAATAACATGACTACCTTAATTTTAAATTAATTATTTTATAGACCTGTATCATTTTACTTAACAATATTATTCTTTAATTCACAGATAAAATTATTTTGGGATGCAGCTAAAAAATTACTGCCATCTTGTTTTAATAGTATTAAAAAAATTAGGAAACTTACACCAGGTGAAAAATCGACGATATTACAAATTCAATCTTTATTAACGTAAGTATATCTTTATTTAATTTTTTTTCAATTACCATATTTGCTGGTGTATAAGACACAATTTTTTCCTTCAGTAACTCATCAAAGAAATAGGGTGTGTCTTATACAAAGGATGGAAATTTTCTGTAACTGTTATAATGTTTATTATATTGCATTAAGAACATTAAAATACTGTTCTGTACATTGTTACTGTGATAAAGCTATTCAACTGTCTAATAACCTTATTCCAAAAAAGTGTTTTTGTTAAGCGGTAAACGAATTGTAACTAAGAATTTTAGTACCTTCATTAATTACTTGGCTGGACACTTAAAGGGGGCAGACCATTTTCATTATCCCCAAACTATACCTGCAATACTAACTTAAGTAGATTTTTTGTAGGAACCATTAAAGCTACACAGCTGAGCTTTGGCACACCTATCTTCAGTACCTTTTTACAAATTTGTACCAGAGCTTTTTCATTTAACTTTATCCATTCTAAAAATGATTTTCGTTCTCAAAAATTTTCAAATATAGCCTACATTTTTTTATGAAAAAAACAACCAAACAATAAACACTCCAAAATTTTTTAAATACCTCTGGAGTAAGTACACACCTTTGTACTAAAATGCAGTGTGCAAAATTTCACTTTCCTATGTCGGATGGTTCCTGAAGTAAGTGTACCTAAAGTCAAAAAATACAATATGCGGAAAATGCGGTTATAGTAAAAGCATAATACTGCAACACAAACACCTATTACCAATTGGAATTAACTTCCAAAGAAAAACACACCAATATTTTTATATCACGTTACAGCTGATTCCTATGCTTTCTAGAAATTATTGCCTTTATATGAACGCAATCTTTATAATGTTAGAGCAGTAATGTGATGATATTAATCCCAATTTACAAGAATGAAAAACATGAAAAATTATCGAAATAAACATTACAAACCTCACCATCGTAAAACACAATTGTTTTTAACAGAAAACGCAACCAATGTCTTGTTATATCAATTTAAATAGGGGAAAACGATCTATCAATTATAGTAAAATTGAAAAATTAATATTTTTGTATTAAAATCAGTCTTCTCCCCTTAAGTCAGAAAACATTTTCGACGTAATGACCTAAACGGTGAGTAACGGTGAGGTATGAGGTAAGACACACATTTGAGGTAGGAAACAACAGGTTAAATGACATCACTAACAAGTATATAACACGGTAAAGTACTTACTTTAATTTGATAACAGTTCACAACAGAAGATAGTATTCATACACTTGCAACAGGAAACATTTTCAACTTGTAGTAACGGCTTGTCCGCATGGCTTTGCAGCATTGAAGAAAACGGCTTAATTCACAAATAACACATTTTGAAAACATCGGCAAATACAACAGGCAGGTCACATGCAGTACAAACAATATCATATACAAAGCTAGTTAGTCATTTTGAGGTAAACAGCTAGGATTAAAACGGATGACATTGGCGTTGGTTACAACGAGGTGGCCATGATGAGACCAGAACAGCCAGAAGGTAATGAAGAAGACGGAAGCAGGATTAGTGACGTAGGAATCGGTTGCAAAGAGATTGGGAAGTGGCGCGCTAGCAGAAGGCGCAAAATACGAATTTAAACGAACATAGTACTAAACAGTTTTCGTTGTAAAAATTCCTTCTTCTTCTTATAGTGCATCTCCTATCGGAGGTTTGCTATCATCACAGCAATCCGGACCTTGTCGACTGCAGCTCTGAACAGTTGAACACTGCCACAGTCAAACCAATCCCTCAGGTTCTTCAGCCAGGACACACGGCGTCTTCCGATGCTCCGCCCTCCACTAATTTTTCCCTGGACTATCAGTTGAAGAAGCTTGTATTTCTGTCCTCTCATTATATGACCCAGATATTGAAGCTTTCTTCTTTTTATGGTGTTAATGATTTCGCATTTCTTCTGCATCCGGATCAGCACTTCGGCATTACTAACTTTATCCGTCCAGGGAATACGCCACATTCTACGGTAACACTACATCTCGAATGCTTGTAGTTTGTCGATGTGGTTCTTCTTGAGGGTCCATGCTTCAACCCCATACAAGAGCGTGGAAAAAACGTAACAACGCAGCATCCTCATCTTAAGTTCCATGTTGATATCCCGACTTGCAAATAACTTCTTCATCCTTACAAATGTTGATCTGGCTATCTCTATCCTCGTTCTTATTTCTATTGTTTGCTCACCCGATTGTTCTATCCATGTTCCCAAATATCTATATGCCGATACATTCTCTATTGGGGTGCCTGCCACTGTCAGGTTCACATGGTTCAGATCTTGAGGGAATTTTGTAATTACCATTAACTTGGTCTTCTTAAAGTTAATTTTTAGCCCATATTCATTACATCGATCATTTAATTTTTCTAATAGGTGTTGTGTGTCTTCAAGGTTGCTCGTTAACAAGACGGTATCATCAGCATACCTCATATTATTAATTACTTCTCCATTTATTACTATTCCCACCAACTCATCTTCTAAGGTTTCCCTAAAAATAGCTTCACTATAGAGGTTAAATAGAAGCGGTGATAGGATGCAACCCTGTCTCACACCACGACGAATCTCCATTTCTTCTGTTGGTTGGTTTTCTACCATTGTTTTGGCTTTTTGTCCCCAATATAGGTTAATTATTATTCTAACGTCGTCGGAGTCTATGTTTTTGCTGATGAGCAGCTGATGTAACCTGTTATGTTTCACCTTGTCAAAGGCTTTCTCGAAATCAATGTAACATGCATACACCTCGTGGTTTATATCCAGACAGCGCTGAAAAAGAACGTTAATCCCGAACAGCGCCTCTCGTGTACCAAGTCCTTCGCGGAATCCAAATTGTGTGTTGCTTATGTCTTCCTCCAGTCTTCTGTAAATTCTTTTGTGAATGATCCTTAAGAACAACTTCAAGGTGTGGCTCATAAGTCCGATGGTCCTGTAATCTGAGCATTCTCTTGGATTTGGTTTCTTAGGTATGAGCACAAATGTGGATGACAGCCATTGTTTAGGAATTTCTCCCTTTTCATAAATGCGGTTAAAGAGGCCCAGAAGAATATCAATCACATCATCGTCAAAGAGTTTGATAAGCTCTATGGGTATCCAATCCGGACCAACAGCCTTACCGGGTTTCATAGTTCCCAAGGCATATACTATTTCCGATCTTAATATTTTCAAGTGCACATTACTTGATTCTAAGATCGGTTTTGGAGGTCTTTCGTCATCGAACAGTTCTGACAGGTATGTTTTCCACCTTTCAAGTTTGTCCCCCACGTCAGTTATTATACACCCATTTATAACCTTGATAGTATTACCAGCTGCCTTGATCCTGTTACATCCAGCCATTTCCTAGAATTCCTAGAATATCATAATTCAGTATCAATGGACATGGTTTTATCTGTTGACAATGATTTAACAATCAATTACGGTACACATTGAAATTAGTGATTGTCTTATCGCTGTCTGGTTAATCATTTCTTTTGAAATCCCTTTTAATGGAAATCACTATCGCTTCCTGTGTCTGAGATAGTTATAGATACTGAAGTCACAAGATTTCCTTTTGCGTATAGATGGACTGTGAGGAAGGGAAGTGAAAATACGACAATGCTGCCAACCTCAACAGTCAGACACTCCTCATATATTTCACTACCGTGCAGTTTATACAAACATTTTGTAAGCTGTGGTTTATTCCAAGAAAATGTTTTCTTCATAAACCTTGTAAGAAATAAATGCGACCTGTAATATTGCTGTTAGCTTAATTACATGCATAGAAATGTTTGATTTACTGTAATTACCAATTACTTTATTCCATTAGAACAAAATTTTCTACGAATGAATCGCTTTCTTTACTATCACTGTCACCGGTGTCTTCACCATCAGTTTCTCTAGTATCATCTAACGTTTTCTTTTTTTACCAGGTATTTACCCAAACCCCTTAAACCATTTATTTAAACCTTAGATCTATAAAATTTGTTGTGTCAACCGGTTGTCATCCATTGTATGTAGGTCTCTGTAGAATTTTAGTCTTCTTTTTCTAATCATTTTCATTAAAAAATAAATCTTTATAATGCATCCTGCAGTTTTATACAAGTGACTGAAGATGTATCATCTTCTGTAAATTTTAAATAAATGAAAAAAAATTTTTAGTTTCTATTTTTCATTTACTCTGATGATCGTGGATCCACCGAAACACGTGTAGGTAAAAATTGAAATAAAGGTGACGCAGTTTAAAAAGAAGGTTAGTGAAATTATTATATTAATTCATTATATGAAATAGAAACATTTTCATTAATCGTTCATTTTCGTTCTACAGTGGTTCTTGACCTCCTATATTCTCCATCTACTGTCTTTGGACTTATTATCTTGAGGAGGATGTTTCTCTCAAATTTCTTTGCTTCTGTTAGACCAGCCTTCCTGGTCATTCTAAAGTACTCACTCATGTACAGACACACATGTTTTATCACAGTATTATAATGTCTAATCTTGTCTTGTGTTAAATGTTCTTTCTTCAAAAATAAATCTTTATAATGCATCCTGCAGTTTGAAATTATTTCTATTTCATATAATGAATTAATATAATAATTTCACTAACCTTCTTTTTAAACTGTGTCACCTTTATTTTAATTCTTACTTACACATATTTCGGTGGATCCACCATCATCAGATAAAATGAAAAATTGAAACTAAAAACTTTTATCTCACTTATTTAAAATTTACAGAAGATGATACATCTTCAGTCACTTGTATAAAACTGATTTAAAATTAATTTATTTTAATTTATCCCTTTTAATATTTACTGTAGATAGCAGCAGCAGTCAATATCTTTCTTTGAGTTAATGTTCTTTCTTCTTACAGAAGTTGTACTTTGATCCATAAATATATAAAATTTTAATATTTTTTAAAGATTTCTCAATCACATTCTAATAAATTTGTACTCACTACATTTGTGTATTTTTATTTATTTTGTTTTTAGAATACTCGCTGAATTATCAAAGGTGCAACAAACAGAAAATCTAGATCTCTTTCCTCCATCTGTTTATGGTTGGGTATCGAACACTGATGAAAGCCCAAATTCTGATATTAAAGCTGCACTTCATGATGCAGTTGCACAATCAGCTGTTAACTGGTACGTATTAAGCTGTTTCTTTTAACCAATGAAATTAAATGGTTACTTGAGAGTATGCCCAAAACGGGCAGGTGGAGTGTTATTTTAATTGCACTCTATCTGTTTGGTCCAGGGCTACAAAAAATAGTTCTGTTTCTTATCACATAGTCAGCCACTTATATGACTGAACTATTTAAGAACAGAAGAGGTAGAGGTGTACTGTGACACTAATCAGAGTTATCTCCTCTGAGAGTAATGAATTTCACTATGCAGCCAGACCCTGTGATGATTGAAGTGAAGGTGTCATTTGCAGGGTGGAAAGTGAGTGCTTTTCGGAGGGCCTGGCATGCTGATAAGCATATTCTTTCAACTCAGTGAAGAAGGCAATGGTAAACTACCTTACTCCTCGTTTTTACTTAGTAAAACCTCTAGAGGTTCACACCAGCCTTTCGGCTGTTGAACTAAACAACAACACTTGAGAGTAACCAAACATGGTAAACATATAATTTAAAAATTCATAGTTTAGAATTTTCAATTCAAAAACAATCTGGGTGACCTTTATGAACAAATTCGCACATTGAGTTGTGAGTGACATAATTATCTCTAGAACAGATTTTTACATTAAATTTATAATTGCCCATAACAGGCAGGTGGAGTTTTTAATTATTAGCACTCGATCTGCTGGTTCCAGGTGTACAAAAAATAGTTCTGTTTCTTATCACATGGTCAGCCAATTTTACGACTGAAGCATTTAACAACAGAAGAGATACAGGTGGAAAAGAAAAGACACTAGTCAGAGTTATCTCCTCTGAGAGAAATGACTTTCATTATACAGCCAGACCCTGTGGTGAATAAAGTAAAAGTGTCATTTGTAGGGTGGAAAATATGTGCTTTTCAGAGTCCCTGGCATGCTGATAAGCATACTTTTCAACTCAGTGAGGAAGGCATGGTAAACAACCACTCTCCTTGTTTTACTTAGTTAAACCTCTACAGGTTCAAACCAAACTTTCACCTGATGACCTAAACAACACATGTGTATTATAAATAATATAATAATGTAAATAATATAATGTAATAATAACAATAATGTAATGTAAATAATGTTAATATAATAATGTAAATTATAAATAATATAACATAATTCAATATGTTGTTAAAAATTATGCACAACAAAAACAAAAATTCTTTGGCAATTGATGCAAGCCACAGATTCTTATCTCAATATGGTTGATCCACCTCTAGTTGCTATGAGACATTTTTGTGTCTCAATTTTTTTTTCTTTATATTAAAAAATAAAAGTAAATATGACATTACTTGTTTCTTACTAGTAACTGATTTTCATATACTACTATACTGTATGAAAATGAAAAAATCTGGTGTGAAACACTCACACAACTTTCTCTTGCCAATGCAAATAATTAACAATAAACCTAACATTAGTATTAAAACATTAGAAATGAACAAAAACTAACCTCAAAAACATAATCTTATTTTAATCATGAGTGAATGACGCAAAATGACAATTGAACTCAGTTTGGCTTAAAAATACGGAAAATCACGCTTTCACGCTAAACTAGGCTCTGTAGAGAAAAATGCTCTAAACAAAAGTTGTAGATCTTTTAATTTTCTATAAATTTAATTATATACACTTTTGTCGTAAAATGCATACTAAGACCGAAATCTTAAAAAAATCGATTTTTCTCACGTTTTCGTGAGAAAAAAAAACAGAAAATCGCAAATTACCGCTAAACTAAGCGTTATACAAAAAAATGTTTGAAATAAAAGTTGTAGAATTTTACATTCTCTACAACTTTTATTATATAACGTTTTGCGCTAAAATTTATATTAAAGCCGTAATCTTAAAAAAACAACGTTTTTACGTGAAAACAGCCTCACCGAGAATTTCAGCAAACATGGCGCCTACCCTATCTTGTAGAGAATAAAAAATTGAGTAAAATAGGCGATTTTAAAAAAAATCGTAGGACCAGTTTTTGAGAAAATCGCAAAAAACTGAAAAATTATACGAATAAACTACTACTTCCGGTTGACCGATTTTGATGAAAATGTTCGTGTCGCGTCCAGTAGTGGTATGTAACTTAAGTTTCAAGTTTCAAGTTCGTACGATGTTCCGTTCTTGAGATATTCTGTTCACACACAGACACACACACACACACACACACACACACACACACACACACACACACAGACACACAGACACACACACAGACCAATCGCTAAAAACATGTTTTTTGGGTTCAGGGGGTCTGAAAACGTATAGATCCGGTGAAAACTCGATTTCGAAAAATCGACATGAAAACAATACTTTCCTTCCTATATATTCATATAGGCAAGAGAAAGTAAAAAAATTAGCATTTAACCCTTTATAGGGCAGTAGTACGGAGGGGGGGAAATATAGGGCATGTTGTAAAATGTTAAATTTTCTTTTATAGGAACTTGAATAATGTATTTCTAGTGCCAGAACAGTAAGATATTTCTTTTGTTTATGTTAAGCCCTGGTAAGTATACTTACCAAGAACGTTTATTGAAATGGGAATCACATAATGTTTAGTGGTAAGAATACCTATTAAAACAACTTGTAGTTCTATATAGAACAGAAAAATGTGTAGAAAACTTATCTCAACTTTATATTGAGAATGCTTGCTTTCCAGTAAAAAACTCGAATTTTTTAAGCAGTCTACAAAAGTAACAGCAAGAGAACATGGTAGCGTACACTGGTATGAATCCTTACCACATTCATGTAACTCACAAAGCAAATGGTCGCTGCGCACTAATTTCAATATGTAGATAGCCTACTTACCAGAAAACATCTACAAAACCATAAAATGCCAACAGGGTTCAACTGCATAGCTTATTTTTAAAAAGAATCAACCTTATTGCCGGTGGTAAGTATACAATTTACCAATGACCTACAAAGGGTTAAGGCAAGATTACTCATCACTCGAATAACACATCTGTTATTCCGGTGATGAGTTATAAATACATTCTACCAGGTGATTTTTTAGTCCTGTTACCCAATTGTTAATGTCTGGTAATTTTTTTCTAAGAAAGGGATATTTTTTTTTGTGACACAAAGTTGGTAGCCCTACTCAACTGGTATAGATACGACAGTTTGAGTTGATTCTCCTTGAGTTGCGTAAAATTTTGTGCTGTTTCCAGTTGTGTTACGAACAGAATGTCTTTTACCCTAGAACAACGGGTTTTCATTCTTGAACAATATTTTGCTACAAAATCGTATGCGAGTGTAAAAGAATCATTTCAAATTAAATTTTTTGGTGTTCCTCTACTCTATTCTAGTCAATTTCTAGGCTAACTAACTGATTTTTAGAGGCAGGTATTGTTTGCAGCAGAAAACGTAGCGGTCGACCAACTCTCTTGACAGATGACGTTAATAGAATGTGAAAACAAGATTGCTCAATTCTCCACGGAAAAGTTTACAAAAACTTTCCTCACATGTTGATTTGTCATGTTCGAGTGTTCAGAAAGCTGCTAAAAAATTGAAATTGAAATTGTATCCGTATCACATACGATTAGTTCTAGAGCTTCAGCCTCCAGATTTAAACAAGAGATTGTTTTAGGATAAAAGACATTCTGTTCGTAGCACGACTGGAAATGGCACAAAATTTTACACAGCTCAAGGAGAATCAACTCACACTGCCATATCCATACTGGTTGAGTAGGGCTACCAACTTAGTCACAAAACAAAATTTATTTTTTTTAGAAAAATATTACCAGACATTAACAATTGGGTAACAGGACTAAAAAATCACTCTGTACTTATTAATACATTTTTCCATTAGATTATACTCAATTGTTGAAAAATTCGTTTGAATATTTTTACAGGTTTTTGCATATACTAGAACACAATAAACCAGTGGATAGTTCAGATGAATCACAATTGAAACAACAAATAAAAATAATCCAATTAATTTTGACTGACCTAAAAAGAGCTATAGAATTCCATGATAAATTGTTCAGCGAGTAAGTATTTGTGCTGCTTTTTATAAGTCTTTTCATGTATATAATTTATATGTTCTGTTTCTTATCGCATGGTCAGCCAATTAAATGACTGAATCATTTAAGAACAGAAGAGGTAGAGGTGTACTGTGACACTAATCACAGTTATCTTCTCTGAAAGTAATGAATTTCACTATACAGCCAGACCCTGTGGTGAATGAAGTGAAGGTGTCATTTGCAGAGTGGAAAATATGTGCTTTTCAGAGGGCCCGGCATGCTGTTAAGCGTACTTTTCCACTCAGTGAGGAAGGCAATGGTAAACCACCTGACTCCTCGTTTTACTTAGTAAAACCTCTAGAGGTTCAAACCAGCCTTTTGGCTGATGACCTAAACAACAACAACAATTTATATGTAAATATTTTTTTATTTTTTTATTTTATCAAACATCCTATGTAGGATTTTTATTAAACAGCCGTATTATTTTAAATTGAAATATATATTTCTAACCACCAGAATACGGTAACATAAAACACTTACCAATGTTTATAGCGCTTTCATGTATCTTGTACACACCACCTTCAGTAAATTAAAATCTATTTTACGTCAAAATTTAAAACTTCCTGCTCCTACCATGATAGATAAGGAAGATAAGATTTCTTATCTACCATGGTAGGAGCAGGAAGTTTTAAATTTTGACATAAAATAAATTTTAATTTACTGAAGATGTGTACAAGATACTTGAAAGCGCTATAAACATTGGTAAGTTTTTTTATGTTACCGTATTCTGGTGGTTAGAAATATATATTTCAATTTCAATTTATATGTAAATATTTTTTTCTCATGTAGAGCCAATTTTAGAGCTTGTGAAATAACTTTAGCTCTTCCTTCCAGCCCACATTTTTACCATTCGATCACTGCAGGCATTCCTCCTTTCTTTTGTCTAAGCTGGTGTTCTGTTTTTGCTCTTCATGGAAGCCAATAAAGACTGTACTTAGTTGTCTGAATTTGGTTAAGTTCATTAAGTTTTATTGGTTTATTCCAGTTTTCTCAATATCCTTTCTGACTTCTTTAAACCCTTTATCTGCCACCTTAGGTCTATTGTTTGGTATCTTTAAACATTTTTTTGTTAGTCGGTTATCATCCATTCTCTACAAATGTTCGTAAAATTTTATTCTTCTTTTTCTAATAGTTTTTTTTTCTCGTACAGTTCTTCTCATACTTGTCACTTATATTGTCCGACTACTATCTTCGGAATCATTATCTTGCAAAGGATCTTTCTCTTAAATTTCTCTCCTTCTCTTAGACCGATCTTTCTGGTCATTCAAAGGCACTCATTCGTGTAATGACACACAGTATTGTAATGTCTAATCTTGGCTTGTCATGAGAATTTTTTCTTCTTCTACAAGTGGTGAGTCCTCGAAGTGGACTGGCCATCTTCTTTGTCTATTGTTGTTCGCTTCTTTTCTCTGGTGTTTGGTTGTATTACCTCCCTGAGTTATTTGAAGCTATCAACTTTCCCAATTTTCCCTAGGGTCTCTTTAATTGACACGGGGCTGTTTTAAGTTGTATTAGTAAATGTTGTGTAATAATTTAATGAAAAATATTTATTTTTTCAGAATCATGTTGTTCCCATACTCAAAAACATTGTACATCATCTATGAAAACAAGGTATGTCAATAAATAATTATTAGTAAATAAAATACTAGTTACCTATTGACTTATTGTACGCACGTAAAGACCTGACTGAATTGATAAGTCATACTTTGATAGATGGTACTGAATCACTGAAACAATAATCTGTTCTACCCTATGTGGGGTGTAGAAACCAGAGGAAGATCTACAATGTAGTATTTATAGCACGTTATGAAAGATGTATAGTCCAGCCTCTCTTAGTTTGCTCCTAATGTAAACAAATAATGACGTCACTGAGCATGCGCATTATATCAAAATGTGTACATGCTGATTAAAAAGTAACAACAAAATACTTTCAAAAGTATTTAAATACTAAATACTTTTAAAAGTATTTTTATAAATGAAATTGTTAGGCCTACATCATTTCATGACTGATGTTTTTAGTACTTTAAGTACCTATAATTATTTAAAAGATAGTTAACTTAATAGGAATACGACATCCGTAAAGTCGTAGACTCTAGCGTGCACCCTGTAGTAGGTGGCTTTTGTTTGTTGACAGTAGGAGCTAACTAACAGCGGCTTAACTGTAGATGTGATAGTTATTGTGAATTCATGTATAAAGCTAATAAAGAGTAACTTGGTGAGCTACTGCCATCCAAATCCATGATTGCTAACTAATGAAAAAGAATCAGAAAAATCCCTTTCATGAGTCTCATGGCTAGTGGCATTTTTTACTAAAGAAAAGGAGTTCGCCCCAGAAGTCACGTAGCGTGTTCACTTAACTCGGACTTATCCTTCCTCATAATGGGATCAAACCCACTTAGCTTTCATCAGAAAAATACTCTTTACACTGTCACCTGATGGCGACATTAAGTGGTTAACCTTATTTATTTGGTGGCCCTGAAAAGGGCCGTTTAAGCGGTGGTCGTCTTGGAGAAGCGTCAGTCGTAGTCGCTGTGGCAGTCGAGGAGCTGGGCGACACAGCATGTCATCGTCCAGCGGAGAAGTCATCTTCCCTCAGAGTAGTATGGCTGCTTCGTCGGGTCCGGTGGGTACAAGGCTCGGTCGAGGGACCGCTGTGGGCATCGCTCGCGTCAGCGAGCGATGATGGTCAGGTCGACGGCTTATGGTGACGGGTCGGCGAGCGGAAGCATCATCTTCTCTCTAGCGGGTTCATCGATTAGTCCTCACTGGAGTCCAGCAGCTGTGGGCCGTGGTGGATGTCTCGTCTGCTGTCTGGTTCGAAGTGAATCCCTCGGAGTCTTGATCGGAATTGAATCGCTCGGCTCAGTGCAGCGCTCTTTATATAGTCACCGAGAGCGCTGTGGTAGAGAGCGGCTACTGGCTTGGCCTTGATGATAAAGGCCTCTGTCGGTGCGGAGCCGAAAGGTTTGTCGGTGCACCGCTAAAGGGCCTACCGCGCCGACAAAGGCTGGAAGAAGTATTGAAGGCCGGCAACCCAGTAAATGATTAATTAGAAGGGGTGGCGGTGACAACACGAAACCACTAAAAACATTGGTAAGTGTTTACTGGTTTGATGCAGTTCCCCAAGCTGTTCTATCTTGCGCAAGTCGTTTCATATTTACATACCTGTAACACCCTACATCTTTTGTAATTTGCTTTATATATTTTAATCTTTGCCTCCCTCTACAATTTACTCCCTCAATGTTACCCTCCATTATTGATAGCCCAATACCTGGATGTCTTAGGATATGCCCCACTAGCCTATCCCTTCTTTTGATAAGATGCTTCCATATACTTCTTTTTTCATCCACTCGCCTAAGAACCTCTAAATTACTTATTTTGTCCACTTACCTAATCTTTAACATATTCCTATAACACCACATTTCAAAAGCTTCTATCCTCTTCTTTTCTACAGCCCCTATCCCCCATGTTTCATTCCTGTATGATGCTACACTCCAAACATAATGTTTTAAGAAATTTTTCCTAATCTGTAAATCAATGTTTGTAGTCAGTAAGCTGTTTTTCATTTCAAAGGCTTTTCTAGCTTGAGCAATTCTACTTCTGATATCACTTGTGCTTCTACCATCCTTTGTTATTTTACTCCCTAGATAGCAGAATTCCCCAACTTCCTGTATGTTTTCGTTGCCTACTTTTAAATTTCCCATCTCTTCTAAACCACTCTTTCTGCTGCACAACAGTTTCGTTTTGTTCTTATTAATTTTCATGAAGTAATCCTTTCTCAAGATCTCATCCATTCCATTTAAGGTATCCTCTAGTTCAGGGGTTCTCAACCTTTTAGGCTCAGTGCCTCCCTTAGTAGACTGACTTTTCGTCGCGCCTCCCCTGTACTATTACCCCCTTTTTATGGTCAACACAAGTAGGCCTACTTAGTAGAATTTCAATTTGTAACTATAGCGAGTTTAGGGGCGGGATAAAGGTTATACTTGCAGGTAATTAAATATTTCATAACTTTTTAAAAAATGTTTAATACTACCTTCAATACATTTTTCAACATACAGTAAAATTACAGAACCAAAAAACTTAAAATATAATTGTTTACGAAATCTTTAAACTATAACATTGAGTGTTGTACAATAAAATAATGGTGTTTGAAATATAAAGGCAGCAACTAACCTGGGTTAATCGTAGCTTTTTTTCTATTCTAATACGATGACGCCTCCCTTGAAAATCTTCTACGCCCCCCCAGGGGGTGCGCCCCCCAGGTTGAGAACCCCTGCTCTAGTTCTTTATTTGTCTCGGCTAATACTACTATATAATCGGCGAATCTCAGCATTTTATTGTTTCTCCTTGAATTTCTATTTCTGTGTCATATTTCTCCTTCACTTCATTTATAGCCTCTTCTAATTAAAAATATATATATATATATTTCAATTATAAATACAGTCGACCTCGGTTAGTACGCCCTCGGTTAGAAAGCTACATCGGTTATAGCGCTATTTTCAAAATGTCCCCAATCTTCTATATTACTTTTTTTACTTTTACTTTACAATAAGGGTGTTCAGGCTTTTGCAGCCCCTCCTCACCGCGACCTAAAAGATCTTTTGTGATTGCCCCTATTCCTATTTCTGCAAGACCCACACTTTCGATAAAGCGCAGGATCTGCCTAGGATCTAGTGCACTTATCTGAGAAGGTGTTTACACAACCTTACCCATCAGCGCTCTTCTTTTGCAGCCAACCACTTTGCAACTGCATATAAATATAAGTGTGCGACCCCCTGAGCCGCACAGACCTTAATGGCCAATATTTCATCTTAGAAGACGGTTATGTTACACCCAAGGGCCAGGGAAATCTTTCCCCAGGCCCCCACTCCCGCTCTTCCGCTCATCACTGAGCCGTCAGTGTACCAAAAGGTAACCCCTTCCGGTATCACTGGCTGTCCCTCCGCCCACTCCTGACGATCAAAAATTTTCACCCTCAGTGTGTCGGAGAAATCGTATGCTCTGTACATACGGTCCCGAGGACCACCTACCACACCCATCCCCTCAATCCCTTTGGAGATCTCGGTGTGGCCCATCTCCCCTGATGGGACCCCGAACCCGCCCTCCAGCCTCAAGGCAGTTCTTATCGCCTCCTTCTTCACTTGAACATGAATAGGAGGCAAATCAAACATCACCTCCATAGTAGCCGTTGGACCAGTGCTCGTTGCACAACATGTCCTTAGGCGGGCCAATCTCTTCAGCTTCCTCAGCCGATCTGTTCTTGGCCACCATACAAAAGCTTCGTACGTGACCATTGGCAGAATGATGCTCACATAAGCCCATTCTGCCATACGAGGCCTAAGCCCCCAAGTCCTCCCAAACGGACTCTTAAACATCCATAAGGCCTTTGCAGCCCTCTCAACAGTCCTTGACATGTGGCCCCTCCAAGTCAGGCCCCTATCAAGGACAACCCCCAGATACTCCACCTCAGGGGAGTAGCTCAAATCCACTCCTTCCAGAGTCAAAGCATCTAGAGCCATCTTCCTTTTCCTAGAAAAAGGAACAACAACCACTTTTAGTTGTTGTTTCAGCTAGGGAAGTAATCAGTCCGCCCCTGCATAGCCCCGCGTACAGGGGTAAGGCAAAATACTGTAGGATTTAGCCAAGTTTCCTACAGGCACCGTTAAGACACTGATTAAATGCCCCAGTGCCATCCACCCTTCGGCACGGTAAACGCCTGACACCACTGGGTTGGGCAAAAGCTACAGTAGGAGAAGTTGCCTCTAGCACGGATAGAAAAAGTGCTAGATGCCAGGGACAAGGATCCGGATAGACAGACAGAAGCCCAGCATCTCAGCTCACCTCGGCGGGACCAGAGCATGGCTGAAAAGTAACCATAGGATGCCGAGGAGTTTCCAGAGGCACGGGCACAAAAAACTGCTACAGAAAGTAAGGGAGCAGGTGTGCTCTCTTGGACGTGATGCTTCGGCACATGCCGAAGCATTCTATATTAAGTTAACATGTATTTAGGCTCGGTTATAACGCTTTGTGAACTCGGATACAGCGCTGTTTAGAATAGAAAGGGGCCCTTTCTTAGAATTTTGTTGCAGGCTACACAAACAACGTGAGTTGAGTCATATCCTGCCAGGCGTTCTCACGCTCACACATATGCCTGTATGCCTTAGTGAGAATTCTTAGAATTTTGTTGCAGGCTACACAACATCGTGAGTTGAGTCATTTCCTGCCAGGCGTTCTCACCCTCACACATACGTCTGTATGCCTTAGTGGGGGTGTCTATAGTGTGCCTTGGTGGGGAGAAAGCTTCAATTTAATCTTCTGAACCCACAGCAGTGTGCACATGGTGTTGCTCGTATACAGTATATTCTGTTAATAGTCCGTGATCGTTACGTTTCAGTTTTGTGTTTTGTATCGTGCGCTAACATCATGGCAAAAAGAAAAGCCTTATCATTTGACTTAAAACTTGAAGTGATCGCGTGCTTAGAGAAAGGTGAAAAACAAATCGATGTGTGTCGAAAGTTGGGGTTGGCTGGTTCAACAGTTCGTGGCATATGGAGTTCTAAAGAGAAAATTAAATCAACCTACTGCAGTTACGACAACAACAAAGAATCTAAAAGAATGAGAACAACGAAGCATGAAGACTTAGATCAAGCCCTATTGAAGAGGTTTAAGGAGCAGCACAGTTCCGACACACCACTTAGTGGCTACATTATGTTAACAAAAGCTCAACAGTTAGCAGAACTTATGAACTTGGACTTGGTGTGTAGCAGTGGTTGGATTGACCGGTTTAAGAAACGACATAACATTGTCTTTGGTAAAATATGTGGTGAAGCAAAGGAAGTGAACCAAAGTGTACCGCGCGAATGGATTGCAACAGAGTGGCCGAAAATTATAGAAGAGTATGGCAGTGAAAACATTTTTAACGGGGATGAGACTGGCCTTTTTTTAAACTAGCACCACAAAACACTTTAAAATTCAAAGGGGAGAAGTGCATTGGCGGAAAACTGTCAAAAGAACGTATCACTGTGTTTGTGTGTGCAAATATGACTGGAACAGAAAAGCGGGACCTTTTAGTGATTGGTAAATCGAGAAATCCCCGATGTTTCAAATCTGTAAAACGATTGCCTGTGAAATATCGATCAAACAAGAAAGCCTGGATGACTTCAGAGATTTTCGAGGAAGAAATTAGGAATTGGGATGAAGAACTAGTTAAGAAGAGAAGAAAAATTGCCCTACTAGTAGACAACTGTACAGCGCATCCAAATATCAAAGAGCTCAAGAGCATAAAACTCTTTTTCTTGCCTCCGAACTGTACAAGTGTACTCCAGCCAATGGACCAAGGAGTTATCAAGAGCTTAAAAGCTCACTACAGAAAGAAATTAGCGGTATGTATTCTTCAAGAACAAGACACTTTAAACTTCGGAAAAGTGACATTACTTGATGCTTGTCAGTTTCTCCAAAAGGCGTGGATTGAAGTTTCAAAATCAACGATTGTACACTGTTTCAACCACGCTGGCTTGTTTACAAATCCAGAAAACCTTGACGACGACGACGATGACATGCCATTGAGTGAATGGATTCAGCAGTACAACATACCTCAAGACCTACAATCATTCATTTCTTTCAACGAGGATGTTGTAACCAATGGAATTAGCACCGACCAAGAGATTATCAGCCAAATTCTACAAGCAAATAACACCGACGAAAATGAGTTTGAAGAAGAAGTAAAAGTGGAAGACGGATCAAAAGAACCTCCCACGTACACTGAAGCTCTAAACCAAGTAAGCCAGTTAATTTCATTTTATGAGTGCAAGAGGGAAAACGACAGTGATGATGCAATTTTATTAAACTTGTATAAAATTTCAAGTGATATAGAACAAAAATTTTTACTTTCAAGAAAAGTACAAAAAAGTATCAAAGACTTTTTTAAAGTAGAGTAAAAAAAAATATTGTGTTCGGTAACTTTTAGTTTTTAAATAATAATTTGTAAATGTGTGTTCTGTAATAATTATGTTTTATTAGTTTTTATTAAATATTTTTAAATATGTAATACTCTATGTGTAATAAATTGTAATAAACTAGCGAGTAACTAATTATACAACACGAAGTATGCTTTTTTAACCCTACATACAGTATTTCCGTCGTTTACAAACTCGTTTACTTTAAACTCGGTTACAAAGCTACCTCGTTTATAGCGCTCAAATACGTTCGTCCCTTCAACCGCGTTATATCCGAGGTCGACTGTATAATATAGCTATTGAAAATACCTGCACAGGATGTTTGATTGAGCTTATAAATGTACTTTTTGTTGTTCAGGTTTCAGAGATGTGTGAACCAGTTGTGACTGAATTATGCATGTCATTAAAACCAATAAAATTTGATGAAGATCAGGACAACATAGCGAATAATGACAGTTCTAATCTGTTAGCAATGGGAACTACTCTTTTCGAATTGTATTTATTCCTTCAAAAATTTGCTGTGTAAGTTACCTTTGAATAATGTGTTGTTTTTTTTTTTGTGCCCTGGAGACTCCAGGAGGAGTATAGGACATGTCAGATATAAAACCTGAAATACATATAAGAATCACACAATGTATCACTACTATCAAGAAAGAAATTCTTGTACGCTATAAAAAGTTTCATCGATCAAGTAATTTTTCAGATTCCTTTTCAAGGAATTCAAATCTTCATAACATTTTAAAAATTGGGGTAATTTATTCATGAATTTTCTCCCTGCATAAGTAGGTTTTTGTTCAAACAATTTTGTTGAGTGATTAGCCACATAATAATCATTCCTGTTTCTCGTGTAATGATTGTGAATATTGAAATTCTGCATAAAATTATTTTGCCTAACATACATAATCACCTGCAAAATGTAGAGAGAGGGGAACTGTAAGCAATTTAAGCTGCTTAAATAGAGTTGTGTATGAGGTTAGCTGGTTAGCTCCCACCTTACACCTAATAGCTTTCTTTTGAATTTTTAAAACCCTATTCATATTACCCATGCTAGAATTACCCCATACTAAGATACCATAACGGATTTGAGACAGAATGAGACCATGATTAGCTGCCATTAGTTTAGGTAATCAGCCAAAAGGCTGGTTAGATATTCAAATATCTAGAGGTAAAATGAGTGTGAGATGGTTACATTTGTCTTCCTCATTAAGTGGAAAAGTAGCCTATGTTATCAGTATGCCAGACCCTTCGACAAGCATCTAGTTTCCACCCTGCAAATGACACCTTCACTTCATTCACCACGGGGTCTGGCTGTATAATGATGAAATTCATTACTCTCAGAGGAAATAAATGTGACTGGTGTATTTTACACCTGTACCTCTTCTATTGTTAATAATGTTTCAGTCATATAATTGGAAAAATATTATATAACAATTTTGTTTCATCCTGGAGACTCCAATAGGACATGTCAAGATAAAACTGATAAACTGAAAGTTTATCACCAATGATAAATTCATCACTTACCACCAAAAATTGTTTTTGCTACTGCTTACTTCAGTAGGCTTGTCATGAACCCTATTGAATCAAATATCACACACAATAAATAATAAAAAAATCAAACACAATGATAAATTCATCACTTCCTCCTGCCACTGCTTAACTCAGCAGGCTTGTCATGAACCCCTTTGTATCAACTTGTACACAATATTTGTTTAATTAAAGTTAAAAACGAAAACTATTTAGAAAGGAATTCGTGCACACTGTAAAATGTTTCATCAATCAAATATTGTTTTAGCTTTTTTTAAAATGACTTAAATTGTCACAACTTTTTAAACCTTGAGGCAATTTATTGATGTATTTTCTACGTCTGCATAAGTTGGTTTTTGTTCAAACACAGGTAAAATGAAGAGTGAGATAGTTATGTTTGTCTTCCTCACCAAGTGGAAAAGTAGTCTTATGTTATCAGCATGCCAAGCGCAGTTAACTAACAAGCAAGATAATGACTAATATTTTTTCAGATTTGGATTATAACGGTAAAGTCCTTTGGGTGCATGGGTAGTTAAGCCATATATCTCCGTCTCATTCGCTCAGCTATGGGACATTAATTCGTCTGATATCTGTACTCATGTTAGGAATTTAAAAAAATATATATACAGGGTGAGCATGGATCATGAAAGCGCGTGGTGAATTGATAGACTTAAATTACAAACCATGGGTTGTGGATAAAAATTTTAATTGTTCTATGTGTAATTTGGGAGAAAAAGAGGACATATTTCATTTTGTGGGAAGATGTCCAGTTCTTAGGGAATGGCGCCGAAAATGGTTGGGGCAGAATGAATTGGGACAGAAAGCTTTTCTGGAACTTTTAAATGATAAAGACTGGCAGGGGCTAGCGTCCTTTTGTAGAGATGCTTGGAGATATAGATGGGCATTGATTACAGAATTCAATTACTGAGGCATAAAAATTTGATTGTTTGTTTTGTGCTACTGTTGTGTCTAGGAAGAGGGATGAATAGGGTGATGGGTTTTGGTTTTTAAATTTATTCCCTATTGTGTTTTAATTTCATTTTTCATTATGTCATTATGCTTCAAAATGTATGTATGTCATTTTTATAAAGTTGGTGTATAGTTTCTTTTTTCTAATGTATTCCTGATTGTAATATACTGTGTTTTTTTAATATTGTAATTAATTGTAAGTAAGTGTACTCTGATTTTCTGGCTGATGACTGCGGCGGTCAAGCTGTAAGATGTGCGTAAAAGGAGGATGTAACATTTGTTAAAGTGAAAAATAAAGCATCATTATTATTATTATTATATTATATTATTATATACAGGGTGAGCATAAATTCTTGCCCTGATTATAAAAATTTATGGCTATAATTTATGTTATGGCAGAATAACCGTTTGACATAATAATTTAAATTTGATGCTGTTACATAGGTTAGTGTTACTAGTTTTTTTTAAGATTACTTACATTAGTAAACTTCAACGTGTGCCCCCTAGGTAGCTCGGAGAATGTCGAAGTGGTATTCCAGTTCCCGCCAGGTGTTTTGTAATATGTGTTCTGTCACGGTACCCACAGCAGCTTGTATCCTAGCCTTCAGTTCGTTGACGTCACCAACTGGTGTGGCGAAGACTCTGTCCTTGATATAGCCCCAGAAAAAAAGTCAAGGGGAGTAATGTCTGGAGAGCGAGGTGGCCAGGGTGTTGGACCATCCCTTCCAATCCACTGATCTAAGCCTTTTATGAAGAATTTTCACCACACTTGCTTACGGTATTTGAAGTTCACGTGATGCTGGACGAGTTGATTTAGATGGACTCCGTTGAAACGATTGCCGAACACGATCAACAGTTGCTTCACTCACACTAGGCCTGCCACTTCTAGGAAGATCTCCAACGCTGCCTGTTTCTTTAAACGGCTGCGTCTATAAGAAGCCTGAAAAATTATGCAGAACACTGATGGGCGATTTCGTTTTGTGAAACCAAAGCACACATTGCGCTTTCTCCTGTTTCGACGCCATTTCGCCAGCAACTAACTTGAACTAACAGACTGCGTTACTGTTGAGGAGCACTAGCGCCATCTATTGGTCACAAAAACTACTAAAAATAACTTACGTAACAGCGCCAGATTTAAATTATGTCAAACGGTTATTCTGTAATAAAGTTTTATAATTAGGGCAAGACTTTATGCTCACCCTAGTTTTCAATTTTAATTCTTTTACTTTTTTCTAGCTTCCATGTTACTGTACGTCTAATCTTGCAATGTTTACTTTTTATTTTTATCTTTTAATTTATTTTTTTGTATAAATCTACTTTACTATGTTCTAAAGACAATAATAAATAATTATCCAATAAATGTAGCATTTTTTAACTGGTTGTCAATGGTTAAAATGTTTGTGGTCTAAATGAGTACAGTCAACTCCCGATTATCCGCGGGCGGATTATCCGCGGGCGGATTATCCGCGGGCGGATTATCCGCGGGCGGATTATCCGCGCACGTCGGATGAAATTTTTTTTCAATCTAAGTAAAGTAAATTTCTTGTAATGTGATAACATTAAAGATAAAATTTTTACAGCACAGGAAGTACGTGCTTTTTAAAGTAAAGCACACGCTTAAATTTGTAAATACGCACTTTGTAAAGTAAAGCACATGCTTAAATTTGTAAAGCACACGCTTTGCTTTGTGACAAACTTATGTTGAGAAAACTTCTGTCCCAAATCAAGAAAAAGTGTTTTAACTCAAAAAAAAAAAAACAAAAGCAGATGACTGACTTTTATAAAACGTTGTGACTTCTATTAAAACATAGCTTCTGCACATCATTTTGTAAGTAAACAATATTTTTATGGTTTTTTTTCTAAATACGATTGTATGTACTCATTTTAAAAAAATACAGTAAACACACATTTTTAGGGACAAAAAATAATTAACAACATTTAAAATTTTAATGTTATATTTTGTAATTTAAGTTAGTGTTTTCATTATTGTACATATTTATGTACTTTAAATAACAAAAAATTAATAAAGATTTTATACGTATACTACTGTATATGCCTACGATTTTTTTCGTCATTTTGCGGATTATCCGTGGAATCGGATTATCCGCGGCGGCACTCGTGCCACCCAATTCCGCGGATAATCGGGAGTTGACTGTATTTACAATCACCGAGTGTAATAGGAATGCGGGTAGAATTGTAAATACAGTATACTCAGTTATGCGCTCGCGTTCTTAAATTGCCTGTTTTATCCCAATTATCTTCAGTAAAATAACCCACATTCAGTAAATCGGAAAAATCTGTAATCCAGCATCATCTGAGTCCTAAAAGTACCAGACTAGAGAGAAGTTACTCTATTAAAAATTCTCTACAATTAAATAATTACTTATGATGCTTACTGTAGATACAGGGTGATTCATGAAGTTCTCCCCCCACTTCTACAGCACATTGTACTAGTAAAAATAATGAAAAAATGTTATATAAACATAGGTCCGAAAACGCTTCGTTAGCGAGTTACAGCTAGCGAAAGTTTCGCCTGGATTTCAGTTCACCAGGTGAAATGAGGTCTTCCTGGAATTGTGGTAAGGTAGATTAAGGGGCGAATTCAATCATTTCTTATGGTTTTTGATCTGATAAATTGAATAAAACAGGTCCCAGAACTGTAAGTTAAATAGTTTTTGAGAAAACCAGTGTCAAATGCAAAAAATGGAGTGAAAATCACATTTTTTCATCTTTGGGCAAGAATAACTTTGTTATTTCACCAAGAAACAGTTAAAAATTTTCAATAAAAAATGTAGAAAATTTTATTCTGAACAAACCGGTGTAAATAAAGTACACAGAAAGCGAATAGTTTTTGAGAAAACCAGTGTCAAATGCAAAAAAATGGAGTGAAAAAAACACATTTTTTCATTTTAGTTTTTCCGGTTAATTTTACTTTGTACTCTTATGAATAAAAACTCATTTAATCAAACATCTATTCGCTTTCTGTGTACTTAATTTACACCGGTTTGTTCAGAATAAAATTTTCTACATGTTTTATTGAAAAATTTTAACTGTTTCTTGGTGAAATAACACAGTTATCCTTGCCCAAACATGAAAAAATAAGTTTTTCACTCCATTTTTTGCATTTGACACTGGTTTTCTTAAAAACTATTTAACTTACAGATCTGGGACCTGTTTTATTCAATTTATCAGATCAAAAACCATAAGAAATGATTGAATTTGCCCCTTAATCTACCTTACCACAATTCCAGGAAGACCTCATTTCACCTGGTGAACTGAAATCCAGGCGAAACTTTCGCTAGCTGTAACTCGCTAACGAAGCGTTTTCGGACCTATGTTTATATAACATTTTTTCATTATTTTTACTAGTACAATGTGCTGTAGAAGTGGGGGGAGAACTTCATGAATCACCCTGTATATTTAGAAATGAATGAAAATAAACAATTGGTTTTAAATTTCAATTTTACAGGCTTGGCGCAGGAATATGTCCAGGTGATATGGAAGACTTACATATAAGAAAATTCCATACATGGTTTCATCGTGGTGTTGCACAATGGTTAGATATAGCAGTTTATAAAGCAATGCAGAGGGTCAGTAAAGCTGTCGAATTGGATTCATTGAATCCAGTTGACTCCAGTGTTAAATATTCATCTTCAGCTGTAGATACACTCTCCATATTCATTCAGGTAATATTCTGTTATTGCAGTTCAGCTCATCAGCCGAAAGGCTGGTTTGAACATCCATAAGCTTTATTAAGTAAAATGAAAAGCGAGGTGAAAGCTAATTTTTACTTAGTACAGGGTGATTTTTTAGTCCTGTTACCCTATTGTAAGTGTGTGGTAATTTATTTCTAATAAAGGGAAATTTTGTTTTGTCGCACGAAGTTGGTAGCCCTACTCAATCGGTATACACACGGCAGTGCGAATTGATTAACCTTGAGCTGTGTAACATTTTGTGTGGATTCCGGTCGTCTTATGAACAGAATGTCTTTTACCATAGAACAACGGGTTTTCATTATTGAACAATATTTTGCTACGAAATCGTACACGAGTGTAAAAGATGCATTTAAAATTAAATTTGTTGGTGTACCTCCGCCAGAAAAAATGTCAATTTCTAGGCTAGCAAACCGATTTCAAGAGACAGGTAGTGTTTACGACAGAAAACGTAGCGGTCGACCAACTATCTTGACAGATGACGTTATAGAGAATGTGAAAACAAGATTACTCAATTCTCCACGGAAAAGTTTACAAAAACTTTCCTCACAAGTTGGTTTATCATATTCGAGTGTTCAGAAAGCTGCTAAAAAATTGCATATGTATCCGTATCGCGTACGATTAGTCCAAGAGCTTCAACCTCCAGATTTAAACAAGCGATTGCAATATTGCCGTTGGTTTAGGTCATTCGTAAATGATAACGGAATCGAATCTTTGAACACAGTGTTCTTTAGTGATGAAGCTTGGATCCATCTAGACGGTTATGTGAACACTCAAAACACTCGAATTTGGGCGGCTGAAAATCCTCACGCCGTTCACGATAAATCTTTACATCCTGCAAAAATTGGTGTGTGGTGTGCGATATCTCGTCAGCGTATAGTCGGACCTATTTTCTTCGAACAGACTGTAAATGGTGAAGTTTACAGGAATATTGTGCACCAATTTGTGGCTCTACTGGAACCTCAAGAACGGTATTGCTGGTTTCAGCAAGACGGCGCTACCTGTCACACATCTCGAGAAACCATGGATTTTCTGCAAGACTTCTTTGGTGGTCGAATAATAAGCAAGGGTTTATGGCCTCCAAGGTTGCCAGACCTCACATCCCCTGATTACTTTTTGTGGGGCTACATTAAGTCCCAGGTCTTCAAAAAGAATCCTCACAATATTGATGAAGTTAAAGCCAATATTACAGACTTAATCACAAATGTTTCCAGTGCAACTCTCAAAAAGGTTTCTGCTAATATGGTGAAAAGAGTCAAAGCGTGTATAACCTCAATGGGTGGACATTTTGAGCATATTCTTTAAAAATTTTTAGTAACTAAGAAATGTGAGTAATAAAATATTAAATTTCTTTTGTATAGAACAACTATACATTTTTATTACAACTAAATTTCCGTTTTATAAATTACATTAAAAATTGGGTAACAGGACTAAAAAATTACCCTGTATATTAATATTATTCTTATTTATTTTCAGATAAAAAAATTTTGGCAAGAGTTAGCATGGCCAGATGTTGAAGGATCTTATACTTTTGTTGCTAAAATAATGGATGTAAGTACTTAATATTAAAAACAAACGTGTTTCAATGAGTTTAAAGGAATCCAAAAATTTCTTTACCTCTTAATTTTAATGATTTTATTTACATTTTATCCAATATAGCATGAAGTAGTTTTTCGAATGGAGAGATTTTCAGTTAATAAAATTTTCCTTGTTAATAATGTTAAATTTGCTATTTTTTTAAAGTTATTATTAGTTACACAGTCTGTACAATTTATTCTACAATATTAATAAAAATAAAAACCATTGCTATTTCCGAGGGTCATGATAAAAGGATGGTGGTTTAGGAGTAATTCAGACTATAAGACAGCAGGGAATTTTTGAGATGCTTTATTGGTAGCTCTGATAGCCTCCAACCCAAAAGGTTTTTTAACAGGAGCTTTAATCTTACTTGAAATCTGTTTAGACTATTGTTTTTCAGGTGATCAGCTGAAAGGCTGGTTTGAACCTCTAAAGGCTTTACTAATTAAAATTAGAAGTCAGATGGTTTACCATTGCCTTCTCTGAATGGAAAAGTATGCTAATCAGCATACCAGGCCCTGTAAAAAGCATCTACTTTCCACCCTGTAAATGACACCTTCACTTCATTCATCACAGGGTCTGCACTGAAATTCATTACTCTCAGAGGAGATAACTCACATTTAGTGTATTCTACACCTCTACCTCTTCTATTCTTAAATATTTCAGTTTTATATTTGGCTGATCATGTGATAAGAAACAGAAATATTTTTTATAGCCCTGGAACCAGCAGATTGAGTGCAAATAATTTAACACTCCACCTGTCTGTTATGAGCAGACTGTTTAGAACATGTCCACCGATAAAGAAAACATTAAAAATCTGGTTATCTGGACATTGGCACTTTATAACATAAAATAACTTACGGACATCTGGTAAACCAGATATTGGCACTTTATACAGGGTGATTCATGAAGTTCTCCCCCCACTTCTACAGCACATTGTACTAGTAAAAATAATGAAAAAATGTTATATAAACATAGGTCCGAAAACGCTTCGTTAGCGAGTTACAGCTAGCGAAAGTTTCGCCTGGATTTCAGTTCACCAGGTGAAATGAGGTCTTCCTGGAATTGTGGTAAGGTAGATTAAGGGGCAAATTCAATCATTTCTTATGGTTTTTGATCTGATAAATTGAATAAAACAGGTCCCAGATCTGTAAGTTAAATAGTTTTTAAGAAAACCAGTGTCAAATGCAAAAAATGGAGTGAAAAACTTATTTTTTCATCTTTGGGCAAGGATAACTGTGTTATTTCACCAAGAAACAGTTAAAATTTTTTAATAAAAAATGTAGAAAATTTTATTCTGAACAAACCGGTGTAAATTAAGTACACAGAAAGCGAATAGATGTTTGATTAAATGAGTTTTTATTCATAAGAGTACAAAGTAAAATTAACCGGAAAAACTAAAATGAAAAAATGTGTTTTTTTCACTCCATTTTTTTGCATTTGACACTGGTTTTCTCAAAAACTATTCGCTTTCTGTGTACTTTATTTACACCGGTTTGTTCAGAATAAAATTTTCTACATTTTTTATTGAAAATTTTTAACTGTTTCTTGGTGAAATAACAAAGTTATTCTTGCCCAAAGATGAAAAAATGTGATTTTCACTCCATTTTTTGCATTTGACACTGGTTTTCTCAAAAAATATTTAACTTACAGTTCTGGGACCTGTTTTATTCAATTTATCAGATCAAAAACCATAAGAAATGATTGAATTTGCCCCTTAATCTACCTTACCACAATTCCAGGAAGACCTCATTTCACCTGGTGAACTGAAATCCAGGCGAAACTTTCGCTAGCTGTAACTCGCTAACGAAGCGTTTTCGGACCTATGTTTATATAACATTTTTTCATTATTTTTACTAGTACAATGTGCTGTAGAAGTGGGGGGAGAACTTCATGAATCACCCTGTATAAAAGATATTGATGTCCTATTTTCTGGACATTGGCACTGAAATTGTTAAATATGTTACCATTTTTTACTATAAATTTTTTAGTGCACATCACTACGTAATTTTTTTTTTGTAACCCCTAATTTGTGTACGTTGCAATCTGTTCAATTCAGAGCAATAAGCAACCCCATGACCCAATGAGATGAGGATGATGTGTAAATGAGGTGTAGTCTTGTACAGACTCAGGTCGACCATTCCTGAGAGAGTATGGTTAATTGAACCCAACCATCAAAGTACACCGGTAATCACTGTCTAGCATTCAAATCCGTATAAAAGTAACTACCTTTACTAGGATTTCAACCAGGATCTTTCGTCTCCGAATATCAGCTGTTAAACAGCTGATTTTGGCGATGACTTTACCTCTAGACCAACCCGGTGCGTACTACGTAATTTAACACTAAAAAATCTGGTGTGAAACACTCACACAACTTCCTCTTGCCAATGCAAATGATTAACAATAAACCTAACATTAGTAATAAAACATTAGAAGTGAACAAAAAACTAACCTCAAAAAACATTAGTGAAATACGCAAAATTAAAATCGACCTCAGTTTAGCTTAAAAATACGGAAAATCGCTCATTCACGCTAAACTAGGCACTGTACAAAAAAATGCTTAAAATAAAAGTTTTAGATCTCTTAATTTCCTATAAATTTTATTTCATACACTTTTGTCGTAAAATGCATTCTAAGGCCGAAATCTTAAAAAAATCGATTTTTCACACGTTTTCGTGAGAAAAAAACAGAAAATTGCTAATTACCGCTAAACTAAGCGTTATACAAAAAAATGTTAGAAATAAAAGTTGTAGAATTTTATATTCTCTACAACTTTTATTATATAACGTTTTGCGCTAAAATGCATATTAAAGCCGCAATCTTAAAAAGAAAATGTTTTCACGTAAAACACCCTCACGCAGAATTTCAGCAAACATGGCGCCTACCCTATCTTGTAGAGAATAAAAAATTGAGTAAACCAGGCGATTTTTAAAAAAATCGTAGGACCAGTTTTTGAGAAAATCGCAAAAAAGTGAAAAATTATACGAATAAACTACTTCTTTCGGTTGACCGATTTTGATGAAAATGTTCGTGCCGGGTCCGGTAGTAGTATGTAACTTAAGTTTCAAGTTTTAAGTCCGTACGATGTTCCGTTCTTGAGATATTCTGTTCACACACACACACACACACACACACACACACACACACACACACACACACACACACAGACCAATCACTAAAAACATGTTTGTGTGGGTTCAGGGGGTCTGAAAACGTATAGATCCGGTGAAGAGTGTATTTCTTAAAATCGACATGAAAACAATACTTTCCTTCCTATATATTCATATAGGCAAGAGAAAATAAAAATTTATAATTTTGGTTTCAGGACATTTGTAGATGTTGTGTATATTATGCAGATAACATGAGTAAAAGAGTTGACAAACTTGGTGATACTGAAACAGTATATGAAAAGAGATTTGAAGTAACAAATGAGGTAAGAAACTGTAAATAAAGTACTAAATTTAATATTATTGATGGCAAGTTTTAAAATTTACATCTATAGGGTGATTCAAAAAGAGCGCCGGTTTTGATATATCAAATTAAGAGATTTATTTTATTGAAAACTGAAAATAAATACATCAACAAGTTCATCTTACCTTCCGATTTCATGTATGAAAAATGATGTCATGCATGTGTCCTCCTCTACTGCGCTGGCACGCATCAACTCTGTCCATGAAATTGGATATTACTGCACGACAAGTTTCGACTTCCATTTGCCCGATAACCCGTCGAATTTCCTCCTTCAAGTCATTGATGTTTCGGGGTTTATTGGCATACACCAATGACTTCAGATGACCCCAAAGAAGAAAGTCACAAGGCGTCAAGTCACACGACCTTGGTGGCCATTGATGGTCGGAATTACGAGAAATGATGCGATCCTGGAACCGTTCACGGAGCAACAACATTGTTTCTTGTGCAGCAACTGAATTTTATACGGGTGATATTGGAGATCGTACCGAAGAATTCTCCGTACAGAAGAACATCGTAAACCCAATTGTTGAGAACGGCGACGTATTGATTTTGCTGGGCTAACAGCCACACTGTCACGAACCAACGCAACGTTCTGCTCAGTTCGGCCAGAACGACGACGTCCAGAACTTTTAAGGTCGACTGTTGAATCCGTCTCAAAAAACGTTTTCATGAGCCTGCGAACTGATTCATTCGGTGCTTCATTACGTCCTAGAGTACCGCGAAGTCGCCTGACAGTAGCCGCACAACTCTCTCCACTCTGGTAAAATGTTTTGACGATTAACACTCGTTGTGCAATAGTAAACTTCTCCATGGTTAGACACAGACTGCGAGAGTACTACACTGCGAACAAGAGAAACTACAACTGAATCGTCAATCGGAATGTTCTCCGAAATAGAAATGAGGTCTAACAATGTTGCCAACCGATAAACAAAAATTTACCAGCCGTTTAAAAACCGGCGCTCTTTTTGAATCACCCGTTATAATTATTTTCCTTTGTGAGTCTGTCCGTCACACCAAGATGTCATAAACTACAAGAGATAGCAAAAAACGGTTTATGGATTCGTAATCTACACAAAAACTTAGTGGCCATAAATTGGGTTTGAAGTACCAGTTTTGACCAAACTGGCCCAAAACCGGAAGTTAAAAAATCAAAGTCAGAATTTGGAAACAAAAATAGTGTCATTTGATTCCTATTAAATAGTAGATACAGAAATTACTAATGGTTTTTGCCATAAGTCAAACGTAAGCCTTTTTAAAAATTTCCACCAGCCATGAGATGCGTCGTCTCATAAAATAATTAGTTTTGTAATTTTAGTGTCTTGATAAAAATAAAACATTAGCTTGGAGTCATAAGCCAGTTATGCCACAAACTGATAAATAAACTAATTTTTTTTTTTTAATTTATTTATTTAACGTCGCATCAACTACGACGGGGTCATTAGCGACGACGTTGGGGTGTAACAATTGTACAATGGAGGATGAAATGATTTTTTGTAACGTACGAAAATATGCCATGCCTGAGTGGGATTCGAACCCAGGACCGCATGATGAGAGGCGAGCACGTTACCAAGTGTGCCAATGTGGCCGGCTAATGTTTGTCTAATGTCACACGTTTGTCTAATGTCTAATGTTTGACTTGTCTTAAGAGTGTTTTCTGCTTATTCAAGTGGTGAGTTCCTTGAAGTGCACCAACCATCTTTCCTTGTCTGTTGTTGTTTGCTTCCTTTTTGCTGGTCTTTAGTGTTACTGATCAAATGTAAATAAAGTCCATCCAGTCTTTTGTTATACGCTCTGCTGATATATGTGATATCCTGTCTCACTGTGTTAAGTAATTGTAAAAATAACGGGTGCGGCATAATAACGAGCGATTTTTAAAAGGCTGTTAAGTAAAAACGCTTGGTTATAAAACTTTTTTAATATCATAATCTTAACGTACATGAAAAAGCATTTTGTTCAATAGTAAAACATCGGTTATTTTTTTAAGCTAACCCCAGTAATATGGCGTCCGTCTAAATGCACACATTCCTCCAGCCGGGCCTTGAAGTGGCTCATCACATCACGCAGCATTGCCAGCCGGATTTGAACAACTTCCTCTCGAATCTGCTCTTTCAAGGTTTCAATTGTACGAGGAGGGTTATCTTGGTAAACTTTGTATTTCAGATAACCCCACAAGAAAAAGTCACATGTTTTGAGGTCCGGTGAACAAGCAGGCCATGCAATATCCCCATTACAAGAGATTACATGATTCGGAAACAAACGATAGACAGTATTCATGCTTAGTTTTCTTCCTTGTCGTTGACACCGTCTCTTCAAAGTTCTCAACCCACTTTTTAATCGCACAGGCAGATGGCACTGGCCGATTCCGATTAATGTTGAAATGGTTGCGGAATGCACGACGTGCTAGCTGGTACGAACTACCGTTTTGATAAAATGCTTTGACAGGCTACGCACGATGTTGTGGGGTCCAACACTCCATTACGACTAAATGCTATGTCACGCCAAACATAACTGACACTATCCCCTCCACCTCACTCCAACATAGCTTGATTGGCACGCTTTTTAAAATCGCTCATTATTATGCCGCACCCGTTACTTGTCCTTGTTCATCCAGATCCAATTAATCTTAATTTGTGTAAAGATTAAGAACACACTTCGTAAGGTAACTAGCTCTAAAGTATCAGTGAATTAATATTTTTCTGTTCAATTTCAAGCCTATTTGTGTTAGAAACTTCAGAAATTAACTTACAAAAACACATGTACAGTCCAGCCTCTCTTAGTTTGCTCCTAATGTAAACAAATAATGACATCACTGAGCATGCGCATTATATCAAAATGTGTACACGCTGATTAAAAAGCAATAGCAAAATAATTTCAAGGTATTTAAATACAAAATTCTTTTAAAAATATTTTTCTAAATTAAATTGTTAGGCCTACATCATATCATGACTGATGTTTTTAGTACTTTAAGTACTTATAATTTAAAAAATAGTTAACTTAATAGGAATACAACATCCATAAAGTGGCACACTCTAGCGTGCACCCTGTAGTAGGTGGCTTTTGTTTGTTGACAGTAGAAGCAAACTAAGAACGGCTCAACTGTAGTCATGTTAGTAAAAATTTTTGGTGTACAATTTCTATCATTTGTTTTTTTTTTTTTGTTATTTCAGTGGTGTTTAGCAATAAACAATATTGATTATGTTAAACAGTCAATACAACCATTTTTAAATGAATTAGGAATTGAAGATATAGTGAAACAATTAGCTGAGTTCCGAAGTCCAACAGCTGCTGAACATTGCCGTCAAACGTTGCAGTTAGTCATTGACAATGCAATCGATACAGTAAAAAATAAAATTTTAGATTTACTGTTAGTAGTTGCTGTTAAGGTAATTTTTTTAAATAATTTTCTATATGTTAAATAGATATTATTATTTTAATTACAGTATTGTAAATAAAAGTTCAGAAAAAAGTTTTATGTGGTTGTTTGAAAATTTTACATCGTGAATAAAATAGAAAAACTCCAAGAAACAAGAAAAATCTCTTTCATGACCTTTCATTTGCCCAACTAGACTTAATATATAGCAATCTAATCTTTTACATAGATATGTTCCAGTCATTCCTTGTACAACTTCCCAGTTTATTTTGTTACTTTCTCTTGCCCTTTATAAATATATAGGTAAGGAAAGTATTGACTGAAAACCTAATCATCTCAGAGGATCAGCATGGTTTCCAAAAAGATAGATCAACTAAAACTGCAATTGTTTCACTTGTGAAGCAAGTAGTTGATATATTGGATACCGGGGAGAAAGCATTGGCCATTCAAATTGTAGCAGCAGCTACAGCGCATTTTAACTATATTATTTTTAACAACAATATTAACCAAGCTGTCAGTCTTCAGATCAGATATTCACCTGTACAAGACTAAAACTAAAATTAGTTAATTATATTAGTTAATTAATTAGTTAATTATATTAGTTGATTAATAATTATATTAGTTAATTAATTAGTTAATTATATTAGTTGATTAATAATTATATTAGTTAATTAATTAGTTAATTATATTAGTTAATTTATATGAGAGCAGGCTGCGTAATATTAATTAAATATTTTGATAACTTTCTAGATGACGCCATCAATCAGCAGATTTCTGATGGAAGGAGCTGAATTATTAAATCAGGAGAGTAACAGTGTTGATAGACTGATGCAGTATTTAGAAGATAATCTTGTCACTTTAAGTTCACAATTAAATGCTGATAACTTCGACAGAATACTGAGTATTATATGGGAACAACTTGCTAATATAATGTACGATTTAGTAAGCAGCAGTGTAGAGGTAAGAATTTCAACAGTTTTTAAAATATATTCTTTTGAAATAAAGTCTTAAATAAAATTTATTGTTAAAATCTGTACATTGGTTAAGAGTGTTAACCAGTTCACTCAGTTTTGTAAAAGTTTACACAAGAACTGAAAAACAGAATGAAACTTATAATTACAGTTCTAGTGCCAGAAATGTTTTAAAACAAAAAGTGTCTTAATCCTTTCAGTGCCAATGTCCGGAAAACACGACATTGATAACTTTTATGTAGTTTTAACATCCGGTTTACCGGACATCCGTAAAAAAACTTTCAAACAAAAATTAATGGAAACAAAGTCCCAGAAAAGTTTTAAAACAAAAAGCATCTTAATTTTTTCAGTGCCAACGTCCGGAAAACACGACATTGATAACTTTAACGTAGTTTTAACATCCGGTTTACCGGCCGTCCGTAAATTACCAACGTCCGGTTAACTGAACGTTTCCAAAAACACTTTTAAACAAAAATTAATGAAAACAAAGTGCCAGAAAAGTTTAAAAAAAAAAGCATCTTAACCCTTTCAGTGCCAACGTCTGGAAAACACGACATTGATAACTTTTACGTAGTTTTAACACCCAGTTTACAGGACGTCCGTAAATTACCAATGCCCGGTTAACCAAACATTTCCAAAAAAACTTTTAAACAAGAATTAATGGAACCATGTATTTTGAAACCACCTCCATGGCATAGTGACTAGTGCGCTAGCCTGCAAAGCGAAAGGTCCTGGGTTCGATTCCCGGCTAGGGTTTGGAAATTTTAACACAATAAAACCACTGTTTAAGTACCAAAACCCACAGTAGTTGCTAAATGACCAAGCTATCGATGTGACTTTAAATAAACTAAAAAAAATTATTTCGAATATTTTTAGTGTTAGAACGATTTCTGTTTTTTTTTTAACACAATAAAAATAAATTTTTTACTGGAAATTTTATATTTCTGTAACTTTGAAATTTCGGTCAGAAATGGCAGGCTTACGCCTGCAAGTTTTCGAAAAAAGGGCTGGCACTTTTTGTACACCCTTATTCAAAATAAATGGCACTGAAAATCATAAATATTGTATCGGGACTGAAAGGGTTAATTAATACTCATTGGAACACCCCCATCAGGTCGTTCTGGTGGTAAATCCACGGTTAAAATCCTGGTAAAGGTAGTGACTTCTTTACGGATTTCAGTACTAAACAGTGGTTACTGGTATACGTTGATGGTAAGGGTTTCAATTAACCATTTTTTTTTTGAATTTGTACAAGAGTACACCTCATTTACTCAAATCATACATCTATTTCATATAATGAATTAATATAATAATTTCACTAACCTTCTTTTTAAACTGTGTCACCTTTATTTTATTCCTACTTACACGTGTTTCGGTGGATCCACCATCATCAGAGTAAATAAAAAATTGAAACTAAAAATTTTTATACAAGAGTTTTATACAAGTGACTGAAGATGTATCATCTTCTATAGATTTTTAATAAATAATGTTTTTAGTTTCAATTATATGTTATTTACTCTGATGATGGTGGATCCACCGAAACACGTGTAAGTAAAATTAAAATAAAGGTGACGCAGTTTAAAAAGAAGGTTAGTGAAATTATTGTATTAATTCATTATATGAAATAGAAATATTTAAAACTGCAGGATGCATTATAAAGATTTATTTTTGAATGTACAAGAGTACACCTCATTTACACAAATCATACATCGTTATCTGATTGGGTAATGGGGTTCCTTATTGTTCTTAAATCTAACATACAACAATAGGACCTGTATTACACATAACCATTTATAGTAACTTAATATTTTTAACTATTTCTTGAAAACCCTATTTAACACTCTTATTATTACTTTCTCTTGCCTATATGAATATATAGGAAGGAAAGTATTGTTTTCATGTCGATTTTTCGAAATCGAGTTTTCACCGGATCTATACGTTTTCAGACCCCCTGAACCCAAAAAACATGTTTTTAGCGATTGGTCTGTGTGTGTGTGTCTGTGTGTGAACAGAATATCTCTAGAACGGAACATCGTACGAACTTGAAACTTGAAACTTAAGTTACATACCACTACCGGACGCGACACGAACATTTTCATCAAAATCGGTCAACCGGAAGTAGTAGTTTATTCGTATAATTTTTCAGTTTTTTGCGATTTTCTCAAAAACTGGTCCTACGATTTTTTTTAAAATCGCCTATTTTACTCAATTTTTTATTCTCTACAAGATAGGGTAGGCGCCATGTTTGCTGAAATTCTCGGTGAGGCTGTTTTCACGTAAAAACGTTGTTTTTTTAAGATTACGGCTTTAATATAAATTTTAGCGCAAAAACTTATATAATAAAAGTTGTAGAGAATTTAAAAACCTACAACTTCTGTTGCAAACATTTTTTTGTATAACGCTTAGTTTAGCGGTAATTTGCAATTTTCTGTTTTTTTCTCACGAAAACGTGAGAAAAATCGATTTTTTTAACATTTCGGTCTTAGTATGCATTTTACGACAAAAGTGTATATAATTAAATTTATAGAAAATTAAAAGATCTACAACTTTTGTTTAGAGCATTTTTCTCTACAGAGCCTAGTTTAGCGTGAAAGCGTGATTTTCCGTATTTTTAAGCCAAACTGAGTTCGATTGTCATTTTGCGTCATTCACTCATGATTAAAATAAGGTTATGTTTTTGAGGTTAGTTTTTGTTCATTTCTAATGTTTTAATACTAATGTTAGGTTTATTGTTAATTATTTGCATTGGCAAGAGAAAGTTGTGTGAGTGTTTCACACCAGATTTTTTATATTAACATTTTAAAAATCTTGGTCCTCCTCGAAAATTCTCGACCACACATTCACTTTAGATATTGTCCCAATAATTTTATTCTGACATGTAGTTTATTAATATTTATAAAATTGTTTCATTTACAGAAAAGAAGGCCACCGTCATTTTTCGCAAATCTTCATGTAATGTTAAAAACATTAATAGGTTTTTTCAAGCATGGCGATGAGAATAGTGGATTATCGATCAATAGTAACAATGAAATATTGACAAAAATAGAGAATATATTATCGCTACATGGAATGGAAACTTGGCAACTGATTCATCAATATCATTTGGAAAGGTTGAATGAACAACAAAATCTGTCGTTTCCTAAATACGGTATGATAACCGTTCGTATGCAGTTTGTACATGACCTTTTAAGGATTGAAATTATGAACGGCAGAAATGTACATCCCATGGATGATAATGGTAAGCAAAAATAATAATAATAAATTAATAAATTTTACTGTCTATAAAATAACATAAGTGTAGATTATATTTGTGTTATTGTTTAAGTCATCAGCCAAAAGGCTGGTTTGAACCTGTAGAGGTTTTACTAAGTAAAACAAGGAGTGAGGTGGTTTACCATTACCACAACTCACTGAGTGGAAAAGTACGCTTATCAGCATGCTGGGCCCTCTGAAAAGCATATATTTTCCACTCTGCAAATGACACCTTCACTTTATTCACCACAGGGTCTGGCTGTATAATGAAATTCATTACTTTCAGAGGAGATAACTCTGATTAGTGTCACAGTACACTTCTACCTCTTCTGTTCTTTAATGATTCAGTCATTTAATTGGCTGACCATGTGATAAGAAACAGAACTATTTATTTTAGCCCTGCAACGAACAGAGTGAGTGTAAATAATTTGACACTCCACCTGACCGTTATGGGCAGAGATTATATTTGACGAGACAAAAATTGAAGTAATGGTGGCAATTTTAAAATTGTCATTCATCATTTTCTTACGTCTGTTCATCTGTCCATCTGTCACACTCAGATGTCAGAAACTACAACAGATAGCAAAAAATAATTTTTTGAATTGTAATCTACAAAAAACTTTAGTAGGCCTAGATTCGGTTTGAAGTTCTGGTTTCAACCGGAAATAGCCCAAAATCGGAAGTCAAGAAATCAAAGTCAGAGACTAGAAGAGATAGCTACAAATGGTTTTCAAAATTGTAAACTACACAAGAAATTAGTGGGCCCAGATTGCGTTTGAAATGCTGGTTTTGACCAGAAGTGGCTCAAAATTGGAAGTCAAGAAATCCAAGTCAGAATTTGGAAATAAAAATAGTGTCATTCAATTCCTCTTAATGAGCAGATACGGAAATCACCAATGATTTTTGCCAAAGGTCAAAGGCAAGCCTTTTTAAAAATTGCCACTAACCATGGGACTAGTTTTAAAAACAAAAGGCTAGTTGTGAAATCAATACCTCATGAAAGGGATGTCTGATCATAAATTAATTTTTATTGTGTTCATAAAACCATAAATCGTTCTAACACTAAAAATATTCAAAATAGTTTTTTTTTAGTTTATTTTTAGTCGTATCGACAGCTTGGTCATTAGAAACTACTGTGGGTTTTGGTACCTTAATGGTGGTTTTAACGTTTTAAAATTTCCAAACCCTAGCCGGGAATCGAACCCGGAACCTTTTGCTTTGTAGGCTAGCTTACTAGTCACTACACCACGGAAGCGGTTTTAAAATACATTATTACATTAATTTTTGTTAAAAGTTTTTTTTAAATGTTCTGAAATTTTAAATCTGAACGTTGGCACTTTATGCATACCTTATACGGACATCGGGTAAACCAGATGTTATAAGCACACAAAAGATATCAACGTCCTGTTTTCCGGACAATGGTACTGAAAGGGTTAATATGCCTAAAAACTGGAATTTCATGATTTGTTACACCTGCAGATGGTGCTGGATACAAATTGGAGTGTTTCTAGTAAAGGATTACAATGTAAATTTCACTAAACTTTTCAGCTGCCTTGATTCTTACTAGTACGAGTGTTTTCCAGAACATAACCTTCGTTTTGAAATAAAAAGTAAATGAGTGAAGATACAAAAACTTTATTATATACAGTTTTTCTCTATTTTTCGACCTAGTCGCCAAACAGATTCAAGCACTTGTCGTACCTTGGAACAGTCTTTGAAATACCCTCTGCATAAAAATCTGCCGCCTGTGAATGTAGCCAACCATTCACGGCGTTTTGAAACTCTTCGTCATTGGCGAATCATTGAGATGCAAGCCACCGCTTCATGTTCGGGAACAGGTGAAAGTCAATAGGAGCCAAGTCCGGGTTTTATGGAGGACGATCGAAAACGTCCCATTTAAACTTGGCCAAAAGTTCATTTGTTTTCTCGCCCTCATACAGCTCGAAGAACAAATGAACTTTTGGCCAAGTTTAAATGGGACGTTTCCTATCATCCCCCATACAGCTCGGACTTGGCTCCTAGTGACTTTCACCTGTTCCCAAACATGAAGCGGTGGCTTGCATCTCAGCGGTTCGCCAATGATGAAGAGCTTCAAAACGCCGTGAATGGTTGGCTACATTCACAGGCGGCAGATTTTTATGCAGAGGGTATTTCGAAGACTGTTCCAAGGTACGACAAGTGCTTGAATCTGTTTGGCACCTATGTCAAAAAATAGAGAAAACCTGTAGTTTTAATATGTATATAATAAAGTTTTTGTATCTTCACTCGTTTACTTTTTATTTCAAAACGGAGGTTATTTTCTGGATAACCCTCGTATCTAATTACATGTTTCGGTGGATCCGCCATCACCAGTATCATGAGTATCATAAAATATAATTTGAAACTTAATTTTTTGTTAAACACCTGCAGAAGATATGCAGCCCTTTAGAATTTTCTGATAGCACAGTCAAATTTGTTGGCATAGAAAGCACACACTGAATGATAACCAGCTGAAAATTTATTTAAATTGTGTGAAAGGTCCACATTACTTGTTATTCAAGTTTCTAAATTTAAATTTATAAAGTTAAATGATTATAATAATTTTGTACTGATGTCTTTTTGTATCTATTTATAGGTTCATGTGACCCATACGTAAAAATTCATTTAGTTCCTGAAGAAAAATTTGCAGCTATTACAAAACCTAGAACCAAAACTCATAAGAAAACTTTATATCCACTTTTTGATGAAACTTTTTCAATGTAAGTATTATAACAGTTAAATCATATAGCATGTTTCCATGAACTTTGACCTCTAATTGTCTAGCAACCTGCATGGTCTGGCCGTGTCATTATCAGAGATTGTTTAGATTTTTCACGCTTCTTTGTACTTTTGTTGGTGACTCATCATTTGCAGTATTAAACTGACTGTTCTGAAAAAATATAAATTTTATGTGTCAATATTGATGATTTATTTGGAATGGCAGAACGGGGAAATTTCAACTAAAACTTATCTTGCACACATTTGTAAGATTTACTCGCTATGTAAGTCTCTACAATAAACACGCGTTCTTCCTTGGAAAAAAACCATTGCTGACACAATATAATGAAACGAATGCTGTCACCACACTAATGCTTGACTGGAACATTTTAACTGTCTTAGGTAGTTGGCCTTGAGTACAGTGTTGCCAACATAATGATCGGGGGACAGGAAATTTACCAATGTATTACTTCTATCTTCTTATAATCAGGGTTGCGTCCTTAATAAAATACCAGTTATAACTCAGTACATAATGTAAGGGCATTGGCTGGATGTTAGAATTTAACTGATGAATCAAGTGAAGTGCTAGAGAGATAAAGAAACAATTTTTGTGAAGTAGCGTACGTAGTCTACAGTTAAATAGGCTTTACTGATAAATTATTTGTGTGTGTATATATATATATATATATATATATACACACATTATTATTGACATTCCTTTTTTTTTAATTCCTAATGTGTCCAATCTGTTCAATTGAGAACAATAAGCAACCCCATGACCCAATGAGATGAGGATGATGTGTATGACGTGTAAATGAGACTGTGTAGTCTTGTACAGACCCACGCCGACCATTCCTGAGAGAGTATGGTTAATTGAACCCCAACCATCAAAGTACACCGGCAATCACTGTCTAGTATTCAAATCCGTATAAAAGTAATTACCTTTACTAGGATTTGAACCAGGAACCTTCGTCTCCGAAAATCAGCTGTTAAACACCTGATTTTGGCTACGACTTTACCTCTAGACCAACCCGGTGGGTTAATGACATTCTAGTACAGCAAATTGTAAATTAAATCCGTTTTCTAGGAAAACAAAATACATATGTAACAATATTCATATTGTGAAGCAAAGTTTGTAATCTTCTTCTTCTTATTGCGCCATCTCCCTTCGAAAGTTGGCGATCCAATTGGCTGTAATCACTCGAGATGTGACGGCTCTGAAGATCTCGGATGACGTTCTGCCGAGCCATCGACGTAAGTCCCTGAGCCAAGAATTCTGTCTCCTCCCCACTGATCTGCTCCCATGAATCTTCCCCTCAATGATCAGCCGAAGCATCTCATACCTACCGCCTCTCATCAGGTGTCCGATGTACGCCTTTTGTAATAAAGGTCGTAATGCGAAGTGAAAAAAAATGTCATAACCAAGTTTGTATAGCGGGGTATTCAGTTTGTATCAGGTATAGAAAAATGTCCATAAATTTAAATAGATTAATTTATTAATGGTTTATTTTTCAAAAATACACTTCTGGAAGAGAAGGGCTTCAAACCTGGCAAGAATACTCTACTGGCCATTAAATGATTTAAAATGGATCCACTAATTTTATCAAACTGTTCCAGATTATGAAAAAAATGATACAGCTAAAAAGATTTCCTTACAATAATTTGTTTAATTTCATTTCAGACAACTGACTAGAGAGCAGCGTGAATTAAAAGATGCAATGGTACACTTTTTGGTAAAGGATCAAGACTTTTTGGGGATGTCGAGTGATTTTGTCGCAGAAGCTTACTTCCCATTTTCCGGTATACCAACTACAACTATGGAAACAAGACTCGAAGAAATGTCTCAGATACATTTAAAACTAAATAAACCAACTACATTAGGTTTGTAATTTAAACTTTTCAAATTACTATTGCTTGTAATTGTTGTTGTTGTTTAGGTGATCAGCCGAAAGGCTGGTTTGAACCTCTAGAGACTTTAATAAGTAAAGCTAGAAGTTAGGTGGTTTACAATTGCCTTACTTACAGAGTGGAAAAGTATGCTTATCAACATGCCAGGCCCTCCGAAAAGCATCTATTTTCCACCCTGCAAATGACACTTTCACTTCATTCACCAGAAGGGTAAATGAAACTGTTTAACACGTTGACTGCGACACTAAATTTTGTGACACTTACAGCTAGGCCATCGTACTTTTTTCACATTTTATTCATTTTTCTTCTTACTTTACTTAATTTATTTAATTTTTTTTTTAATCCCTCTTTTTTCCTTTTTTTTTTTTTGTTTAACGTCCGACTGTTCTGCAATTACTGCTAATGCAGATGATGAATGATGAAATGATTTTTTGTAACGTATGAAAAAATGCCGTGCCTGAATGGGATTCGAACCCAAGACCGCGTGATGAGAGGCGAGCACGTTACCAACTTCGCCAATGCGGCCGGCTTGTTGTAATTGAAGAACTGAGGGATGAAGGTGCTATGTAACATTTTTCAAAAATGTATTTTTTGTGATTGCTGAAGGTTTTAAGTGCATACTTAGTTACATAGATGCTATCGAACGCTGTATATCTACAGTTTACAGAAATACTAGGGGATGAACGGGGATGATTTGCTCCTTTTTCAGAATTTATTTTAAGATTACTTTGTTTAAGTTATGGGCATCATAAAATGATCATGATTCTCATTTACTGCACCAAATCTCATAAAGCTATCTCAAACAGTTCTCTAGATATTCATAACTTTCTTAACAAAATATAAAATGACACTTTGATGAACAGGGTGTTTTCAGAACTTTCTTCACAGAAACATTTTTACTTTCTCTTGCCCTATTTGTATATGCAGGGAAGGTAAGTATTCGTTCATGTCGATTTTTCCAAATTGAGTTTTCACTGGAAATACATGTTTTTAGCCCCTCTGAACCCCAAAAAACATGTTTTTAGCAATTGGTCTGTGTGAGTGTGTGTGTGTGTGTGTGTATTTTGGTGTATGAACAGAATATCTCAATAACAGAATACCACACAAAGTTGAAACTTGGAACTTAAGTTAACAGGTTGGCTGCCGTGAGATGCGCCGGTGCTACTCAGGCTTTTGTTACCCACAGGCCGTGAGTAATACGGTCGCTACTCAATTCCTATTCTACAATTTTGTTAATATCTTTTCATGCCCTCCTTGGAGAGTGTTGTAATTTTAATACGGCCTCTATGGCATACTTTTGCGTATATGTACGGTAGCAACATCTTCGAGAAGCCATAAGAACTCTAATGACATGCGAGAGAACTGATGCCATTCGCTTTTGTTGTTTCATTGAATAAACATCGTTTTATTGTGAATTTAGTCCATTTTTTAGTTTAATTTGTTGTTTTATTGTATTAGTTTTTTTATCTAATTAATTTAAACCAGTGAACTTACTTTTTTCATTATTTTTAATTGTATTATAAGTGGTTTTTTTATATTAATAGAATAATAAACACATAATTAAAAAGAAACTATGTTTTTATTGCACGGCCTGTTGGGAAGGGGTTTCCTTTAACATGGGCGGCAGCCAACCTGTTAAGTATCACACGGAGATCTGACATGAACATTTTCATCAAAATTGGTCCACCGGAAGTAGTAGTTTATTTGTGTGATTTTTAACAGTTTTACAATTTCTCAAAATGACTCCCACAATTTTTTTCTTTTTAAATTGCTGGATTTGCTACATTTTTTATGCTCTACAAAATAGGGTAAGCATGATGTCAGCTGAAATTCTTGGGTGAGTTTTGCTCTCGTGGTTAAAAATGTGATTTTTTACAGATTTTGGCTTTAATATGCATTTTAGGGCAAAAGTTAACATAATTAAAGTTGTAGAAAATAAACCTACATTTTTTATTCATGTATTTTCTACAATACTTAGTTTAGCGTCAATTAGTGATTTTCTGCATTTTACTCGTCAAAATATATAAAAAATGTGATTTTTTTTAAGATTACAGCCATAGTATGCATTTTATGATAAAAGTGTATTTAATTAAATTATAGGAAATTAAAAATCCTACAGATTTTATTTCAAGCATTTGTTTCTACAGATTTAGCTTAGCATCGAATATTGGTGTTCCATATTTTTTATTCATATAGAGGTTGGTTTTTATTTTGCATCATTTACTCATTATTAAAATTTGGTTATGTTTTTAATTTTAAATTGTTTACTCATGATTAAACAAAAGTTATCTGTAATTATTTACATTGGCATGAGAAAGTCGTTTGAGTGTTTCACACCAGATTTTTTCCTATATTGATGAGTAGAAATCGGATAAAGAACATATATTTTGTTACATACACTCTGTATTACACCCAAAACTATCTTTTGGGTTTTAATATACAGGGTGGCGCAAAAGTCACTGCACTCTACAGTAAACAAAGACTGAATTTATTTTTTATTACAAAACACTTACAATTTACAACTTACAATTATTTTTTATGTTCAAATTGTTTTCCGTCTTCAGTAATACATCTTTCAAGTCTGTCTCGAACACTGTTACACACTCTATGGCATAGTCTGGTATTACTGTCCAAATCTTCAAATGCCTAGTGTATGTAGACTTTCATTTTGTCGATGGTCTGAGGCTTTCTAGAATAAACAGAGTCCTTGACGACACCCCATGCGAAAAAATCCATGGGCGTGATATCTGGTGAACATGGAGGCATGTCAATATCTGCCCTTCGTCCAATAATTTGTCTTCGGAAAGTTTCGTTTAAATAATCGCAGACTTCATTGGCATAATGTGGTGGAGCACCATCGTGTTGAAAGTACAATTCTTAAAAGTTTTCAGCACACGTCATGAGTCCTGGTACCACGTAATTCTGAAGCATATCCGTAATTATCAGCATTTTGTAATACCAACATCACGGGCTAAAACTATTATACTACATCTTCTTGTAATTTTAATTTTTTCTTTTAACCAACTGTGCAGTGACTTTTGCGCCACCCTGTATTTTAGATTTTACTATAAAAGCACAAAATGTAAAAAAGTAAGTAATGTAAGTTATTGTCAGACAAAATTAAGTGGAAAAAATAATTACTTCTCTTAAAATTAGTTCAGTTAATTAGAAATTGAAGTCTTTAAAAAATAATTAAATAATATACTGTGGAAATTAAATGATGTCATTTACTGAAATATATTAAAGATACGCCAAATGGAAATCAATTGCATATTAAGATAATAATTTTAAATTATGGGAAAACCATTAATTAATTTAATAATTCTGAATCATACAGTCGTCATATAAAATATAAAATTTATTTTTATAATTATTAGGAAAAACAGGAATTGATTGTGCTCTCATTTTTCTAATAATTTTATAATTCTGTATTTTTCTATTTTTTTTTAATTTATCTCGGTTGGAAAATTTGTAGAATGAGTGAAAGGTTATCTTATCTTTTTATACAATAACCTTTATATTTAGAAAATGTGTTTAATCATGAGTAAATAATGTAAAATGAAAAACATAATAACAATATAATCATGAATGAATGATGCAAAATGAAAATCAAGCTCTGTTTAGATGAAAAAATCTGGTGTGAAACACTCACACAACTTTCTCTTGCCAATGCAAATAATTAACAATATAACCTAACATTAGTAATAAAACATTAGAAATAAACAAAAAACTAACCTCAATAAATATAACCTTATTTTAATCATGAGTGAAAGATGCAAAATGAAAATCGAACTCAGTTTGGCTTAAAAATACGGAAAATCACTCTTTCACGCTAAACTAGGCTCTGTAGAGAAAAATGCTCTAAATAAAAGTTGTAGATCTTTTAATTTTGTATAAATTCGATTATATACACTTTTGTCAAAAAATGAATACTAAGGCCGAAATCTTAAAAAAATCAATTTTTCACACGTTTTCGTGAGAAAAAAATCAGAAAATCGCTAATTACTGCTAAACTAAGCGTTATACAACAAAATGTTTGAAATTAAAGTTGTAGAATTTTAAATTCTCTACATTTTTTATTAAATAAATTTCTGCGCTTAAATGCATATTAAAGCCGTAATCTTGTGAAAACAGCCTCACCCAGAATTTCAGCAAACATGGCGCCTACCCTATCTTGTAGAGAATAAAAAATTGAGTAGGCCTAAACCAGGCGATTTTTTAAAAAAATCGTAGGACCAGTTTTTGAGAAAATCGCAAAAAAGTGAAAAATTATAGGAATAAACTACTACTTCCGGTTGACCGATTTTGATGAAAATGTTTGTGTCGGGTCCGGTAGTGGTATGTAACTTAAGTTTCAAGTTTGTACGTTATTCCGTTCTTGAGATATTCTGTTCACACACAGACCAATTGCTAAAAACATGTTTTTTGGGTTCAGGGGGTCTGAAAACGTGTAGATCCGGTGAAAACCTGACTTCGAAAAATCGACATGAAAACAATACTTTCCTTCCTATATATTCATATAGGCAAGAGATAGTAAAAATTGCTTGAAATAAAAGTTGTACATTTTTAAAAGTTCTACAACTGTTATTATTTACTTCTTTCCCTAGAAAGCATATCAAGACTGTAATCTTAAGAAAACCATTTTTTCTTATGACAGCACAGGCTTCCCAAGAATTTCAGCTGACGTAGTGCTTCCCCTATCGTGTTGAGCAGGGGTTCTCAACCTTTTAGGCTCAGTGCCTCCCTTAGTAGACTGACTTTTCATCACGCCTCCCCTGTACTATTACCCCCCTTATATGGTCAACACAAGTACAGTAGACTCTCAAAAATCCGGATCGCGCTATTCCGGACTCCGGATAGTCCGGACGATGATTTTTTTTTACTTTATTTTCTGAAAATTTACAACTTTTAAATTAACAACCAGTAAAAAGTTTTCATGGGATTGGCCCGATGAACGATCATGCGATTAGCACTATAATTTGTGTGTATGTACTTTTTAATAATAATTGCATATATAAAATGTATGTAAATGACATTTTTTGTCATTTAGGGCCCACAGTAGTTTGCGTCGTCGCGAGCTCTGTGTTTCAGTAAAATCTATGTTTATGATTTTACGAGGCATTTTATTTAATGCCAGAACTGTACTTTACTAAGCACAGTACCGTACTACAGTACATTTAGATTTTATTTAGTTGATCGTGTAATTACTCTATAATTGAGACATATATGACGTTCATGGTTACATGTTTGAAATCCGTAACTTGCAAATCTTACAAAGAGTGCAATCAAATCTTATTACGGTACAGTAGCGTTAAGTTTAGTCAATGTTTGTGCTTCGTATATTGAATAATTACAGTACCAGTAGCCTACTGTAATTTATTAGGCCTACAGTGTTTTAAAGTTTTTTCAGAAGCTCACTTTTATATTAGCAGATAAATGTTAATGCTTATTGTCATAATTATTCGCCATAAAGACGAAATTGCCAACCCCCAGGAAATCCGGATTTTTTGAAATCCGGACCGGCCGTCCGCCACATTAGTCCGGATTTCTAAGAGTCTAATGTACTTAGAATTTCAATTTGTAACTATAGCAAGTTTAGGAGTGGGATAAAGGTTATACAATTAAATATTTGATAACTTTTTACAAAATGTTTAATACTACCTTCAATACATTTTTACTTTCTCTTGCCTATATGAATATATAGGAAGGAAAGTATTGTTTTCATGTCGATTTTTCGAAATCGAGTTTTCACCGGATCTATACGTTTTCAGACCCCCTGAACCCAAAAAACATGTTTTTAGCGATTGGTCTGTGTGTGTGTCTGTGTGTGTGTGTGTGTGTGTGTGTGTGTGTGTGTGTGTGTGTGTGTGTGTCTGTGTGTGAACAGAATATCTCAAGAACGGAACATCGTACGAACTTGAAACTTGAAACTTAAGTTACATACCACTACCGGACGCGACACGAACATTTTCATCAAAATCGGTCAACCGGAAGTAGTAGTTTATTCGTATAATTTTTCAGTTTTTTGCGATTTTCTCAAAAACTGGTCCTACGATTTTTTTTAAAATCGCCTATTTTACTCAATTTTTTATTCTCTACAAGATAGGGTAGGCGCCATGTTTGCTGAAATTCTCGGTGAGGCTGTTTTCACGTAAAAACGTTGTTTTTTTAAGATTACGGCTTTAATATAAATTTTAGCGCAAAAACTTATATAATAAAAGTTGTAGAGAATTTAAAAACCTACAACTTCTGTTTCAAACATTTTTTTGTATAACGCTTAGTTTAGCGGTAATTTGCGATTTTCTGTTTTTTTCTCACGAAAACGTGAGAAAAATCGATTTTAACATTTCGGCCTTAGTATGCATTTTACGACAAAAGTGTATATAATTAAATTTATAGAAAATTAAAAGATCTACAACTTTTGTTTAGAGCATTTTTCTCTACAGAGCCTAGTTTAGTGTGAAATAGTGATTTTCCGTATTTTTAAGCCAGACTGAGGTTGATTTTCATTTTGAGTGTTTCACTCATGATTAAAATAAGGTTATGTTTATTGAGGTTAGTTTTTTGTTTATTTCTAATATTTTATTACTAATGTTAAATTATATTGTAAATTATTTGCATTGGCAAGAGAAAGTTGTGTGAGTGTTTCACACCAGATTTTTAAACATACAGTCAAATCAGAGAACCAAAAAACTTAAAATATAATTGTTTACAAAATCTTCAAACTCTAACATTGAGTGTTGTACAATAAAATAATGGTGTTTGAAATATAAAGGCAGCAACTAACCCGGCTTAACCCTTTCAATCCCAAATTTTTTAACTTTACACAAACAAATGTGTGTAGCTCATTGTTTCATACACTTTACTGACATTTAAGTGAAATAAAATCACTTTTAGACCTTCAGCCTTTTTTTTGATGGCGTGACAAAAAAGTGTGACACATTATGTCACATCGGGCTTAATGGTATCAAAGTTCCCAACAATATGAATAAGTAAAAATCATGTGCAGGCTTCCTAAACAAAATTCTCTTGCTTAGATTTGTAGCAAAGCATTATTTAGAACTTAAAAAATGTTACAATTCAAAAATATTGGTAAAATGGACAAAATCACTATTTACAGTCTAAAAAATATACTTGTATGTACATTCAACGTCCTCGAAGAAATGGTACTTTTTTTTAGTAAATGAACACGAATATTTAAAACTAAAATTAACTTTAAAAAGAAACTAATGGTCACGTCCGTCGTGTAGTGGTCTGCATCTTACACTGCAAAGCGTAGGTCTCAGGTTCGATTCGTGGCTAGGGTACAGAAAATTATTACACTTCACATCCAGCGCTCTTTAATCAAAAGTAGTCACTCCAATGTGACTTCTATACCACACTGGGTAAGAAAGGGGTAATCATAGCTTTTTTTCTATTCTAATACGATGACGCCTCCCTTGAAAATCTTCTACGCCCCACCAGGGAGGTGCACCCCCCAGGTTGAGAACCCCTGTTGTAGAGCATAAAAAATTAGTAATTCAAGCAATTTAAAAAAATTTATAATGAGAGAGGTTGTTATGTCACCACTATTTATTGGAATCAAGTCACCAAAATGCATTTTTTTACTTAATAAAATTAGTTGTAATATTATAACCATCATCTTTTCTGTTTTTTCTTCTTCTTCCTGTCATGGCTTAAGCCTTCCAACCTGTCCCAACTTTTTAGCCCATCTTTTTCACGCCTACCTATAACTCTTCGTCCTTCAGGTATGTTAGTTTAATGCTAGTTTCACCAATTTATCTTCACTAATTTGTGTAAAATGTTCTTCCTTTTTCTCTCTGTATTTATGGATATTTCTAAGAGGAGGCATTTAAATGGCCCAAGATTTCCTCATTCTTAAAGTGATCCATAAAACTACACCTCTGAATTTTTCTCAAGAGCCGCACTTCAGCTGCTTGGATCTGATGTTTATTTTTCCTCCCAAGTACCCAAGAATTACTACCGTACAACAATACTGGAACAGCTGAAGTCATGTAAAACTTCAACTGGGTTTCTTTCTGAGCTCTTTTACCCAATGATCGTTCTATTGTTCCACATACACATTGAAAACGATTCATATAATATACAAGGTCTGTTCAAAAAATAACCAAACTTTTGGTTTTAAATCTTTATTGTTAATTTTACATATTATTTGTCCTTGTCCCCTTCAAAGTACTCCCCTCCCCTATTCACACATTTTTCCCGGTGATGTTTCCACTCCTCAAAGCAGTCCTGGATAGCTTCGTTTGAGATATGCTTCAAGGTTTATGACGATTTTTCTCTGAAGAGGGGGAGGGGAGGGAGAGCGATAGAGAGAGATAGAGATAGAGAGATGGAGATGGAGAGGAAGGGGGAGAGGAGAGAGAGGGAGAGGGGGAGATAGAGACAGAGGGAGAGAGAGAGTATTTTTAGTAGCCCTGCAACTAGGAGATCGAGTGCAAATAATCAACACTCCACCTGCCTGTTATGTGAAAATCTTTTCATTATACCATATATTATTAGATATTTAACCAACTATTTATTCTAATTTTTATAAATATAATTTTGTTATTTTTTTTACAGATTCACCAGCAATGAGAGCATTAGAACATCGGCAAGGTGAAAGATTAGCAAAAGACTTCATCAAAAAACAAAAAGCTAAAGCAAACATTAAAATTGTAACCAATGGTGCCTCACATTAATAAAGTTTATAATATTTATTAATTGTATATTATTATAAAATACCTCTTTAGATTTTTACATTTCTTATAAACTGATTATATTATTATATAATTTCATTATCAGTAAATTATGTTTTTTTGTACGAGGGCAGTCCAAAAAGTCTGTCACGTTTTGCGTTGCAGCCGCTAGGGGCGGAGCTATCGCGGCCATTTTGGTGCCGCGGCGTTTCTCCGTTCAGTGGCTATCCAGCCATGCTAGCGAGAGGTCTGTGTCGCTCTTCGTTATTTTTCAACAACAATTTAAAATGTGTTTCGCAATTCAAAATCCCGCCAGTTGTGAAGTACGGTCGGTACAGGAAAGGAGTTCTTCTTATCGATTTCTTGGAACGTAGCACAACAATAACCTCTGGGAGGTATTGTGAAACACTTGAAAAGTTAAGAAGAGCGATCCAAAACAAGCACAGAGGAAAGTTAACTGGAAAAATTCTCTTTTTGCATGACAACGCTCAACCACACACGGCAAATCAAACACGAGAAGTCCTGGATGCTTTCAAATGGGAGGTTTTCCCACATCCGCCATACAGTCCGGACCTTGCGCTCAGCGATTATCACTTGTTCCCGACAATGAAGATATGGCTTGCAACGCAGCGCTTTGACGACGACGCGGAGCTGCAGGAGGGTGTGACTAACTGGTTAAAATCACAGGCGATAGACTTTTATGACGCCAGTATTTCAAAATTAGTTCACCGCTATGATAAGTGTCTTAATTTGTTTAGTGATTATGTAGAAAAATAGCATTTTAGTTGCACTTTCAAATGTATATAATAAAATTTTTTTCTTGTACTTAGTTTTTTTTTATATCAAAACGTGACAGATTTTCTGGACTGCCCTCGTATTAAAAATATAACGTATATTTTTGTTATTCTTTTACTGGTAAAATTTAGTGTATTATTTATACTTATTGTTAAGGCCGGTTGCACATCAGACAAAAAATTTTGTTTCAAAAAAATTGTGTTGGGGGAAAATGTTTCAATATATTTCAACAGTGGGTGCGAGGTTGAAACATTTTAATAAAGATAATTTGTTGTGCAGAAACCCACATTGCTCTAGTAGTGGTAACATTGCTATGAATAGTTGTATTGGTAATATATTTTTTAATTTTATAATTGACTGTTATCATAATTTACAATAATACTTAAACGTTGTTATTTAGGTTAACAGCGGAAAGGCTGGTTTGAACCTGTAGAGGTTTTACTAAGTAAAATGAGAAGTGAGGTGGTTTACCATTGCCACAACTCACTGAGTTGAAAGAGTATGCTTATCATCATGCCAGGCCCTCCGAAAAGCACATACTTTTCACCCTGCAAATGACACCTTCACTTCATTCACCACAGGGTCTGGCTGTATAGTGAAATTCATTACTCTTGCTGAAGAAGATCACTCTGACTGGTGTCTTTTACACCTCTACCTCTTCTGTTTTTAAATGAATCAGCATTTAATAGGCTGACCATGTGTTAAGAAACAGAACTATTTTTTTTTAGCCCTGGAACCTGCAGATCGAGTACAATTAATTTAACACTCCACCTGCCTGTTATGGGCATACTTAAACGTATACCTATTTATTTTTAAAAATGGACGACAAATAGAAGTTACAGTTTTGTTATTGTAATTTATCAAATTAATGGATGTAGCACCTGAAAAAAAGTGTTGGATTCACCCAGTTAACCGAAAAAGAAATAAAGAGATCTTTTTCTGCCTTTCAAGGATTATGCATCTCTGCCTGTTTCGAACCTCTCAAGTCTGCCCATCTCTTTCTCGGGCGTCCTCGTTTTCTTTTCCCTCCGGTTTGCCTAGTGTTTGCTTAGGTATCCTATCCTCCCGCATTCTGTTCACATGCTCTAACCACTTCATTCTGTTGTGGGTTACGTTGTTGTTTATAGAGAAGATGTAGAGTTCTTTCCTTATCTCGGTATTCCTGTAACGATCTTCTCTACTACACCCAAACGTATGTCGAAGAAATTTCATTTTAAATGCTTGCAATCTATTCCCCTCTTGTTTTGATAGCACAAAAGTTTTACTGCCATAGAGTAGGGTAACAGACAGGTGAAGAGTCAAACTATTTACTTTTAATCTGTTTGTTGCAGGGCTAAAATAAATAGTTCTGTTTCTTATCACATGGTCAGCCAATTAAATGACTGAATCATTTAAGAACAGAAGGGGTAGAGGTGTAAAAGACACTAATCAGAGTTATCTCCTCTGAAAGTAATGAGTTTCATTATACAGCCAGACCCTGTGGTGAATGAAGTAAAGGTGTCATTTGCAGAGTGGAAAATATGTGCTTTTCAGAGGGCTTGGCATGCTGATAAGCGAAATTTTCCTTTCAGTGAGTGTTGGCAATGGTAAACCACCTCACTCCTCGTTTTACTTAGTAAAACCTCTACAGGTTCAAACCAGCTTTTCGGCTGATGACCTAAACAAACAAGAGTAGGGTTGGCACTGCTATTGTTTTACAAAATCTCACCTCGTATTTTTGCTGGTGCTGTTTTTTAAGGTTCGGTGGATAGTTCCGCATATTTTCTGAAATTGGTGCATCGTATTGTAAGCATCTTTATGCTGTTGGTATGTTATGTTGCAACCTAGATGCTGAAATTGGGAGATCTGAAGAACAAAATATTATTATCTATAACAATTTTACTTTGACTGGCTCCTTCACCCTGAATCCTATTACCTTTGTCTTCTTCATCGAAACTGTTAACTTATATACTTTGCCGAATTTGTTCAGCATGAAGAGTGCTTTCTGCAGGTCATCCTTATTCTCCTGTTGTTTTATCAGGTCATCGGCAAATAATAGGCAGTTTAATAAAGAAATAATACTCAAAATTATAGAATAATACCACACAAACTGCCTGATTATTTCACTTCAAACACACTATAGTATATTGGAGGTAAACAGTTGATCATTCTACATCTATGCGCATGTGCTAATACTTGTCAAAAGATATTTTGTTTCGCAATTTATTTATTTTTTTTCTACTTGTATTTGTTGGTGGACCAACAAATAGTTTCTACTACTGCTTACTTCAGTAGGCTTGTCATGAACCCCATTGAATCAAATATCATACAAAATTAAAAATAAAAAAATCAAACAATGATAAATTCATCACTTACCAATAATTTTTTCCTGCTACTGCTTAACTCAGTAGGCTTGTCATGAACCCCTTTGTATCAAATAGTACACAATATTTTTGTTTAATTAGAAGTTAAATATTTTTCAATCAAAACTATTTAGAAAGGAATTCGTGCACACTGTAAAATGTTTCATCAATCAAATATTGTTTTAACTTTTTTTTTAAAATGACTTAAATTGTCACAACTTTTTAAATCTTGTGGCAATTTATTGATGTATTTTCTACCTGCATTAGTTGGTTTTTGTTCAAACAATTTAGTGTTGTGATTAGCAACATAATAATCGATTCTGTTTCTTGTGTAGTGGTTGTGAACATGTAAATTCTGTAAACAGGTATTTTTCTTTACGTACATTATCACATGAAAAATGTACAAAGAAGGAACTGTGAGCAATTGCAGTTCTTTAAATAGTGATCTGCATGAGGTAAGGTGGTTGACTCCCATCATACACCTAACAGCTTTTTTCTGTATTTCCAATGTTGGTCAGAGTGCTGTTATTTTTGTTCCAACCAGAAGCTTGAGACATTTCGTAACGGCTCAAGACAATGTTTCAGCTAGTGTGTGGTTCCTTATAAGATTATATATGGTGTGCATGTTGCTTTAAACACATTGCAACAAAATGAAACATTGCGAGATGTCGCGAACCAAAATTATGCATCTGATTTGTGGCCGGTCGAACTCAGACTGTCACTCAGTTACTTTAAATTTTGATTATCAATTTAGTCTCATCCTAAAACTTTATACAATATGATGTTTATTTAAATATATATTATTTTAATTTCATTAATGTATTTTTATTTAATCTGTATTATTGTGTATAGTTAATAAATATATTTTGTAAGTTAATTGTTTTTTTTTTTTTGTTCAAAGAAGTAAATGAGTTTCATATTATTATTTTTAAAGTAAATTTTAAAGGTAAAGTTGTCGCCAAAATCAGCTGTTTAACAGCTGTTTAACAGCTGATTTTCGGAGACGAAGATTCCTGGTTCAAATCCTTGTTAAGGTAGTTACTTTTATACGGATTTGAATACTAGATAGTGGTTGCCGGTGTACTTTGATGGTTGGGGTTCAATTAACCATACTCTCTCAGGAATGGTCGACCTGGGTCTGTACAAGACTACACCTCATTTACACGTCATACACATCATCCTCATCTCATTGGGTCATGGGGTTGCTTATTGTTCTCAATTGAACAGATTGTAACGTACACATTTATTAGGAATTTTTAAAAAAAATGTAATATTATTATTATTTGCATATATTCCCCTTAAGGAGAGTGCTAAAAACACAAAAATCTAGCTCTTGGTGGTGGCTCTATTCCTCCTTTTAGCTTCCCAATAACCTTTCATCCTCTCACTTTGCGCCTTTTTCTCTTCGTCTGTTCATTTTCGCCCACTTCTTTTGGCTTGTGATCTGAACTGAATTTCCTGGTTTCTGATTTTTTCTCTAGAAATTTTGCGGTGGTGAATGTCTTCCATTGTGATGCATAATTTTTGCAGGTCCTCCATAGTTTCTTTGTACCAAGAGATGTCCAACTTTGAAGTGGAAATTATGTTTAATATTCTTTTTATCAGTCTAGTGACATTCATTCTGGCTACATGTGCAAAAAACCTCACTCTGCGTTTTCTGATGAAGGTCATGATGGTTTCAGTGTGCCTGTGTAGTTTTTCTTTGGGTCTTTTTTGCCAGACGTTTTCTCTGAAACTGCACCGTGTATCTTCCTCAGAATTTTCCTTTCGTGCTTTTCAATGTCTTTAATTTTTACCATTCCCCTGGTATTTGTGGTTTCTGATGCATATAAGACTTCTGGTAGGACCACCGTATTGTAGTGTCGTAACTTTGCAGCTGTGGAGATGCATTTCTTATTGTAATGAGACCAGATGAGTTTGTACGCTTTCTGTAATTTTGAGACTCTTTCCTCATTTGATTTTGTGTTGAGACCAAATTTTTGCATAATTTCTCCTAGATATTTGAACTCTTTTTTTTTTACTCCTAATTTGTGTACGTTGCAATCTGTTCAATTCAGAACAATAAGCAACCCCATGACCCAATGAGATGAGGATGATGTGTATGGCGTGTAAATGAGATGTAGTCTTCGACAGACCGAGGCCGACCATTCCTGAGAGAGTATAGTTAATTGAACCCCAACCATCAAAGTACACCGGTAACCACTGTCTAGTATTCAAATCCGTATAAAAGTAACAACTACCTTTACTAGGATTTGAACCAGGAACCTTCATCTCTGAAAATCAGCTGTTGAACAGCTGACTCGCGGTGACTTTACCTCTAAACCAACCCGGTGGGTTAATTGAACTCATTGACTTGTGAAATTACATATATAAATATATTTTTTTTTGTTCATTATATGACAGTGTATCAAATGAAAACCTTAAAAGTGCTATGAGTTTTGTTTTGTAACAATTAAGGAAAAATCATTTGATATGATTTTTTTCCAACGTTGACTCCATATTATTCCAAGCAAGTACTCCAGTGCTTTGGAAGTGCATGGATACATTGGGTTTTTTTTATCCGAGGCGGTGAGAAAAATTCATGTTCATTCTCCCACAATGGGTAAGTATTGTGTTTAGGTCATCAACCGAAAAGCTGGTTTGAACATCTAAAGGTTTTACTAAGTAAAATGAGAAGTGAGGTGGTTTACTGATGCCTTCCTCAATGAGTGGAAAAGTTTGCTTATCAGCATGCCATGCCCTCTGAAAAGCATCTAATTTCCACCCTGTAAATGACAACTTCACTTCATTCACCACAGGGTCTGTATAATGATGAAATTAATTACTGTGAGAGGAGATAACTGTGAATAGTGTATTTTATACCTCAATTTCTTGTGTTGTTAAATGCTTCTGTCACATAATTGGCTAACAATGTGATAAAAAATACAACTATTTTTACTTTCTCTTGCCTATATGAATATACGAAGAAAAGTATTGTTTTCATGTCGATTTTAAGAAATCGAGTTTTCACCGGATCTATACGTTTTCAGACCCCCTGAACCCAAAAAAAAACATGTTTTTAGCGATTGATCTGTGTGTATACAAAATATCTCAAGAACGGAACATCGTACGGACTTGAAACTTGAGAAACTTAAGTTACATACCCTTACCGGACCCGACACGAACATTTTCATTAAAATCGGTCAACCAGAAGTAGTAGTTTATTCGTATAATTTTTCACTTTTTTGTGATTTTCTCAAAAACTGGTCCTACGATTTTTTAAAAATCGCCTCATTTACTCAATTTTTTATTCTTTACAAGATAGGGTAGGCGCTATGTTTGCTGAAATTCTTGGTGATGGTGTTTTTACGTAAAAAAAGTGTTTTTTTTAAGATTACGGCTTTAATAAGTATTATAGCGCAAAAATTTATATAATAAAAAATGTAGAGAATTTAAAATTCTACAACTTTAATTCAAACATTTTTTTGTATAACGCTTAGTTCAGCGGTAATTAGCGATTTTCTGTTTTTTTCTCACGAAAACGTGTGAAAAATCGATATTTTAAAGATTTCGGCCTTAGAATGCATTTTACGACAAAAGTGTACCTATATAATCAAATTTATGGGAAACTAAAAGATCTACAACTTTTATTTAGAACATTTTTCTCTACAGAGCCTAGTTTAGTGTGAAAGCGTGATTTTCCGTATTTTTAAGCTGAACTGAGATTGATTTTCATTTTGCATCTTTCACTCATGATTAAAATTAGGTTTATTGTTAATTATTTGCATTGGCAAGAGAAAGTCGTGTGAGTATTTCACACCAGATTTTTTTTTTTTTGTAGTGAAAATAATTTAACACTCCACCTGCCTTTTATGAAAAAATATTCATCTATGGCTGCTAAAACAATTTGATTGTGGAGTTATTTTAATAAAGTTAAATTGAAATGTATTAATGGATTAGTAAAATAAATGAATTCGCCTTTTAACCCGTCTCTGGCCTATTGGCAAACAGTCAAAATGATACTCTATTATGTATTTGCAGAAAAAGAATGTATAATCAGTTGTTGTCAGTTATTTATTCCATGTAATCCTATTTAAATTATTCATAGTAAATTTAAAACAAACACAAAAATAATCAATGAATGGATTTTCACAAAGAGAAATCTGTTTATATGAGAGTTATTTATGATACCAGAAATACAGAGAGTTTGGAAAGTTACTACACAATAGTTGATTTCCATTGATATGCATTCTTTTACCATTAGGCTGTGGTTACAGTTTTATTTTTACTTTCTCTTGCCTATATGAATATATAGGAAGGAAAGTATTGTTTTCATGTCGATTTTTCAAAATCGAGTTTTCACCGGATCTATACGTTTTCAGACCCCCTGAACCGACACAAACATGTTTTCAGCGATTGGTCTGTGTGTGTGTGTGTGTGTGTGTGTGTGTGTGTGTGAACAGAATATCTCAAGAATAGAACATCGTACGAACTTGAAACTTGAAACTTAAGTTACATACTACTACCGGACCTGACAGGAACATTTTCATCAAAATCGGTCAACCGGAAGTAGTAGTTTATTCGTGTAATTTTTCACTTTTTTGCGATTTTCTCAAAAACTGGTCCTACGATTTTTTTTTAAATCGCCTCATTTACTCAATTTTTTATTCTCTACAAGATAGGGTAGGCGCCATATTTGCTGAAATTCTGGGTGTGGCTGTTTTTACGTAAACCATTTTCTTTTTAAGATTGCGGCTTTAATATGCATTTTATCGAAAAACGTTATATAATAAAAGTTGTAGAGAATGAAAAATTCTACAACTTTTATTTCGAACATTTTTTTGTAGAACGCTTAGTTTAGCGGTAATTAGCGATTTTCTGTTTTTTTCTCACGAAAACGTGTGAAAAATCGATTTTTTTAAGATTTCGGCCTTACAATGCATTTTACGACAAAAGTGTGTTATATAAAATTTGTAGGAAATTAAAAGATCTACAATTTTTATTTTAAGCTTTTTTTGTACAGTGCCTAGTTTAGCGTGTAGGAGCGATTTTCCGTATTTTTAAGCCAAACTTAGGTCGATTTTAATTTTGCGTATTTCACTAATGTTTTTTGAGGTTAGTTTTTTGTTTATTTCTAATATTTTATTACTAATGTTAGGTTTATTGTTTATTATTTGCATTGGCAAGAGAAAGTTGTGTGAGTGTTTCAAACCAGATTTTTTTTTCAATCCCTAATGTGTGTATTTACCCATAACAGACAGGTGGAGTGTCAAATTATTTACACTCAATCTGTTCGTTGCAGGGCTAAAATAAATAGTTGTGTTTCTTATCACATGGTTAGCTAATTAAATGACTGAATCATTTAAGAACAGAGGAGGTAGAAGTGTAAAAGACACTAATCAGAGTTATCTCCTCTGAAAGTAATGAATTTCATTGTACAGCCAGACCCTTTGGTGAATGAAGTGAAAGTGTCATTTGCAGAGTGGAAAATATATGCTTTTCAGAGGGCCTGGCATGCTGATAAGTGTACTTTTCCAATCAGTGAGGAAGGCAATGGTAAACCACCTTACTCCTCGTTTTACTTAGTAAAACCTCTACAGGTTCAAACCAGCCTACAGGCTAATGACCTAAACAACAACAACAATCTGTGTACGTTGCAATCTGTTCATCAATTCAGAACAATAAGCAACCCCATCACCCAATGAGATGAGGATGATGTGTATGACGTGTAAATGAAGTGTAGTCTTGTACAGACCCAGGCCGAACATTCCTGAGAGAGTATGGTTAATTGAACCCCAACCATCAAAGTACACCTCCAACCACTGTCTAATATTCAAATCCATATAAAAGTAACAACCTTCACTAGGATTGTGGTTACAGTGAAAGCGATTTCGCGCAAATCATAGACATCGTGTAAACTGTCGAATTCGCGCAATTTTCATATGTATGTATGGAGGATGATCGAAAACGTCCCATTTAAACTTGGCCAAAAATTCATTTGTTCTTCGAGCTGTATGAGGGCGAGCGTTGTCATGCAACTTTTGGCCAAGTTTAAATGGTACGTTTTCGATCATCCCCCATACATACATATGAAAATATGTTCCCGAACATGAAGCGATGGCTTGCATCTCAGCGGTTTGCCAATGACGAGGAGCTTCAAAACGCCGTGAATGGTTGGCTACATTCACAGGCGGCAGATTTTTATGCAGAGGATATTTCAAAGACTGTTTCAAGGTACGACAAGTGCTTGAATCTGTTTGGCGACTATGTCGAAAAATAGAGAAAAACTGTAGTTTTAATATGTATATAATAAAGTTTTTGCATCTTCACTCATTTACTTTTTATTTCAAAACGGAGGTTATTTTCTGGATAACCCTCGTATATAAATAGTGAAAATGAAGAAAGCATGGAAAAATATTTAATTATAGGCCCTATACTCGTATATTATTGCTAGATGAAAAATAATTCTAATGCCGAAGAAAACTGGCTGGCTTTTTCATCTAAAACTTTCTGATCATTACAACACCATCCCTGTACCCCTTCTATCGTATTATTAGCAGTGACGTCATTAGGGTTGGACAACAACTGTACATTTGCAGTATTTTCTAACACTTTCTAAACAACTGTGAAGAGCATCGAAGAATTCAATAATAAGTTATTATTGAATTCGATGGTGAAGAGTTACCTACAAGTCATCGTCAACGTTATACAACTTTTAAGTTCGTACAGCCTTAAAAGTATTTCAATCCATCAGTCGGTACTTTACTAAAATATCTTACCACTGAACAAGTTTCTGAATTGATATTCCGTACAGTTTCACGTTTAACAACACTATCAATCGAATAACCTTGACTGTAATTTCCTGGATTCAGAATTTCACGAAATATCTATAGTCTGTCTACGCTAAGAGTACTCCGACGTAGGCAACCAGCAATACAAGTGAGCATGCGCATTATCTAAAAATACGCACAGCATGATCAAAAACAAAATTCCATACATCACTAATTATTCACTCTAACTTAATATAACAAAAACACGTTCAATTCATTGGTTAGAAAATGTTTTATAAATCAAACATTAGTTTACCGTTAATAACTAAAATTTTTCTATTGTTATTCTTACAATTGTTATTTTTCGTTGCATTATTTACTATTATTACATTATTATTTATGATTAGTAGGTTTTTATTATAGACTCAGTTTTATTTTATTTTTGGTCACAAGTAATAATATAAGTCTAATGCGCTTGAATTATAACAGGAGAGTAAACAATTCTAAAGATTCGTTGTTTATCATTTCAGATTGTTTATTTTGTATTATTAAAATTAATGTCGCCGGCCGCATTGGCGCAGTTGGTAATGTGCTCGCCTTTCATCATGCTGTCCTGGGTTCGAATCCCACTCAGGCATGGCATATTTTCATACGTTACAAAAAATCATTTCATCCTCATCACACACAGTTACACCCCAACGTCGTCGCTAATGACCTTGTAGTTGATGCGACGTTAAATAAAAAATAAAAATAAAAATAAAAAATTAATGTCTGTGACTAGTTTAATACAACTGTTTGCACTTGCCCATGTTTAACTCATTTTTAGTTTCATCATTATCTTTTGGGACTGTATCAATTTTCTTGGGAGACTGAAATTGAAAGGTTTTGTAAGCTGTGTTTTGTTAACACGCGTGATAGTGAATGTGTTGAGTTTTTGAAACATAAAAGCGGTAAACATTAAAAAGTAGAAAAAAAGTGTTTTATTTTAAATTTAATGGTTCAAATAATTAATTAAGGAGTCTCTTTATGAAACTACAATAATTACAAGTAGTCTGAACGGTATAATTGTAAACGGTTAAAGGATAATGTTTATTTTAGCTGGATGTAGATATTTTTATGATGGAACGTAGTGCAAGATAACATTGTCAGGCGAAGAGGTAGATACGCGCCAACTAGTGTACAACTTTCGTTTACAACGTATAGGTGCTTCTTGCCTCGCGCGGAGTACTCTTACAAAAGATCGACTACAGTTCAGCCGTTCTAAGTTTGCTCCTAATGTAAACAAATAATGACGTCACTGAGCATGCGCATTATATCTAAATGTGTACACGCTGATTAAAAAGTAACAACAAAATACTTTCAAAAGTATTTAAATACAAAATACTTCTAAAAGTATTTTTCTAAATTAAATTGTTAGGCCTACATCATATCACGACTGATGTTTTTAGTACTTTAAGTACTTATAATTTAAAAAATAGTTGACTTAATAAGAATACGACATCCATAAAGTCACGGACTCTAGCGTGCACCCTGTAGTAGGTGGCTTTTGTTTGTTGACAGTAGGAGCAAACTTAGAGCGGCTCAACTATATATTTACCATCTTAAAGAATGGTGAAACGCACCACCATATATGTTTGTTCTTTGATTTCCTTATCCAAGTTTTAATTTAAATGACACGAAAGTTATGAAAAGAATCAGTCCCGATTACGTCATGAAAAACTTTAAATAAATTGAATTTTTTTCGGAGAATTTTAAATTATTCCATTATTGCACCATAAAGTAAAAAAAAACTACGTCAGTAAAAATATAGTCAACGTTGATAGTAAGCTACTGATTTGATTTTAAATCACGAACATTTTCGTCTAATAAGAAAAGCCATAAAAATTTCATGAAAATACGATATTAGGTAGTAAACTTTTTCTATAATATAGAAAAAGTTTAAAAATATAGAATAAATAATAAAGAGGATATTCGTGCAAAAGGTTGTCTGTTAAATACAGTATTCTCCCCTTACAGTCTCTTTATATAGGTAAATGAAATTTTAAAATTCGCAAAAAGGAACTCTGTGTTATTTACAAAAAAATAAGTACAATCATAATTATGAAACTCAACACAATGATGACTTCAGAATTGAAAAATATAGAACTTCAGAGTTCTCAAAAGGAGCGTGCTAGCAAGTGTGCGTGCGCGCGTGAGACTGTGTAAACGAAATACCTTGAAATGGCATAGCGTACGAAGTTGAAACTTGAAACTTGAGTAAGCATCACTACGAAATCAACACGGACATTTTAATCAAAATCGGTCTCTCACCATATGGTCTCACCATATGGTGAGAGACCGATACTTTTCCTATTTCATACCGGGTGATCGTAAAGTCGCGCAACCAAATGTTTGAAGCCGTGTAGGAATTGAAGGTAAATTTGTAAAGTATGATTAGAATAAGGGAATTTTTCGTTTAGTAGTACAGTATGTGGCAGCACTGCTAGATCACGCCACCGGGCGACAGTTAGCCAGAAACCAGTTCGTTTGTTCAGTTCGAGTCACAATGAGTGGCTTCAGAATTGAAAAATATAGAACTTCAGAGTTCTCAAAAGGAGCGTGCTAGCGAGTGTGCGTGCGACTGGACTGAAGCCACTTGCTACGCAAGAACAACGCGTCTCTATCGTTTTGAGTTACTGTGAATCGAAATCCTACGCGAAGTGTCAAGAACATTTCTCCAATGCCTTTCCAGATGCTAAAGTGCCAAACAAATCGACCATATTTCGTTTGTTTCATCGTTTTCGGGATACAGGTAGCGTGAATGACCGTAATCGTACCGGCCGACCAAGTGTTTTATCTGACGACAGTCTGCAGACGATAAGTGAAACGTTTATTCGTTCTCCAAAAAAGTCTCTTCGAAAACTTTCTACTCAGACTGGACTGTCTTATAGAAGTGTTCATAAAGCCACTAAGTTATTAAAATTACATCCATACCGGATTAACGTAACTCATCAGCTCGAAGAGCCAGATAAGGAGAAGCGATTGCGGTATTGTCATTGGTTTAAAAATTTCATTCGAAATGACATATCTGTTCTGGACAAAGTTTTTTTCCAGCGATGAAGCTTGGTTTCATCTAAGTGGATATGTTAATAGTCAAAATTGTAGAGTATGTTCTGCAGAGAATCCACATGAATTCCATGAACAGCCATTACATTCTAAAAAAATTGGGGTGTGGTGTGGTGTATCTCGTCGGAGAATTTTGTTGGGCCTATCCTTTTTTCGGATACAATCACAGCAGAACGTTATCAAGAAATAATCATGCAGTTCGTAGCACTGCTCCATGTTGACGAACGTTATTGCTGGCTACAACAAGACGGAGCAACTTCACATACGGCAAACAGTACTATCCAATTTCTCCATGATTTCTTTGATGACCGAATAATTTCTCGTGGTTTGTGGCCTCCTCGGTCACCAGATCTGACTCCTCCTGATTTTTATTTATGGGGCTATTTGAAAGATAATGTGTACAAAAACAACCCGCATACAGTAGATGAACTTAGAAGAAACATTGAAGACTGTATATCAAATATTGCTACGGCTACACTCAAAAAGGTTGCGTGCAATGTAAGAAAACGCGTTGATGAATGCATTGCAAACCACGGTGGACATTTCCAGCACTTGTTGTGAACTTGTAAGTAAGTAAGTTGTAATTATAACTTGTGTCACGACTTTACGATCACCCTGTACTTTTCGTATTTAACGCACCCATTACACATAAACGTGTAAGTTTTTCAGTTTTAACACATATTCAGAGAAAGTTAAGTAATACAAATATTATTATTTCTTGTATTACGTCAACCTCCAAATTAATATCTTTAATAATAAATATATCTAAACATAATAAAATAATAAATTAAGATGGCCGGTGCACTCCGTGGAACTCACCACTTGTATAAAAGGAAAGCACTCTCAAAACACGCCCAGATTATAAGATTAATACTATGTAACAGTGGTTAAACCTGTGGTTTGTATGCGAATGAGTCACTTAGAATGACCGGGAAGGCCGTTCTAAGAGAAGCTGAAAAATTTCAGAAAAAGATCCTCCACAAGGTAATTTTTTTTTCCTTTTTTTTTTAACGTCCGACTGTTTTGCAAATTGCTGCTAATGCGGACGGTGAAGGATGAAATTAATTTTTTGTAACGTATGAAAAAATGCCATGCCCGAATGGGATTCGAACCCAAGACCGCGTGATGAGAGGCGAGCACGTTACCAACATCTCCAACGCGGCCGGCTCCACAAGGTAATGGAGTCCGAAGATAGTAAACGGACAATATAGGTTACGAGGTCAAGAAGAAGAAGCATGAGGGGAGAAGAAGGAGAAAAAGAATAAGAAGAAGGAGAAGAAGCTGGAGGAGGAGGAGGAGGAGGAGGAGGAGAAAAAGAATAAGAAGAAGGAGAAGAAGCTGGAGGTGGAGGAGGAGGAGGAGGAGAAGAGGAGGAGGAGGGAAGGACAAAAGGGAGAAGGAGAAAAAAAATAAGAAGAAACTGGAGGTGGTGGAGGAGGATTGAAGGAGAAGTATGAGGAGGAGGAGTAGGGAAGAAGAGGAAAGTTTCCTCTTGTTCTTAAATTTAAATTAAGAATGAAATACGGTACAGGAATGGACGGTAATTACGTCGGAAGATCATGGATGGTATATAAAATTAAAATACAAAGGTAACAGGGAGTTCCCTTACAATAAATAAATTTCACTGGTAAATATTTATTTAAAAATTAGTATACTAAGTATTTATACTTGGTTGTTTTTCAATGGCAACAACTTTACCAAACCTACATGAGACTAGCAGCACACGAGGCTACAGGCGTAAGAAAACAATGAACCAAATTAAAAAGAAAAACACGACGAATGACGTAGGTAAAACAACCATAACACTGTCAGATTTTTGTTTATGTATTTTATATTAAAAGTATTGTGAAGTACAAATGTTAACAGATTTAAAATAAGGAAAAATTGAAATAAAAGGAAATGTAAGTGGTCACGAGCGAGAGAGATAGAATGATTGTGCGGTAGAAAGATAAATAAAACTGTTGGTGACTTGACGAACAGATTTTTTTTTTATAGTTCCTCTTTGTTTATATTATTATCATACATAAGAACAGGAATATCTAGTTTTCGTATAAATATAAGACGAGTTATTTAGTCGGCTTGCTAATCAACTTACTTATTAGTGTTCAACTATTCACTGATAAACGAACGTTGGCTTGGTACAATATCAACGCAAATTCATAAATTCTGCTTTTATTTATCATATATTCTGTTCAAGCTGTGATACAACTATGTATTCGTCTGCAACAATTAATTTGTTTCTATTATTATGTAAGTAAATTTTCAAATAAATTATTTATTTTATATTAGGCTTTAACCGTGCTTTGGCGAATAGGGAAATTAACATTGGACAATGTACTGTCAACATTAATGTAGGTAATTACATAGGTGTAATCTTACTTTTATTACTCCAGTCGTTTGGAAACCGAATAGAATTGAGTCTACAAAAGATTTTATTAGCTAATAATGATGCAATATCAACGCAAATTCATAAATTCTGCTTTAATTTATCATATAACCTACCGGGTTGGTCTAGAGGTAAAGTTGTCGCCAAAATCAGCTGTTTAACAGCTGATTTTCGGAGACGAAGGTTCCTGGTTGAAATCCTAGTAAAGGTATTTACTTTTTTACGGATTTGAATACTAGACAGTGGTTACCGGTGTACTTTGATAGTTGGGGTTTAATTAACCATACTCTCTCAGGAATGGTCGGCCTGGGTCTGTACAAGACCCATTTACACCCTCATTTACCCTCAATTACACGTCATACACATTATTCTCATCTCATTGGGTCATGGGGTTGCTTATTGTTCTAAATTGAACAGATTGCAACGTACACAAAATAGGAATAAAAAAAAACATTTATCATATTCTGTTCAAACTGTGATACAACTATGTATTCGTCTGCAACAATTAATTTGTTTCTACTATTACATACCCACCGGGTTGGTCTAGAGGTAAAGTCGTCCCTAAATCAGCTGTTTAACAGCTGATTTTCGGAGACGAAGGTTCCTGGTTCAAATCCTAGTAAAGGTAGTTATTTTTTTTTTTATTCCTTAATATGTGTACGTTGCAATCTGTTCAATTGAGAACAATAAGCAACCCCATTACCCAATGAGATGAGGATGATATGTATGACGTGTAAATGAGGTGTAGTCGTGTACAGACCCAGGCCGACCATTCCTGAGAGAGTATGGTTAATTGAACCCCAACCATCAAAGTACACCGGTAACCACTGTCTAGCATTCAAATCCGTATAAAAGTAACTCTACCTTTACTAGGATTTGAACTAGGAACCTTTGTCTCCGAAAATCAGCTGTTAAACAGCTGATTTAGGGACGACTTTGAGGTAACTTAGAGGTAACCTCTAAGTTACTTTTATACGGATTTGAATGCTAGACAGTGGTTACCGGTGTACTTTGATGGTTGGGGTTCAATTAGCCATACTCTCTCAGGAATGGTCGGCCTGGGTCTGTACAAGACCCATTTACACCCTCATTTACCCTCAATTACACGTCATACACATTACTCTCATCTCATTGGGTCATGGGATTGCTTATTGTTCTAAATTGAACAGATTGCAACGTACACAAACTAGGAATAAGAAAAAACATTTATCATATATTCTGTTCAAACTGTGATACAACTATGTATTCGTCTGCAACAATTAATTTGTTTCTATTATTATGTAAGTAAATTTTCAAATAAATTATTTATTTTATATTAGGCTTTAACCGTGTTTTGGCGAACAGGGAAATTAACATTGGACAATGTACTGTCAACATTAATGTAGGTAATTACATAGGTGTAATCTTACTTTTATTACTCCAGCGTTTGGAAACCGAATAGAATTGAGTCTACAAAAGATTTTATTAGCTAATAATGGTGCAATATCAACGCAAATTCATAAATGCTGCTTTAATTTATCATATAACCTACCGGGTTGGTCTAGAGGTAAAGTTGTCGCCAAAATCAGCTGTTTAACAGCTGATTTTTGGAGACGAAGGTTCCTGGTTGAAATCCTAGTAAAGGTAGTTAATTTTATACGGATTTGAATACTAGACAGTGGTTACCGGTGTACTTTGATAGTTGGGGTTTAATTAACCATACTCTCTCAGGAATGGTCGGCCTGGGTCTGTACAAGACTAAACCTCATTTACACGTCATACATATCATCCTCATCTGATTGGGTCATGGGGTTGCTCATTGTTCTAAATTGAACAGATTGCAACGTACACAAAATAGGAATAAAAAAATAAAAAAATTTATCATATTATGTTCAAATTGTGATACAACTATGTATTCGTCTGCAACGATTAATTTATTTCTATTTTTATGTAAGTAAATTTTCAAATAAATTATTTATTATATATTAGGCTTTAACCGTGATTTGGCGAATAGGGAAATTAACATTGAACAATTTACTGTCAACATTAATAATTACAAGGGTGTAATCTTACTTTTTTTTTAAATTTATTTATTTAACGTCGCATCAACTGCAAGGTCATTAGCGACGACGTTCGGGTGTAACTATGGTACAATGGAGGATGAAATGATTTTTTGTAACGTATGAAAATATGTCGTGCCTGAGTGGGATTCGAACCCAGGACCGCATGATGAGAGGCGAGCACTTACTTTTATTACTCCAGTCGTTTGGAAACAGAATACAATTGAGTCTGCAAAAGATTTTATTAGCTAATAATTAAATTATTATGCCCATAACAGACAGGTGAAGTGTCAATTTATTTACACTCGAATCTGTTCGTCGCAGGGCTAAAATAAATAGTTCTGTTTCTTATCACATGGTCACCCAATTAACCATTTATAGGTCTTTGGTAGGTATACTCACCACTGGCAATAAGGTCGATTTTTTTAAAACAATAAGCTATGCAGTTATACCTTATTGGCATTTTATGATTTTATAGATGTTCTTTGGTAAGCAGGCTATCCACATTTTGAAATTACCGCGCAGTGACCACTTTTTTTTCTTTTTTTTTTGCGCCCTGGAGACTCCGGGAGGAGTATAGGACATGTCATCAGATATTTTTTTTGTCATCAGTCTCTCGACTGGTTTGATGCAGTTCTCCAACCTGTTCTATCTTGCGCAAGTCGTTTCATATCTACATACCTGTAACACCCTACATCTTTTGTAATTTGCTTTATATATTCTAATCTTTGCCTCCCTCTACAATTTACTCCCTCAATGTTACCCTCCATTACTGATAGCCCAATACCTGGATGTCTTAGGATATGCCCCATTAGCCTATCCCTTCTTTTGGTAAGATGCTTCCATATACTTCTTTTTTCATCCACTCGCCTAAGAACCTCTAAATTACTTATTTTGTCCACCCACCTAATCTTTAACATTTTCCTATAACACCACATTTCAAAAGCTTCTATCCTCTTCCGTTCTACAGCCCCTATCACCCACGTTTCACTTCCGTATAATGCTACACTCCAAACATAATGTTTTAAGAAATTTTTCCTAATCTGTAAATCAATGTTTGTAGTCAGTAAGCTGTTTTTCATTTCAAAGTCTTTTCTAGCTTGAGCAATTCTACTCTTGATATCACTCGTGCTTCTACCATCCTTTGTTATTTTACTCCCTAGATAGCAGAATTCCCCAACTTCCTGTATGTTTTCGATGCCTACTTTTAAATTTCCCATCTCTTCTAAACCACTCTTGCTGCAGCACAACACTTTCGTTTTGTTCTTATTAATTTTCATGAAATAATCCTTCCTCAAGATCTCATCCATTCCATTTAAGGCATCCTCTAGTTCATTCTTTGCCTCGGCTAATACTACTATATCATCGGCGAATCTCAACATATTTATTGTTTCTCCTTGAATTTTTATTCCTACGTCAAATTTCTCCTTCACTTGTCATCAGATATAACACCTGAAATACATGTAAGAATCACACAATGTATATCACTACTATCAAGAAAGAAATTCTTGTACGCTATAAAAAGTTTCACCGATCAAATAATTTAAAAAATTTTTTTTTTTTTAAATTCAAATCCTCACAACACTTTAAAGATTGGGGTAATTTATTCATGAATTTTCTCGCTGCATAAGTAGGTTTTTGTTCAAACAATTTTGTGGAGTGATTAGCCACATAATAATCATTCCTGTTTCTCGTGTTATGATTGTGAACATTGAAATTCTGCTTAAAATTATTTTGCCTAACATACATAATCACCTCAAAAATGTAGAGACAGGGACTGTAAGCAATTTAAGCTCCTTAAATAGTGGTGTGTGGATGAGGTTAGCTGGTTAGCTCCCACCGTACACCTAATACTTTCTTTTGGATTTTAAAAACCCTATACATATTTCCCACGCTAGAATTACCCCATGCATTTGCTTTGTGAGTTACACGAATGTGTTAAGGATTCATACCAGCGTACGCTACCATGTTGTTTTGTTGTTACTTTTGTACAGTGCTTAGAAAATTCTAGTTTATTACAGGAAAGCAAGCATTCATGGTGATATAAAGTTAAGATAAGTTATTCGCCACATTTTTCTGTTTTATAGGGCTACAAGGTGTTTTATAAGCATTCTTACCACTAAATATTATGTGATTCCTATTTCAATAAACATTCCTTAGTAAGTATACTTACCAAAGCTTGACATAAAAAAAAAAATAAATATCTTACTGTTCTGGCACTAGAAAGCACTATTAGCTATTCAAGTTCCTAAAAAACAAAATTTAACATTTTACAACATGTAGGCCTATATCCCCCCCTCCCCCCCCGTAGTACTGCCCTGTTGTTGTTGTTGTTGTTTAGGTCATCAGCCGAAAGGCTGGTTTGAACCTCTAGAGGTTTTACTAAGTAAAACAAGGAGTGAGGTGGTTTTACCATTGCCACAACTCACTGAGTGGAAAAGTACGCTTATCAGCATGCCGGGCCCTCTGAAAAGCACATATTTTCCACTCTGTAAATGACACCTTCACTTCATTCACCACAGGGTCTGGCTGTACAATGAAATTCATTACTTTCAAAGGAGATAACTCTGATTAGTGTCTTTTACACCTCTACCTCTTCTGTTGTTAAATGATTCAGTCATTTAATTGGCTGACCATGTGATAAGAAACAGAACTATTTATTTTAGCCCTGCAACTAACAGATCGAGTGTAAATAATTTAACACTCCACCTGTCTGTTATGGGCAGTTAAAGTACTGCCCTATAAATGGTTAAATGACTGAATTATTTAAGAACAGAAGAGGTAGAGGTGTACTGTGACACTAATCAGAGTTATCTCCTCTGAAAGTAATGAATTTCATTATACAGCCAAACCCTGTCGTGAATGAAGTGTAAGTGTCATTTGCAGAGTGGATATGTGCTTTTCAGAGGGCCTGGCATGCTGATAAGCGTACTTTTCCACTCAGTGAGTTGTGGCTATGGTAAACCACCTCACTCCTCGTTTTACTTAAACCTCTACGGGTTCAAACCAGCCTATAGGCTGACGAACTAAACAGCAAAACAAAGATACATTTTTGAAACAAAAGAATTTTAAATATTATGGCATTAGTGTTAAATTTACTACTGGTTAAATAAAGATTTTACTTTTAAAACTATAAAATGTGACATTGTAAGCAGATTACAAAAATAAATTGAAGGTTATAAGAAATACTTTTCTTTAAAATCAAGCACAAATGATAATTATCTTACATCAAAATTGTCATTAACTAAATGTCAACCTCAACATGAATGACATCAAAACAAATAATTATTGTTATTTTTATTGCTTATGGTCATCGTTACGTCAAAGTTTAGTCTCTCTCTTATGGTCATCGTTACGTCAAAGTTTAGTCTCTCTACGCTAAGAGTACTCCGACGTAGGCAACCAGCAATACAACTGAGCATGCGTATTAATTAAAAATCTGGTGTGAAACACTCACACAACTTTCTCTTGCCAATGCAAATAATTAATAATAAACCTAACATTATTAATAAAATATTAGAAATAAACAAAAACTAACCTCAAAAACATAACCTTATTTTAATCATGAGTGAATGACGCAAAATGACAATCGAACTCAGTTTGGCTTAAAAATACGGAAAATCACGCTTTCACGCTAAACTAGGCTCTGTAGAGAAAAATTCTTTAAATAAAAGTTGTAGATCTTTTAATTTTCTATAAATTTAATTATATACACTTTTGTCGTAAAATGCATACTAAGGCCGAAATCTTAAAAAAATCAATTTTTCACACATTTTCGTGAGAAAAAATCAGAAAATCGCAAATTACCGCTAAACTAAGCGTTATACAAAAAAATGTTTCAAATAAAAATTGTAGAATTTTACATTCTCTACAACTTTTATTATATAACGTTTTGCGCTAAAATGCATATTAAAGCCGCAATATTAAAAAGAAAATGTTTTTACGTAAAAACAGCCTTAAGCAGAATTTCAGCAAACATGGCGCCTACCCTATATTGTAGAGCATAAAAATTGTAGTAAACCAGTTGACTTTAAAAAAAATCGTAGGACTAGTTTTTGAGAAAATCGCAAAAAATGAAAAATTATACGAATAAACTACTACTTCCGGTTGACCGATTTTGATGAAAATGTTCGTGTCGGATCCGGTAGTGATATGTAACTTAAGTTTCAAGTTTCAAGTTCGTACGATGTTCCGTTCTTGAGATATTCTGTTCACACACAGACACACACACACACAGACACACACACACACACACACACACACACACACACACACACACACACACACACACACACACAGACCAATCGCTAAAAACATGTTTTTTAGGTTCAGGGGGTCTGAAAACGTATAGATCCGGTGAAAACTCGATTTCTTAAAATCGACATGAAAACAATACTTTCCTTCCTATATATTCATATAGGCAAGAGAAAGTAAAAACACGTTCAATTCATTTGTTAGAAAATGTTTTATAAATCGAACATTAGTTTACCATTAATAACTACAACTTTTACTATTGTTACTCTTACATTGTTATTTTTCGTTACATTATTTACTATTATTACATTATTATTTATGATTAGTAGGTTTTTATTATAGACTCAGTTTTATTTTATTTTTGGTCACAAGTAATATAAGTCTAATGCGCTTGAAAACAGGAGAGTAAGCAACTCCAGTGATTCGTTGTTTATCATTTCAGATTGTTTATATCATTAAAATAATTAATGTCTGTGACTAGTTTAATACAACTGTTGGCACTTGCCCGTGTTTAACTCATTTTTAGTTTCATCAGTTATCTTTTGGTATTGTATCGGTTCGTTTAGATTTTCTTCGTAGACTAAAGTTGAAAAGTTTTGTAAGCTGTGTTTTGTTAACACGCGTGATAGTGAATGTGTTGAGTTTTTGAAACATAAAAGCGGTAAACATTAAAAAGTAGACAAAAATTTTTTTGTTAAATGTAATGGTTACAATAATTAATTAAGGAGTCGCTATATGAAACTACAATAATTACAAGTAATCAAAACGGTATAATTGAAAACGCTTAAAGGATAATGTTTATTTTAGCTAGCTGTAGATATTTTTATGATGGAACGTAGTGCACGATAATTGTCAGGCGGAGAGGTTGATACGCGCTAACTAGTGTAAAACTTTCGTTTACAACCTGTAGGCAGGCGCTTGCCTCGCGCGGAGTAGGCCTACTCTTTCAGTAGATTTGTTATTACAAATACTTTTCTTTTTTTTTACTTTCTCTTGCCTATATGAATATATAGGAAGGAAAGTATTGTTTTCATGTCGATTTTTCGAAATCGAGTTTTCACCGGATCTATACGTTTTCAGACCCCCTGAACCCAAAAAACATGTTTTTAGCGATTGGTCTGTGTGTGTGTGTGTGTGTGTGTGTGTGTACAAAATATCTCAAGAACGGAACAACGTACGAACTTGAAACTTGAAACTTAAGTTACATACCACTACCGGACCCGACACGAACATTTTCATCAAAATCGGTCAACCGGAAGTAGTAGTTTATTCGTATAATTTTTTACTTTTTTGCGATTTTCTCAAAAACTAGTTCTACGATTTTTTTTAAATCGCCTGATTTACTCAATTTTTTATTCTCTACAAGATAGGGTAGACGTCATGTGTGCTGAAATTCTTGGTGAGGGTGTTTTCTCGTAAAAACGTTGTTTTTTTAAGATTACGGCTTTAATATGCATTTTAGCGCAAAAATGTTATTAATAAAAGTTGTAGAGAATTTAAAATTCTACAACTTTTATTTCAAACAATGTTTTTTATAACGCTTAGTTTAGCGGTAATTTGCGATTTTCTGTTTTTTTTCTCACGAAAACGTGAGAAAAATCGATTTTTTAAACATTTCGGCCTTAGTATGCATTTTACGACAAAAGTGTATATAATTTAATTTATAGGAAATTAAAAGATCTACAACTTTTATTTAGAGCATTTTTCTCTACAGAGCCTAGTTTAGAGAGAAAGAGTGATTTTCCGTATTTCTAAGCCAAACTGAGGTTGATTTTCATTTTGCATCATTCACTCATGATTAAAATAAGGTTATGTTTTTGAGGTTTTTTTTTGTTTATTTCTAATATTTTATTAATAATGTTAGGTTTATTGTTAATTATTTGCATTGGCAAGAGAAAGTTGTGTGAGTGTTTCACACCAGATTTTTTTCTTTTAGTTTATTTAAAATCACATCATCAGCTTGATCATTAGCGACTAGAGTAGGTTATGGAACGTTAGGTTGTTACTTGTTATAATTTCCAGACCCTAGCCGGGAATCGAACCCGGGACCTCCGCGTGATAGGCCAGCGCTCTACCATTACGCGATGGAGGCGGCCATTCAATACAGTGTGAAGTCGATTATCTGGACCAATTGGGGATTTGATCGTCCGGTAAATTTATTTATCCGGATAACAGATTTTCCGAACTTATTTTACGTTATAGAAGCTAGAAGTGAAAACTGTGCTACAATACGTACACGACACTATTGTACTTGTAACTTAATTTTTATTCAAAACACACAAATGTTATGTACTCATACAATTCACTATATCGTACTTTACAAAATAAATGAACATGTAGTACCAGGGGCGGTTTCAGGTAGACTAAGGGGCCATGGGGGCCATCCCCCCCCCGAAATACTAGGAAAACTTAGTTTAATATTTTCTATAAGCTATTATTTCTAACAAAACTGAATCCCAATACTCGTACCTATCAATTAACAATAATTATTTTAGTATTAAAATGAGTCAAACAGAAAGTATCTATTTTTAAATAGTATTAAGATAACAATCGGTGTCAGTAGTGAAAAGCCACTCGCATCCAGTCACCACCTTGAAAATTTTTCTATGAATTAAAATTGTGGTTACAGCAATACAGCATAAAAGAGGACTTTTCAATGACTCAATTACAAACTATGTATTACAAATTATGTAGTAAGAGCTACTTAAAAACAAGATAGCCTCCCTCCGAAAATCAGCCCTGGAACCGCCCCTGTGTAGTACTACTATAAGTTAAAAACACTAAAAGTCATAATTATCTGCAATATAAATGTGTTACACAAAATTAGTTTTTAAAAAAATCTGAAATATTCCTTTGTTTAAGGGAAGCAACTCTCTAGCTAGCAGCCAAACTCGAAGTAGTTTTAAAATTAAAACTGTAGCGGCGTCACATTCTGGTTGCTGTTCCAGCCATTTCATTCCATTTTCTGCGTATTAAACAAACCATTTATACATTACCACATATTATGACGTTTTAATACGGTAACGGTATTTTAAATTTGTATGTCTACGAAATTCAGAAATAAATTAGTACATACAAAAATATACATAGTACTACATACGTACGGTATTTTAAAAATTTTTCCTGAAGGGCATCCGGATAACTGGTCGTCCGGTTGATAGACGTTCGGATAATCGACTTCTTACTGTATTTTTATATTCTGAATGAGTTGATTATAAGAATAATTTTTTACAGATGTAAAAAAATATCCTTTAGTTTTACAAGGCTACTCTGGGAGTGCAATGATTTATAACACTAGATTACGCTGAATTATAAAACGTTAGACATCGGGTTCGATTCCTGGATCTTGAAAATTGTAGGATTAAAACTTTTAAGGGGGTAGTCAACCCAGAAAATGAAAATGAAAACTTCTGGCAATAATTTGTCGTTATTTATTTTAAATGAAAGAGTAATTTACTAGTAATGATCTACCATTTGAACCAAGCCAAAAAATTAATTACAGCCCCTTATATAAGGGTGAGGTTGGAAAAGCGGACTTTTACGGGGAATCAAACATCTCAGGAACCAAGAAAGATATCATCAACATGATTCTTATGCTACAAAATACAGAAAATTCCTGTCTATTATCTGTTGTATGCGCTTGAATGTTTTTTTTTCTTACAAGAATTTTATTGAAGAAAAACCATATTTTCAAAAACATTTATTTTATGTATTCACAAATTATTACTTTCTCTTGCCTATATGAATATATAGGAAGGAAAGTATTGTTTTCATGTCGATTTTTCGAAATCGAGTTTTCACCGGATCTATACGTTTTCAAATCCCCTGAACCCAAAAGTCTCTCTGTGTGTGTGTGTGTGTGTGTGTGTGTGTGTGTGTGTGTGTGTGTGTGTGCGCGCGTGTGTGTGTGTGTGTGTGTGTGTGTTTGTGTGTGTGTGTGTGTGTGTGTGTACAAAATATCTCAAGAACGGAACAACGTACGAACTTGAAACTTGAAACTTAAGTTACATACCACTACCGGACCCGACACGAACATTTTTATCAAAATCGGTCAACCGGAAGTAGTAGTTAATTCGTATAATTTTTTACTTTTTTGCGATTTTCTCAAAAACTAGTCCTACGATTTTTTTTTTAAATCGCCTGGTTTACTTAATTTTTTATTCTCTACAAGATAGGGTAGACGTCATGTTTGCTGAAATTCTGGGCGAGGCTGTTTTCACGTAAAAACATAGTGTTTTTAATATTACGGCTTTAATATGCATTTTAGCGCAAAAATGTATATAATAAAAGTTGTAGAGAATTTAAAACTCTACAACTTTTATTTCAAACAATTTTTTGTATAACGCTTAGTTTAGCGGTAATTTGCGATTTTCTGTTTTTTTTTCACGAAAACGTGAGAAAAATCGATTTTTTAAACATTTTGGCCTTAGTATGCATTTTACGACAAAAGTGTATATAATTAAATTTATATAAAATTAAAAGATCTATAACTTTTATTTAGAGCATTTTTCTCTAAAGAGCCTAGTTTAGAGAGGAAGAGTGATTTTCCGTATTTATAAGCCAAACTGAGGTTGATTTTCATTTTGCGTCTTTCACTCATGATTAAAATTAGGTTATGTTTATTGAGGTTAGTTTTTTGTTTATTTCTTATGTTTTATTACTAATGTTAGGTTTATTGTTAATTATTTGCACTGGCAAGAGAAAGTTGTGTGAGTGTTTCACACCAGATTTTTTTTATACTAAATCCCTGTTAAGGTTTTTGTAATAATCATTCCACAGGTAATAGAGCAAGAAATTATAAAAATTTGAAAAAAAAACATCCAAATATCTCCAATACAAACGAAAATATTTAATTCCCAACAATGTACAATCGTGCAAAAACCACATTTCCGGAAAACTTAAAGTTGAAGGAATACGAGTTATTCACTTGCCTTGCTAGTGAGCTTTATTTTAAACAGATGTTTTTATAACTTTTTGTTAACGTACATGCAAAGTAAACAAATGTTGCGATTCAGAAAACTATACACGTCAAATAAATGGAAAAACCAATCGAAATTTAAGAAAAATCATCTTCTTGAGTTGACTACCCCCTTAACTTCTCTTGCTCTTATAAAATAGGGGTAATGTTTTCATTGCCCATAACACAGGTGGAGTGTCAAATTATTTACACTCAATTTGTTCGTTGCAAGGCTAAAATAAATAGTTCTGTTTCTTAACACATGGTCAGCCAATTAAATGACTGAATCATTTAAGAACAGAAGAGGTAGAGGTGTAAAAGACACTAATCAGAGTTATCTCCTCTGAAAGTAATGAATTTCATTATACAGCCAGACCCTGTGGTGATTGAAGTGAAGGTGTCATTTGCAGAGTGGAAAATATGTGCTTTTCAGAGGGCCTGGCATGGTGATAAGCGTAATTTTTGACTCGGTGAGGAAGGCAATGGTAAACCATCTCACTCCTCGTTTTACTTAGTAAAACCTCTACAGGTTCAAACCAGCCTTTCGGCTGATGACCTAAACAACAACAATGTTTTCATGTAAATTTTTCGAAATAGAGTTTTTCAGGTTCCTAATAATAATAATAATAATATAATAATCGTATCTGTTTCTTGTGTTATGATAGTGGAGATTGACACATATCAGAGTGCGTTTTTGACAGACATTACTTTATCACCTGATGTAGAGTGAGTGAACTGTAAGCAATTTAACCCTTTATAGGGCAGTACTACGGGGGGGGGGGGAATATAGGGCATGTTGTAAAATGTTAAATTTTGTTTTATAGGGACTTGAATAATGTATTTCTAGTGCCAGAACAGTAAGATATTTCTTTTGTTTATGTTAAGGGGGTACAGACGTTTAAAAATGAAAACAATAAATAAATAAATAGATTTTCTTTTTATTTTATTTTATTTTTCTCTATAGTTTTCTGATTAATTTCGTATATAAATTGTAGCTGTAGTGTAATTGCAAACCCTTGGAAATTAATAAAGTAAATGATCGTGCACACCACTTTTTTGGACTTTTGACTTGTTTGTTGCTTACATTTGCTTGTTTCATTTGAATTCTGTTAGTATTGCAGTTCTTTCTCTTACAGATTAAATCGTGTGCAAGAATTAGCTGTCATGTTGTGAATGATTTGTTTTTAAGAAAGTAAATTAGAAATTTGTGCTTTACTCTTTGCGTTTACTGTTGAGGTTTTAGTACTGCTTAGTATTCTTTTGAGAAACGGTGGTTTTTGGGATATTGTGTTTTTTCCCCACTTTGGTACAATTTACTTAGAGACTAACTAAGATATCACCTTCAGTTTTTTACTAGAATATCTTCATAACTTTATTTACCTGGTATACCAAATAATTTGCTATTATATTCTTAATTTTTTGAGCTAGATGAGTAAATATTTCAAAATTTGGCCAATTTACGATAAAATCGAAAGAATATTGTTTAAAAAATTCGGAATTAGAAAAAGCAAAGTATTATTGGTATACACTATAGAGCACAATTCAATAAATAAAATGGTTATGGTTTGAAATAGAGGTGTGTTAGGTGACACTAATCAGAATTATCTTCTCTGAAAGTAATGAATTTCATTATACAGTTGGACCCTGTGGTGAATGAAGTGAAGGTGTCATTTGCAGAGTGGAAAATATGAGCTTTTCAGAGGGCCCGGCATGCTAATAAGCGTACTTTTCCACTGAGTGAGTTGTGGCAATGGTAAACCACCTGACTCCTCGTTTTACTTAGTAAAACCTCTACAGGTTCAAACCAGCCTAAAGGGGCTGATCACCTAAACAACAAACATGGTTTGAAATCTGTATCTGTAGTAGTTAACTGAGAAAATTACTAAATTAACATACACGAATACAAACGTCTGTACCCCCTTAAGCCCTAACCCACCGGGTTGGTCTAGAGGTAAACTCATCGCCAAAATCAGCTGTTTAACAGCTGATTTTCGGAGACGAAGGTTCCTGGTTCAAATCCTAGTAAAGGTAGTTACTTTTGTTGTTGTTTAGGTCAACAGCCAAAAGGCTGGTTTGAACCTGTAGAGGTTTTACTAAGTAAAACGAGGAGTCAGGTGGTTTACCCTTGCCTTCCTCACTGAGTGGAAAAGTACGCTTATTAGCATGCCGGGCCCTCTGAAAAGCACGTATCCTCCACTCTGCAAATGACACCTTCACTTCATTCACCACAGGGTCCAACTGTATAATGAAATTCATTACTTTCAGAGGAGATAACTCTGATTGGTGTCTTTTACACCTCTACCTCTTCTGCTCTTAAATGATTCAGTCATTCAATTGGCTGACCATGTGATAAGAAACAGAACTATTTATTTCAGTTTTATACTTATATTTATATTTATTATACTTATACTTACTTATACTTTATTATTTATTATTATATTATTATTATTATTATTATTATTTTTATTATTATTATTATTATTTTTATTTATTAATTATTATTATTATTATTATTTATTATTATATTACTTACTTATACTTATATTTATTTTTAGTTACTTTTATACGGATTTGAATACTAGACAGTGGTTACCGGTGTGTATTGATGTTTGGGGTTCAATTAACCATACTCTCTCAGGAATGGTTGACCTGGGTCTGTACAAGACTACACCTCATTTACACGTCATACACATCATTCTCATCTCATTGGGTCAAGGGGTTGCTTATTGTTCTCAATTGAACAGATTGCAACGTACACAAATTAGAGATAAAAAAAATGTTAAGCCCTAGTAAGTATGCTTAACCAAGGAACGTTTATTGAAATGGAAGTCACAAATAATGTTTAGTGGTAAGAATGCTTATTAATACAACTTGTAGTCCTAAATAACAGAAAAATCTGGTGTGAAACACTCACACAACTTTCTCTTGCCAGTGTAAATAATTTAAACAATATAACCTAACATTAGAAATAAACAAAAAACTAACCTCAAAAAACATAACCTTATTTCAAACATGACTGACAGACGCAAAATGAAAATCAAACTCAATTCAGCTTAAAAATACGGAAAATCACTCTTTCACGCTAAACTAGGCTCTGTAGTGAAAAATGCTTTAAATAAAAGTTGTAGATATTTTTATTTCCTATAAAATTTATTATTATACACTTTTGTCGTAAAATGCATTCTAAGGCCGAAATCTTAAAAAAATCGATTTTTCACACGTTTTCGTGAGAAAAAAATCAGAAAATCGCTAATTACTACTAAACTAAGCGTTATACAAAAAAATGTTTGAAATAAATGTTGTAGAATTTTAAATTCTCTACAATTTTTATTATATAAATTTTTGCTCTAAATTGCATATTAAAGCCGTATTCTTAAAAAAATTACGTTTTTACGAGAAAACACTCTCACCAAGAATTTCAGCAAACATGGCGCCTACCCTATCTTGTAGAGAATAAATAATTGAGTAGCCTAAACCAGCGATTTTAAAAAAAATCGTAGGACCAGTTTTTGAGAAAATCGCAAAAAAGTGAAAAATGACACGAATAAACTACTACTTCCGGTTGACCGATTTTGATGAAAATGTTTGTGTCGGGTCCGGTAGTGGTATGTAACTTAGGTTTCAAGTTTCAAGTTCGTACGATGTTCCGTTCTTGAGATATTCTGTTCACACACAGACACACACACAGACCAATCGCTAAAACATGTTTTTTGGGTTCAGGGGGTCTGAAAAACGTATAGATCCGGTGAAAACTCGATTTCTTAAAATCGACATGAAAACAATACTTTCCTTCCTATATATTCATATAGGCAAGAGAAAGTAAAAAATGTGTAGAATTACTTATCTCAACTTTATATTAGCATGAATGATTGCTTTCCCGTAAAAAACGAAAATTTCTAAGCACTGTACAAAAGTAACAACAAAACTCGGTTGTGTACGCTGATATGAATCCTTACCACATTCGTGTAACTCATGAAGCAAAAGGTCGCTGCGCGCTAATTTCAAAATTTGGGTAGAAATACTTATCGGTGAACATCTAAAAAACTATAAAATGGCAATAGGGTTCAACTTCATAGCTTATTCTTTAAAAAAATCTGGTGTGAAACACTCACACAACTTTCTCTTGGCAATGCAAATAATTAACAATAAACCTAACATTATTAATAAAATATTAGAAATAAACAAAACACTAACCTCAAAAACATAACCTTATTTTAATCATGAGTGAATGACGCAAAATGAAAATCAGTTTGGCTTAAAAAAACGAGAAATCACACTTTCACACTAAACTAGGCTCTTTAGAGAAAAATTCTCTAAATAAAAGTCGTAAAATCTTTTAAATTCCTATAAATTTTATTATAGACACTTTTGTCGTAAAATGCGTACTAAAGCCGAAATCTTTATAAAATCGATTTTTCACACGTTTTCGTGAGAAAAAACCAGAAAATTGCTAATTACCGCTAAACTAAGCGTTTAAACAAAAAATGTTTGAAATAAAGGTTGTAGAATTTTAAATTCTCTACATTTTTTATTACATAAATTTTTGCGCTATAATACATATTAAAGCCGTAATCTTAAAAAACCCCTTTTTTCACGTAAAAACACCCTCACCAAGAATTTCAGCAAACATGGCGCCTACCCTATCTTGTAGAGAATAAATAATTGAGTAAACCAGGCGATTTTTAAAAAAATCGTAGGACCAGTTTTTGAGAAAAATCACAAAAAAGTGAAAAATTATACTACTAAGTGAAAAATTATACTAAAATTATACTAAGTGAAAAATTATACTACTTCCGGTTGACCGATTTTGATGAAAATGTTCGTGTCGGGTCCGGTTGTGGTATGTAACTTAAGTTTCAAGTTCGTACGATGTTCCGTTTCTTGAGATATTTTGTACACATACACACACACACACAGACCAAATCGCTAAAAACATGTTTTTTTGGGTTCAGGGGGTCTGAAAAGATATAGATGCGGTGAAAACTCGATTTCTTTAAAATCGACATGAAAACAATACTTTCCTTCCTATATATTCATATAGGCAAGAGAAAGTAAAAAATCAACCTAATGCCAGTGGTAAGTACCAAACGCCTATAAAGGTTTGTGTTGTTTGTGTGATCAGCCTGTAGGCTGGTTTGAATCTGTAGAGGTTTTACTAAGTAAAATGAGGAGTGAGGTGGTTTACCATTGCCACAACTCACTGAATAGAAAAAGTATGCTTATCAGCATGCCGAGCCCTCTGAAAAGCACATATTTTCCACTCTGCAAATGACACCTTCACTTCATTCACCACAGGGTCCAACTTTATAATGAAATCCATTACTTTCAGAGGAAATAACTCTGATTAGTGTCACAGTACACCTCTGCCTCTTCTGTTTTTAAATGATTTAGTCATTTAATATGCTGACCATGTGATAAGAAACACAACTATTTATTTTAGCCCTGCAACTAACAGATTGAGTGTAAATAATTTGACTCTCCGCCTGTCAGTTATGGTCAGCTATAAAGGGTTAAGGACTGCATGAGGTGAAATGGTCAGCTCCCACCATACACTTAACAGCTTTCTTTTGATTTTTTACTTTCTCTTGCCTATATGAATATATAGGAAGGAAAGTATTGTTTTCATGTCGATTTTAACAAATACACTCTTCACCGGATCTATACGTTTTCAGACCCCCTGAACCCAAAAAACATGTTTTTAGCGATTGGTCTGTGTGTGTGTGTGTGTGTGTGTGTGTGTGAACAGAATATCTCAAGAACGGAACGTCGTACGAACTTGAAACTTGAAACTTAAGTTACATACCACTACCGGACGCGACACGAACATTTTCATCAAAATCGGTCAACCAGAAGTAGTAGTTTATTCGTATAATTTTTCAGTTTTTTGCGATTTTCTCAAAAACTGGTCCTACGATTTTTTTTAAAATCGCCTATTTTACTCAATTTTTTTATTTCTACAAGATAGGGTAGGCGCCATGTTTGCTGAAATTCTCAAATTCTCGGTGAGGCTGTTTTCACGTAAAAACGTTGTTTTTTTAAGATTACGGCTTTAATATAAATTTTAGCGCAAAAACTTATATAATAAAAGTTGTAGAGAATTTAAAAACCTACAACTTCTGTTTCAAACATTTTTTTGTATGACGCTTAGTTTAGCAGTAATTAGCAATTTTCTGATTTTTTCTCACGAAAACGTGTGAAAAATCGATTTTTTTTAAGATTTTGGCCTTAGTATGCATTTAACGACAAAAGTGTATATAATTTAATTTATAGAAAATTAAAAGATCTACAACTTTTATTTAAAGCATTTTTCTCTACAGAGCCTAGTTCAGAGAGAAAGAGTGATTTTCCGTATTTTTTAGCCAAACTGAGGTTGATTTTCATTTTGCATCATTCACTCATGATTAAAATAAGGTTATGTTTTTGAGGTTAGTTTTTTGTTTATTTCTAATATTTTATTATTAATGTTAGGTTTGTTGTTTAATTATTTGCATTGGCAAGAGAAAGTTGTGTGAGTGTTTCACACCAGATTTTTTTAAGCGAATTTTCTTATAAACTGTGCCGTCTCTCACATCCCAACAACCACCGATCTCTTTATTCCCAGACTCCATCCTCCACATTCCTAAATTAAACCCTGATACTGTACTACTTGTACGCCGGTCGGTGGTTCATGTTTTGCCCACTGTTGGCGCTGTGATGGGGTTGCTGCTCCCGATAGCTAGCACAGTGGTCACACCTCTCACAGCGCATGTACCAAGTGGCAACAAACCGGTCGTCCATTAAGTCTGGAAACGGCTGAATTACAGAAAAGTGAGCGTGACTAGGTGACCAGAATGACTTTAGTTGCTTGTTGCACCAAAAAAAACTATTCTAGGTGATATTTGAAATTTTTGTCCGCCATCTTGGATCCGCCATATTGGATTTAACTTTCTTAATTTAAATAGGATGATGGTCATATGATACATGATTTCGATCTAAAATTTCAAAATAAATTCAATGGCGGAAACCGGAAATCGATATCTTTTTTCGTTTTTGAGATATTACCATTCAACTATCCAGATCGGGGCAGAACGGCAATTCCTCCCTCCTCCGTCTTTGAGCCTACATAGACAATTAGGTAGCAAGTGAACGACTACACATAAGATTATTGAAAATAATGAGTTTTTTTATATCTCCACTCGTTCATAAATAGGAAATTATTGTCATTAAGAAATACGGAAAACAATTTAACGGCTGATTTATTATTTCTATTTATTATTTATAGAATTACTATTTATAGAATTCTAAATGAATCTGCTGGAATCCCAAGGGAATTCATTTGACTGCTCTCCTTCGGAGGCAGCGGTAAAAGGTGCTCGCTGCGTCGGCGACTCGCTCCTATTAATTAGGCAGCGGTACAGACGACCCCGCTTCGCTTTACCAGCGACTGCTCCTAATCATTTAGGCAGCGGTAAAGACGACACCCCTTCGATATTTCATTTTTGAACTACGCCGCCGGATGCCTGGCCGGGCCTATGAGGTCTGCAGACTGAGCTACTAGAAGCCGCCGGTGGCGACAACCCAACCATCAAAGAACACCGGTAACTACTCTCTCGCGCCAACTATTTTACCTTTAGACCAACCTAGTGGGTCACTGTTCTTAAAAATATTGAAAATAAGATTATAAGAAATTCAATATTTTAGTTTTCTGTACGTTTTTGTTTTCAGTAGCGACAGTTATATTAAGAGCAAATGGACAATGGGAGTTTCCTGAAGAACAAGAATCAGAAGGTGCAAATTCTGGAAGTGTAGATGAAAAATATCCATGGAGTAAGTGTCAATAAATTATTAGTTATCTTTATAACGGTATTTATGACTCATATCTCCCTCTCACTCGCTCGGCTATGGGACATCAAATCATCTGATGTCTGTACCTCTTCAGTTATACCGGGTGAGCATAAAGTCTTGCCCTGATTATAAAAATTTATTGCAGAATAACTGTTTGACATAATAATTTAAATTTGATGCTGTTACATAGGTTAGTGTTAATAGTTTTTTTTTAAGATTACTTACATTAGTAAACTTCAACGTGTGCCCCCTTGGTAGCTCGGAGAATGTCGAAGCGGTATTCCAGTTCCCGCCAGGTGTTTTGTAACATGTGTTCTGTCACAGTACCCACAGCAGCTTGTATCCTAGCCTTCAGTTCATCAACGTCAGCAACTGGTGTGGCGAAGACTCTATCCTTGATATAGCCCCAGAAAAAAAAGTCAAAGGGAGTAATGTCTGGAGAGCGGGGTGGCCAGGGTGTTGGACCATCCCTTCCAATCCACCGATCCGGAAATGTTTCATCCAGGAAATTACGCACTATCAAAGCCCAGTGAGGCGGTGCCCCATCTCGCTGGAAAATTATCCATGGTTGATATTCTTCAAACTGTGGTGCAATGAACTGTTGCAAAACATCTAAGTAAATGTTAGCGTTAATGGTGTTTTCCGTGATGAAACATTTCCGGATCGGTGGATTGGAAGGGATGGTCCAACACCCTGGCCACCCCGCTCTCCAGACATTACTCCCCGTGACTTTTTTTTCAGGGGCTATATCAAGGATAGAGTCTTCGCCACACCAGTTGCTGACGTTGACGAACTGAAGGCTAGGATACAAGCTGCTGTGGGTACTGTGACAGAACACATGTTACAAAACACCTGGCGGGAACTGGAATACCGCTTCGACATTCTCCGAGCTACCAAGGGGGCACACGTTGAAGTTTACTAATGTAAGTAATCTTAAAAAAAACCTATTAACACTAACCTATGTAACAGCATCAAATTTAAATTATTATGTCAAACAGTTATTCTGCAATAAATTTTTATAATCAGGGCAAGACTTTATGCTCACCCGGTAATAATTGGGTGATCATTTGTGATAAAAGAAAGAACTATTTTTTGTAGCTCTAGAAGTAGCAGATGGAGTACAAATAATTTAACACTCCACCTGCCTGTTATGGACATTTACAACATTATAAAAAAAAATCTGGTGTGAAACACTCACACAACTTTCTCTTGCCAATGCAAATGATTAATAATAAACCTAACATTATTAATAAAATATTAAAAATAAACAAAAACTAACCTCAAAAACATAACCTTATTTTAATCACGAGTGAATGACGCAAAATGACAATCGAACTCAGTTTGGCTTAAAAATACGGAAAATCACGCTTTCACGCTAAACTAGGCTCTGTAGAGAAAAATGCTCTAAACAAAAGTTGTAGATCTTTTAATTTTCTATAACTTTTATTAATTACACTTTTGTCGTAAAATGCATACTAAGACCGAAATGTTAAAAAAATCGATTTTTCTCACGTTTTCGTGAGAAAAAAAACAGAAAATCGCAAATTACCGCTAAACTAAGCATTATACAAAAAAATGTTTGAAACAAAAGTTGTAGGTTTTTAAATTCTCTACAACTTTTATTATATACGTTTTTGCGCTGAAATTTATATTAAAGCCGTAATCTTAAAAAAACAACGTTTTTACGTGAAAACAGCCTCACCGAGAATTTCAGCAAACATGGCGCCTACCCTATCTTGTAGAGAATAAAAAATTGAGTAAAATAGGCGATTTTAAAAAAAATCGTAGGACCAGTTTTTGAGAAAATCGCAAAAAACTGAAAAATTATACGAATAAACTACTACTTCCGGTTGACCGATTTTGATGAAAATGTTCGTGTCGCGTGCGGTAGTGGTATGTAACTTAAGTTTCAAGTTTCAAGTTCGTACGATGTTCCGTTCTTGAGATATTCTGTTCACACACACACACACAGACCAATCGCTAAAAACATGTTTTTTGGGTTCAGGGGGTCTGAAAACGTATAGATCCGGTGAAAACTCGATTTCGAAAAATCGACATGAAAACAATACTTTCCTTCCTATATATTCATATAGGCAAGAGAAAGTAAAAATGTAAATAATAAAAAGGAAAACTTCTTGAAAACGTGGATGCGTCTTGTACACCATTAAATACATATTAAAATTGTTGCCAAGAGTTTAAAAAAAAACAACTCACCTGTTAGGTCATGTTACCAACAGGATGTATCCTGTTTTAAAAGCAACTTCATAATTTATCCAATAACCAAAGTTCTCGTAGATACAAAAAAATATCATATAATTTGATTTGGCACTTAGATTAAGAACTTTATCGTACTTGTTTTGTGCTTCAGAAGCCTGTTTTAACCAATTAATTTCTTTTTATAAAATAAAACGCTTTCGAACTGTCGACATGATAAACTTATAATACTCGGACAGATAACTAATTTATAGACAACACTACAACACAATAATGAATAAAATGTGAAGAATTAAAATGAAAAGGAACGGAATGAGTTTTAACGAATTAAAATACTTTTATTTGTATAAATGTAGCCTAAAACGTAAAAACAGAATGTTGTTTAGGTCATCAGCCGAAAGGCTGGTTTGAACCTGTAGAGGTTTTACTAAGTAAAACGAGGAGTGAGGTGGTTTACCCAGCCTTCCTCACTGAGTGGAAAAGTATGCTTATCAGCATGCCGGGCCCTCTGAAAAGCACATATTTTCCACTCTGCAAATGACACCTTCACTTCATTCACCACAGGGTCTGGCTGTATAATGAAATTCATTACTTTCAGAGAGGAGATAACTCTGATTAGCGTCTTTTACACCTCTACCTCTTCTGTTCCTAAATGATTCAGTCATTTAATTGGCTGAATATGTGAAAAGAAACAGAACTATTTATTTTAGCCCTGCAACGAACAGATTGAGTGTAAATAATTTGACACTCCACCTGTCTGTTAGGGGCAAAAAACAGAATAGCCAAATCAAAACAATATTTCCTGTATCACTGGTCGCGTAATAAAATAAGGACTGTGTATTCAAATGAAGTACGTGTGTACGTGTGTTAGGATTGTAATAGAGAAACTGGGCATGCGCAGTAGATTGTTCCCCTCTTACACTGCGTGCCGGCCGCGTTGGCGATGTTGGTAACGTGCTCGCCTTTCATCACGCGGTCTGGGGTTCGAATCCCACTCGGGCATGGCATTTTTTCATACGTTACAAAAATTCATTTCATCCTTCACCGTCTGCATTAGCAGCAATTTGCAAAACAGTCGGACGTTAAACCAAAAAAAAAAAAAAAAAAAAAAAAAAAATCTTACACTTCGTCTCAAACAAAGTTCATTTCGTGATTAAACATCAGGAGTTCGGATAACTGACGGTCCACTTTATGTTATTTACAGATTTCTAACATTTTGATGCCAGACCTTGCTAAAAAAATCTGGTGTGAAACACTCACACGACTTACTCTTGCCAATTCAAATAATTAACAATAAACTTAGCAATAGTAATAAAACATTAGAAATAAACAAAAAACTAACCTCAATAAACATAACCTTATTTTAATCATGAGTGAATGACGCAAAATGACAATCGAACTCAGTTTGGCTTAGAAATACGGAAAATCACTCTTTCACGCTAAACTAGGCTCTGTAGTGAAAAATGCTAAAAAATAAAAGTTGTAGATCTTTTAATTTTCTATAAATTTAATTATATACACTTTTGTCATAAAATGAATACTAAGACCGAAATGTTAAAAAAATCGATTTTCTCACGTTTTCGTGAGAAAAAACAGAAAATCGCAAATTACCGCTAAACTAAGCGTTATACAAAAAAACGTTTGAAATAAAAGTTGCAGAATTATACATTCTCTACAACTTTTATTATATAACATTTTGCGCTAAAATGCATATTAAAGCCGCAATCTTAAAAAGAAAATGTTTTTACGTAAAAACAGCCTCAAGCAGAATTTCAGCAAACATGGCGCCTACCCTATATTGTAGAGCATAAAAAATGTAGTAAACCAGTTGATTTTAAAAAAAATCGTAGGACCAGTTTTTGAGAAAATCACAAAAAAGTGAAAAATTACACAAATAAACTACTACTTCCGGTTGACCGATTTTAATGAAAATGTTCGTGTCGGGTCCGGTAGTGGTATGTAACTTAGGTTTCAAGTTTCAGGTTCGTACGATGTTCCGTTCTTGAGATATTTTACACACACACAGACCAATCGCTAAAAACATGTTTTTTGGGTTCAGGAGGTCTGAAAACGTGTAGATCCGGTGAAAACTCGATTTCTTAAAATCGACATGAAAACAATACTTTCCTTCCTATATATTCATATAGGCAAGAAAAGGAAAAAAGGCTTATGCCGTAAAGAAAAGAAGAAGAAGAAGAAAATAATTTATTATTGTTGACGCAATCAATAATTAATCTTTTCAGGCAGGTCAGTAGTGCGAACGAGCAATTCACAATAACGACATTCTATTATTAACGTACTGATACAATGAATTGTAATTACAGAATTTGCACACTTTTCTTAAAAACAAAGACCTCTTTCGGTCCGGTTTCCGTTAAACAAATTAACTTGTTTCAATACAAAATGCAGATGTTACACAAAAATACGAAATTTCGACCACGCCCCAATAAATTTTGCAAGTAAAATTTGCTGACTTTAGACGACAGACGAAAACGGTTTTACTTTTTACTTTCTAAACGCTCTAAATTACCACTGCATCTTAAACTTCTTATTTATAAAGGTTATCTCCGGCCTGTTTGGATGTATGCCTGCCAAATATATGGAACTGCTAAGGCATCTGTAATTTCAAAAATCCAGCGATTTCAGTCAAAACTCTTACGACAAATTACAAATGCTCCCTTTTACGTTACCAAAGACTGTTTGCACAATGACCTCAATATTCCGTACGTGAACGACTTATTTCGTAAAATTTACACAAGATTCCGTATGAAATTATCACATCATAGCAACGAACTTGTACGCAACCTATACCTACCATACCTTTCCGGGAATCCCCGCAGACGTCTACACCGACGATGGAGTAGGGACATCATTTTGTAATAAGTAATTTCCGATAGTATACACGATTATCTAATCCGTCCACAGGACATTCCAGCTGGAGCCCACTATTGAGTGGTGATCTCCTCTAAGTCTTAAAGCGCATTTTATTCCATTTCTTAATCACCTCATTCAGTCGTTGTTATTATATACAGTTGTGAATTTTCCTAATAAAGTCAAAAAAAAATTTGCTGTAGAGATTTTTTTTTTGTTGATTTGGCTTACTGACGCAGTTGGTAAAAACTTGAAAATTCATGGCTGTCCATGTAGTTTAAATAATGTTTTTGTGTGTCGCTACTTGGTGAATATGGCTTTCCATTTGCACCAGAAGAAATCCCCAGAAAAATAAATAAAAATTTCATACCAGATATATGTAGTTCCAAAACATAATGGATCATCAGTCGGATATCGTCGGGATTCGAACTGAGGAAACAATTAACCCTTTATAAGGCAAAGAAAACTAGAAAACTGTAAAAGTTGTTTATTAGCTAGTTGGTTACATACTATCACTAATAAAACATAATTGTAAATAAATTTTCAAATTTTTTTCCATTTCTCCAAATTTGGGGGATGGCAATATGTTTGCCACTGCCTGTTACCATTAACCTTAGGTGGCCACTGCCCATCAATACTATGCTATTTGCAAAACTAAAATTTATTATAAGTAATGGATATATTTCAATGATAATTCGTAGTTCTAATAAAATATAATCTATTTTTCAACAAAATATAAGATACATACAAACAAATACAATACACACAGAACAAAATAAATAATACACACAGGCAGTGGCAACTACGTATATTGCCACTAACTTGGATTGGTAACAGGCATTGGCAAGCATATTGCCACCTATGAAAAACAATATTTTTATGTGCAGAATAAAACTAAATATGGCAACATTATATGTCTATCACATAAATACATAAAAACAATGTAAAATGTACAAAAATACTTACATTTTATTCACAACTGTAATCTAAATAAGGCAATAATTGAACACGTAGCCTACATGAGACACACCCAACACACATTACCTAAAACCACTGTACTAAAAAATAACAAGCCAAAACGGCGGGAAATCGGTTTATAAACAAAACCAACAGACAGCAGCACCTTACTAAACATTGTTATGAGTGGCAGAATAATATTTCTGCCTTATAACTGACTTAGAATTTTGGTGGCAATATGTTTGCCAATACCTTATAAAGGGCTAAAGGTACCTCTTCGGTGAGCAGAAGCGATTCTTAATTCCGGTGATACAAAGACAGCATGTTTCCAGGAAATTAAGATATGTTATTTCAGCGACTCCAAATCATACATTTCAGCACTCCAACTAAAATTCACCTCCGGGATTCAAACTATGACATTGTTTTATGTTAACAGGACCACAACGTCCAGAAGGTCAACGACCACCGCCTCAACAGCCACAAAGACCACAACGACCACCCATAAACCCTGGTGGACAACCACCTCCCTTTCCTCAACAACCCCCAGTCAACCCTAATCCACCCCCTACAAACCCTGGTCAACAACCAGATCCAACACAAATCGATGTCCCAAATGCACCTTCTATCATTACAACTGTCCCATGCAATTGTCCCTATGTCAACAATTTCAATCCAGTTTGCGGAACAAATGGCAAATCATATGGAAATGAAATGATCCTCAAATGTCATGCAAGATGCGGAGTCAGTAAGTACCTATCTATACTAATACAATAAAAAAGAAACGTCTGTTTGTTTGTTTGTTTGTTTGTTTGTTTGTTTGTTTGCTTTGTCACCGGCACCCCTTCTAATTAACCCTTTAACTACTGAGTTTTTACAGGAAATAAAGCTTGCACAGATTAAGTATTTTCATGAAACTTCATACTATAATGAAGCTAAATTTCATCGTTTGTCATGTATTTTTCATGTTTTTGTAACTTTTATTTTTATGTGTTTGTTACAAAATAAGTTGTAATTTAAAATCTGGAATAATGTAACAAAAATTATTTTAGTACATCTTTCGGCCAAAGGCCAAAGGCTGTCGACAGTGATAGAATTGTGTTCTATAGTTAAAGTCAATTCCTGAAAAGTTCTCTCTCATTATCCTCATTATGACTCTTCTTCATCAGATTCTACAGTCATCGGATATTCACTTAATTCTTTCGTCTATGAGCATTTTAGAAAAAATCTGGTGTGAAACACTCACACAACTTTCTCTTGCCAATGCAAATAATTAACAATAAACCTAACATTAGTATTAAAACATTAGAAATGAACAAAAACTAACCTCAAAAACATAACCTTATTTTAATCATGAGTGAATGACGCAAAATGACAATCGAACTCAGTTTGGCTTAAAAATACGGAAAATCACGCTTTCACGCTAAACTAGGCTCTGTAGAGAAAAATGCTCTAAACAAAAGTTGCAGATCTTTTAATTTTCTATAAATTTAATTATATACACTTTTGTCGTAAAATGCATACTAAGACCGAAATGTTAAAAAAATCGATTTTTCTCACGTTTTCGTGAGAAAAAAACAGAAAATCGCAAATTACCGCTAAACTAAGCGTTATACAAAAAAATGTTTGAAATAAAAGTTGTAGGTTTTTAAATTCTCTACAACTTTTATTATATAAGTTTTTGCGCTAAAATTTATATTAAAGCCGTAATCTTAAAAAAACAACGTTTTTACGTGAAAACAGCCTCAACGAGAATTTCAGCAAACATGGCGCCTACCCTATCTTGTAGAGAATAAATAATGGAGTAAACCAGGCGATTTTTAAAAAAATCGTAGGACCAGTTTTTGAGAAAATCGCAAAAAAGTGAAAAATGACACGAATAAACTACTACTTCCGGTTGACTGATTTTGATGAAAATGTTCGTGTCGCGTCCGGTAGTGGTATGTAACTTAGGTTTCAAGTTTCAAGTTCGTACGATGTTCCGTTCTTGAGATATTCTGTTCACACACACACACACACACACACACACACACACACACACACACACACACACACACACCAATCGCTAAAAACATGTTTTTTGGGTTCAGGGGGTCTGAAAACGTATAGATCCGGTGAAAACTCGATTTCTTAAAATCGACATGAAAACAATACTTTCCTTCCTATATATTCATATAGGCAAGAGAAAGTAAAAAATCAGAATAAATACTTTATTGTTTAGTTATATACGAGGGTAGGCTGATAAGTAATGCACACATGCTTGTAGAAGACGAACAAAAAGAAATAGCAAGATGGGGTAAATAACAAATTAAAGTACAAATCTTAACCTACCAAATTATCTATTTATTTTTCAATATAGTCACCGTTAAGCATTACACATTTCTCCCAACGTTTAACAAGTTTTTTCATTCCGTCACTGAAAAATTCTTCCGACTTTCCTCGAACCCAGGACGCAATAGCTGCCTTCACCTCATTGTCCGAGCTGTAATGATTACCCTTAAGGTCTCTCTTCAGTAGAGGAAAAAAATAAAAATCGCAAGGCGCAAGGTCGGGAGAATACGGAGGGTGTAAAATTGGTTGAAACTTCAGGTTTCGCAGAGCCTCTCCAGTTGCACGCGAAGTGTGTGGACGAGCATTGTCGTGTTGCAAAATTATTGGCGCCAGGTTGCCTCTAACACGACAAACTCGACGTCGGAGGTGTTTCAGAGTCTGTATATACTGAGCAGAATTTACCGTTGCCCCTCGTTCCAGATAATCAGTCACATAAACTCGGCGAGCATCCCAAAACACAGTCAAAAGAATTTTTTTTGCGGACGGTTGTGTTTTGAACTTTTTCACAACAGGAGAATGTGGATGACGATATTCAGCGCTCTGCCTTTTTTCTTCGGGATCGTAATGATGAACCCATGACTCGTCCCCCGTCACAATATTCAAAAGAAAGTCGTCTCCTTCGTCACGGTAGCGCTTCAAAAGTTGTTCACAGCATTCCAATCGACGCTGTTTATTCTCGTCTGTCAGACGGCGTGGTACCCATCGTGCACAGATTTTACGGTATCCCAATTGTTCAATAATGAAGCCAACACGTTCCTTAGATATTCCAATTTGGTTTGCGATACGCTGTTGAGTGATTCGCCGGTCATTTTGAATCAAATCATCGATGAGTTTGCGACGATTATCGTCTGAGGCAGTGATTGGTCGTCCACTGCGTGTTTTGTCAACAATTAAGGCTTTTCCAGGTTGGCAATCACGAAATTTTATTACCCAACGATTCACAGTAGACCTATCAACAGTATCGTCACAATAAACAGCCTTTAAACGACGATAAATCTCACTAGGATTCACTTTCTCAGCAGTTAAAAATTCGATAACAGCGCGTTGTTTAATTCTCGTTGACATAGCACCAGAACACGACGCCATACTTCCACTACTCAAAACAAACTGAATGAAAGCAACGCCTTCAAACTGCGCAGGCTTGTAGAGGAGAAATAGTACTTCCACATGCCACCAGGCGCGCTACTGAAGTTTATTTAGTTGTCTTCTACAAGCATGTGTGCATTACTTATCAGCCTACCCTCGTAGTTTTAGTCCAGGCTGTGAGCTCGCTCCCGTTAGCAAAATTATTCGGACTCGGTTTCTTTGCACTATCTTATTCAAAATTGGTCCCTTATAACCAATCCGCAAGAAACCACGGGCCACCGTGGTCGAGAAATTTTTTAAACAATTTTTTTTAAACAAATTGCAAAAATTGGTTTTTTGGCCGCGGACAAAATTTTTTCAGGTTTTTTGGATCATTCTGAACAATAAAAGTCCTTAGTAACTTTTCTCTATAGTTAATAGTTTTCGAGTTATAAGCAATTTAAAATTTGAAAAACGTAAAATCAACCATTTTCAATCCTCTATATCTCAGTTAAAAAACATTATTTTTTAAGTTAGAAAGTGCTTAAAGTAAAGTTTAAATATCCTTATACAAGATTCTGATGTCTTTTTTGAAATTATTTTATTGCAAAACCTTTGTTTTAAACAGTTAACAATGCGCGCGCGGCGCGTACCGCGACCACGCGCTGCATGTTGCGTCTCTCTCGCACTAACGCTGTGTATACGTACCCGATGGATTTTTCGCCGACGCTTGAAGTTATACCTAATTAATTGTTGTACGCGCCGCACGCGCATTGTTAACTGTTTAAAACAAAGGTTTTGCAATAAAATAATTTCAAAAAAGACATCAGAATCTTGTATAAGGATATTTAAACTTTACTTTAAGCACTTTCTAACTTAAAAAATAATGTTTTTTAACTGAGATATAGAGGATTGAAAATGGTTGATTTTACGTTTTTCAAATTTTAAATTGCTTATAACTCGAAAACTATTAACTATAGAGAAAAGTTACTAAGGACTTTTATTGTTCAGAATGATCCAAAAAACCTGAAAAAATTTTGTCCGCGGCCAAAAAACCAATTTTTGCAATTTGTTTAAAAAAAATTGTTTAAAAAATTTCTCGACCACGGTGGCCCGTGGTTTCTTGCGGATTGGTTATAAGGGACCAATTTTGAATAAGATAGTGCAAAGAAACCGAGTCCGAATAATTTTGCTAACGGGAGCGAGCTCACAGCCTGGACTATTTGGTAAAGAAATGTTCTCCAATTCGTTTTTTTCCAATTTAAATTGATGCAGATTTAATATATTAATAGAGTACTGTACTAACTCATTTTAAAGCCACAAGAATGCGAAACATAGTACGCCTACTTTAGTACTTCTTCTGGAAAGTTTCAACATGAGTTTACATGACAGTTGGCTCAAGCCTCGGCATGTAAGTGCCGTCGCATATACAAGACAACAGTGCTCAAAGGGTTAATCATTTACTGTGTTGCTGGCTTCAATCGTTCTCCCGGCCTTTGACGGCATAGCGACAAAGCTTTCGGCTGCGCACCGCAAAGGCCTTTACATCAAGGCCAAGCCAGTAGCCGCTTTCTATCACAGCGCTCCCGGCAGCTATATAAAGAGCGCTGCACTGACCAGAGATTGAATTCCGATCAAGACACCGAGGGATCCACTTCCACCAGACAGCATCGACAAGACGTCCACCACGGCACACGGCTGCCGGACTCCAGAGAAGATTAATCGACGACCCCGCAAGAGAGAAGATGATGCTTCCGCTCGCCGACCCGTCACCGTGAGCGGTCGACCGGACCGTCATTATAATAAAATATAATAAACTAAATATATATTCGGGTTGGTCTAGAGGTAAAGTAGTCGCCAAAATCAGCTGTTTAACAGCTGATTTTCGGAGACGAAGGATCCTGGTTCAAATCCTAGTAAAGGTAGTTACTTTTATTCGGATTTGAATGCTAGACAGTGGTTACCGGTGTACTTTGATGGTTGGGGTTCAATTAACCATACTCTCTCAGGAATGGTCGGCCTGAGTCTGTACAAGACTACACATCATCCTCATCTCATTGGGTCATGGGGTTGCTTATTGTTCTGAATTGAACAGATTGCAACGTACACATATTAGGAATTAAAAAAAAAAAAAAAAAAAAAAAAAAAATATATATATTGTAATATTACATTAACAGCTGAGATAGACTTTATAAAATATACCGGGTGCCCCACAAAGAGTTTGTTAATTAATTAATTTTTAATTAATAATAATGTAATGAAATAACTATTAATAAATTAATTTAATTTCCATTTTCCGTGAGTCATTGGAAAAATCATTATTTATTTTCTTTGCCATTATTAATTTATATTTTCAAACGCTTTCATTCACTAACAGGGAAAGTTAACACAAAGAAAAATCTCTTTAAAGGGGCAGTCAACTCAAGATTATGATTTTTTTTTAAATTTCAATTGTTTTTTGGCATTTACGAGTATTTGAAGTTTAAAATGTTCTGAATCACAAAATTTTGTTTACTTTGTTTGTATGTTGACAAAAGTTATAAAAACCATCTGTTTAAAATAAAGCTCACTAGCAAGGCGAATAAAATTATTCCTTCAACTTTTAAGTTTTCCGGATATGTGGTTTTTGCATGATTGTACATTCTTGAGAATTTAATATTTTGGTTTGTATTGGAGATACTTGGTTGATGTTTTTTTCAAATGTTCATAATTTCTTGCTCTATTATCTGTGGAATGATTATTACAAAAACCTTAATAGGGTTTAATTAAAAAGTAATTTATGAATACATAAAATAAATGTTTTTGAAAATATGGTTTTTCTTCAATAAATTTCTTGTAAGAAATAATGCATACAAGCGCATACAACAGATAATAGACAGCAATTTTCTGTATTTTGGTAGCATAAGAATCATGTTGATATCTTTCTTGGTTCCTGAGATGTTTAATTCCCCGTAAAAGCCCGCTTTTCCAACCTCACCCTTATATTAGGAGTTGTAATTAATTTTTTGACTTGGTTCAAATGGTAGATCATTACTAGTAAATTACTCTTTTATTTAAAATAAATAATGATAAATTATAGCCAGAAGTTTTCATTTTCATTTTCTGGGTTGACTACCCCCTTAAGTGGTAGTTCTCTCTCTCTCTCTCTCTCTCTCTCTCTCTCTCTCTCTCTCTCTCTCTCTCTCTCTGTTCTTTATTCTATTTAAGGAATACTATCATACTCTTTTTGAATGGAATGTACCTTATTTACTCATACTGTATTACCAGCTAAAAAAATCTGGTGTGAAACACTCACACAACTTTCTCTTGCCAATGCAGATAATTAACAATATAACCTGACAATAGTAATAAAACATTAGAAATAAACAAACTAACCTCAATAAACATAACCTAATTTTAATCATGAGTAAAAGATGCAAAATTACAATCGACCTCAGTTTGGCTTAAAAATACGAAAAATCACTCTTTCACGCTAAACTAGGCTCTGTAGAGAAAAATGCTGAAAATAACAATTGTAGATCTTTTAATTTTCTATAAATTTGATTATATACACTTTTGTCATAAAATGCGTACTACGGCCGAAATCTTTAAAAAATCGATTTTTCACACGTTTTCGTGGGAAAAAACAGAAAATCGCTAATTACCGCTAAACTAAGCGTTATACAAAAAAATGTTTGAAATAAAGTTATAGAATTTTAAATTGTCTACAACTTTTATTATATATATATACATTTTTGCGCTGAAATGCATAATAAAGCCGCAATCTTAAAAAAACTATTTTTTTACGTAAAAACAGCCTCACCAAGAATTTCAACAAACATGGCGCCTACCTTATCTTGTAGAGCATATAAAATTTAGTAAACAAGACAATTTTAAAAAAAATCGTAGGGCCAGTGTTTGAGAAAATTGCATAAAAGTGAAAAATTATACGAATAAACTACTACTTCCGGTTGACCGATTTTGATGAAAATGTTCGTGTCGGGTCCGGTAGAGGTATGTAACTTAAGTTTCAAGTTTTAAGTTCGTTCGATGTTCCATTCTTGAGATATTCTGTTTACACACACACACACACACACACACACACACACGCACACGCGCACACAGACCAATCGCTAAAAACATGTTTTTTGGGTTCAGGGGGTCTGAAAACATATAGATCCGGTGAAAACTCGATTTCGAAAATTCGACATGAAAACAATACTTTCCTTCCTATATATTCATATAGGCAAGAGAAAGTAAAAACCATTGTGTTTGGTAGCTAAAAACCCATCAAAGCTAAATTAATGATGGGTTACACTTTTCTCTAACATGGTACATGGTACATGGAAGAGATTTTTACTTTCTCTCGCCTATATGAATATATAGGAAAGAAAGTATTGTTTTCATGTCGATTTTAAGAAAACGAGTTTTCACCGGATCTATATGTTTTCAGACCCCCTGAACCCAAAAAACATGTTTTTAACGATTGGTGTGTGTGTGTGTGCGCGCGCGCGCGCGTGTGTGCGTGTGCGTGCGTGCGTGTGTGTGTGTGTGTGTGTATGTGTGTGTGTGTGTGTGTGTGTGTGTGTGTGTGTGTGTGTGTGTGTGTGTGTGTGTGTGTGTGTGTGTGTGTGTGTGTGTGTGTGTGTGCGCGACACAAACATTTTCATCAAAATCGGTCAACCGGAAGTAGTAGTTTATTCGTATAATTTTTCACTTTTTTGCGATTTTCTCAAAAACTGGTCCTACGATTTTTTTTAAAATCGCCTGGTTTACTCAATTTTTTATTCTCTACAAGATAGAGTAGGCGTCATGTTTGCTGAAATTCTGAGTAAGGCTGTTTTCACGTAAAGAAATTATTTTTTAAGATTACGGCTGTAATATCCAATTTAGCGCAACAATTTATATAATAAAAGTTGTAGAGAATTTAAAATTCTACAACTTTTATTTCAAATATTTTTTTGTATAACGCTTAGTTTAGCAGAAATTAGCAATTTTCTGATTTTTTTCTCACGAAAACGTGTGAAAAATCGATTTTTTTAAAGATTTCGGCCTTAAAATGCATTTTACGACAAACGTGTATATAATAAATTTTATAGGAAATTAAAAGATTTACAACTTTTAATTAAAGCATTTTTCTCTACAGAGCCTAGTTTAGCGTGAAAGCGTGATTTTCCGTATTTTTGAGCCAAACTGAGTTCGATTTTCATTTTGTGTCTTTCACTCATGATTAAAGGTTATGTTTATTGGGGTTAGATTTTTGTTTATTTCTAATGTTTTATTACTAATTTTAGGTTTATTGTTAAGTATTTGCACTGGCAAGAGAAAGTTGTGTGAGTGTTTCACACCAGATTTTTTTAAATTGTTTAAGAAGTAAGTAAATAAATTATTCTTTGTAATACATTTGCATTCAATTTTGTTTCAGATGTCGAAGTTCAAAAACTGGGTCCATGTTCAGCAAACAGATCTTAAGAACTATTAGCCTAATTGTTCATTTATTCATTCGTAATCCGTAAAAAACAGTTTAATACGAAATGTTTTACAAAATTTTAATTATATAAAACATAATTTATGTTGTTATCTAGTATGAATGTTTTGTAAAAACCGAACTGCCTATTTGTAACGACATATTGTTGCATTTTAATTAGTAATTTATTATTTTAATTAAATTATTTGTATTAATAAGAAATACTTTTTGTAATTATTTAAATTTGTTAATACTTTTTAATAAATACTGTTCCTTCTGTTTCCTTTTTTAAATTTTTCTTTAATTTGTATTTCTTTCCGATGTACTTTTCTAATTTGGCTCGTGTATCAAATGAGAGGCTCGCCTCTCATCATGCGGTCTTGGGTTCGAATCCCATTCAGGCACGGCATATTTTCATACGTTACAAAAAATCATTTCATCTTTCACCGTCTGCATTAGCAGTAATTGCAGAACAGTCGGACGTTAAGGGGAGTTCATACTGAAAATTCGATTCCATATTGAAATTTTTGTTTTTTATCGAATATTAATATTTGAAATTTTCTGTTTAATTTGGTATATAATTTATATGCATATGATCTCAAGATATATTTTAAATATATTTTTTACAATAGGTCTGCAGATTCGGAATTTTGGACAGTGAAATTTTCAGACATAGTTATTAATATCTGAAAATGAGATAGATGTCATTTTGTCCCTTGTTTTCTATTGGATTTGTAGGTTATGTTTTGACAGTTGTATGTTATAATATTGATTTTGCATAGTGGTTGAAAAGGGAAAAATTAATTTTTTCGGGTGTTATTTTGTGTTTATTATGTCTGAATATTATTTAGTTTCATTTGTAAACATGTAATTTCTTACAAAAGACCCATTTTGTCAGAAACCACTGAACATAATTGAATGAATTTTTTACTGTGTCTTCAGTAGATTATAGTGGTTTTGTGGATCCTCATTCAGCACTGTAAATGTGAAATTTTATGAAAAAAATTGCCCCCGTCAGAAAAAATTCATAACATTTTTAAAAGTTGTGTTATTTTAATGTCTGCGGATCAGTAACATCTTCTTATATTCATAAATAATCGCTCAAAGTTATAGCCTTCAAATATTAATAGTTACTGAGATAATGGGTCTCAAAATCTGCTAATTTAACATTGGTGAGATGCGCCGTATGAACTCCTCTTAAACAAAAACAAAAAAAAAATCGTGTATCAAATACAACTTATCTTTATGACGTACATGTATCTTACGTTAACGATTATACGAGGGTCACTATTTATAATATTTTGAGCGTTGGCAGCACTGATTGTTGTTGGGTATCATCAGCTGCAGCTGATGGTTTCATTTGAACGTTTGCCAATTTTAACTAACAATAACCTACAAAGCATTGTTTGTGTCATTTGTAGCCATTTAAAAAAAGTGTATCATTCAAAAAAAACCCACCGGGTTGGTCTAGAGGTAAAGTCGTCGCCAAAGTCAGCTGCTTAACAGCTGATTTTCGGAGACGAAGGTTCCTGGTTCAAATCCTAGTAAAGGTAGTTACTTTTATACGGATTTGAGCGCTAGACAGTGGTTACCGGTGTACTTTGATGGTTGGGGTTCAATTAACCATACAGTCTCAGGAATGGTCGGCCTGAGTCTGTACAAGACTACACCGCATTTACACGTCATACACATCATCCTCATCTCATTGGGTCATGGGGTTGCTTATTGTTCTGAATTGAACAGATTGCAACGTACACACATTAGGAATTAAAAAAAAAATTCAAAAATGGAATTGAGTCGTGAAAACTTTCGTGCAATGATTTATTACGATTTCCGACGTGGATTAACTAGACAACAGTGCACTGATCAACTTAATTCCACTTTTGGTGATGAACCCCATCCTTTGCCACTGTGAAACGCTGGTATAACGAGTTCAATCGTGGTGGTCGTTCTCTCAATGATGAATTTCGTGAAGGTCGTCGAAAGTCGGTTGTTGTTCCTGAAAACATTGACACTGTGCAAAATATGATCATCCAAGATCGTCATGTGACATATTGTGAGATTGAGACATCTTTAGGCATTACTCCCACTAGCATACGTAAAATATTGCGCGAATACAGTGGAACCTCTCTAATTCGTCTCGTTCGGGACCGAAGGAGTGACGAAATACAGAAAGTGACGAATTATGGAATTTGCTATGAACGGTTAATAAATAACATACTCGTACGTATATTAGTTCCATAAAAGTCGAATTACATAAATGAAATTTACATTAACGATAAACACAATAAGTAATTCTAAGTCCTATAACTACAGTAAATTTGTATTAGTCTACGTATCTAGTTTTATACTACTTCAGAAATTCTGTATATGGTTGTACTTACATTTTTTAATTTGTAGAAGGCACAACACAGTACACGTTACCCAATATAAAATTACAATCGAAAAAGTATACATTTGCAAAATCGATGAAACGAATCTTTAACTATGTATCACTTAACACTACAAAAAAATCACATTAAAATTTAGAAAACGTTACTTAATTACACTAATATGTTTGTATATATGTAAAATGCCAAATTTATTTCTTGAAAAAGTGGGTTATCTTCTTTTCTACCAACGAGTTCTTTTCTTTTTCCACAGCCAACTGGCGAATTTGTCGTATTACAATTAATTTTGATAACTCTGCTTTTTTCTGTCTCTCATACCATTCGATGCACTTCGTCAGCATTCCTTCTATTTCTCGATTCGTACCAATATTTTCAGGGCTTGAAACATATTCTTCGTTGCTATCTTGCTCAACAGGTGAATCTTTGTTTTGAACGTAGGCCACAATTTCTTTGTCACTTAAAATCTCATACCCAAGTTCGTTAGCATCTTGCTCTATCCATTCAACTAATTCCTCGTCGGTAATATTTTTAGTCACAGGTATACTCTGGCACACTTCTTTCAATTCTGATAAGACATTGTTTGTTTCTTTGTAAGAACGGATGCTACTAGTTTCTTCTCGGTCAGCCCACAGATTGTTCCAACAAGACTTAAGTGTTGTTTCGAAATGTTATGCCATGCTTGTGATATGTTATATATAGCATCTTTGATTGTATACTTTTTCCAAAATTCTTGAACCTGCGTTTCATTTTCGGAAAATATAAAACTCTGCAGAAATATTTTCCGATAATGAACTGGGGAGGGCTGACGAATTATAGAAGGTGGTGAATTAGAGAGTGACGAATTAGAGAGGTTTTACTGTATTTAGCTGTGAAAAAGGTGTGTTGTCGTTGGATCCCACACAATTTGACAAAAACCCAAAAAGATGCCCGTGACGATTGGTGCAAAAAAATAATTAAAAAATTCAATGTTGGTGCTTCCAAAGAGGTATATAAAATTGTAACAGGTGACGAATCATGGATATATGGGTACGAGCCAGAACGAAAACAACAGTCAGCGGTATGGGTGTTTCAAGACGAACCGAACCCAACAAAAGTTGTTCGTGCTCGGAGCACTTCAAAACAAATGGTCGCCTGTTTTTTTCAGGAAAACTGGTCATGTGGCAACAGTACCTTTGGAGGAGCGTAAAACAGTAAATTCTGAATGGTATACAACCATTTCTTTGCCATTAGTCTTTGATGAAATCAGAAAAACAAACAAAAATTGTCGGATCATCCTCAATCAAGACAACGCAAGCTCCCACACATCTCGTGAAACTACCAGCTTTTTCAACACTCAAATGATCGAATTGATGGGTCATCCGCCTTACAGTACAGATTTGGCACATAATGATTTCTTTTTGTTCCCAACTATCAAGGATAAATTGCGAGGACAACGATTTTATCGGCAGAAGAAGCTGTTGAAGCATTCAAAAACCATGTTTTGGAGGTACCCGACGCAGACTGGAAAAGATGCTATGAGAACCGGTTTCAACGCATGGAAAAGTGTATAAACCTTAAAGGGGAATATTTTGAACAGCAAGAAAGCCACTTTCAACAAAAAATAGTTTGTATTTATTCTTAGGTTCAAAATATAAATAGTGACCCTCGTATGGAGGCATTTTTTTAATTTGCCATCTATCATTTTGTTTTGATCGTCCACCAATGACATCCAGATGTCAGAAACTACAAGAAATAGTAACAAACGATTTACGGATCAATAATCTAAAAAATCAATTTTTAATAATCTAAAACAATTCTGCCCATAACAGACAGGTGGAGTGTCAAATTATTTACATTCAATCTGTTCGTTGCAGGGCTAAAATAAATAATTCTGTTTCTTATCACATGGACAGCCAATTAAATGACTGGACCATTTAAGAACAGAAAAGGTAGAGGTGTACTGTGACACTTATCAGAGTTATCTCCTCTGAAAGTAATGAATTTTATTATACAGCCAGACCCTGTGGTGAATGAAGTGAAGGTGTCACTTGCAGAGTGGAAAATATGTCCTTTTCAGAGGGCCCGGCATGCTGATAAGCATACTTTTCCACTCAGTGAGTTGTGGCAATAGTAAACCACCTCATTCCTCGTTTTACTTAAAAAAACCTCTACAGGTTCAAACCAGCTTTTTGGCTGATGACCTAAACAACAACAACAATCAAAAAAAAAAGTTAGTGGGCCTAAATTGGGATGTAAGTTTTGGTTTCAACCGAAAGTAGCCCAGAACTAAAAATTAAAAAATCAAAGTCGAAATTTGGAAACAAAAATAGAGTCATTTCATTCCTCTTAAAGGTAGATACAGAAATCACTACAGGTTTTTGCCATAAGTCAAATCTTTTTAAACCTTTTGATCTTTTTAAAAATTGCCTGTAATTTTATCTTAAATTTAAGGACAAATGTTAACCTATCGGAACTCTCTTACATGTGATTTAGACAATGAACCCCTTTACCAGGGTGCTAAAACCACAAGACGTCTACACAGACGATGGAGCAGAGACATTATAAGGTTGTTGTTGTTGTTGTTTAGGTGATAAGTCGAAAGGCTGGTTTGAACCTCTAGAGGCTTCACTAAATAGAACGAGGAGTAAGGTGGAAAAGTATGCTTATCAGCATGCCAGGGCCTCTGAAAAGTATATACTTTCTACCGTGCAAATCATACATTCACTTCATTCACCATAAGGTCTGGTTGTATAATGAAATTCATTACTCTCAGATGAGATAACTGTGACTATTATCGGTTTAATCATCATAGACATGTCCATAACAGACAGGTGGAGTGTCAAATTATTCACATTCAATCTGTTCGTTGCAGGGCTAAAATTAATAGTTCTGTTTCTTGTCACATGGTCAGCCAATTTAGTGGCTGAATCATTTTAGAACAGAAGAGGTAGTGGTGTAAAAAACACTAATCAGATTTATCTCCTCTGAAAGTAATGAATTTCACTATACAGCCAGACCCTGTGGTGAATAAAGTGAAGGTGTCATTTGCAGAGTGGAAAATATATGCTTTTCAGAAGGCCCGGCATGCTGATAAGCGTACTGTAATTGCCACTCAGTGAGTTGTGGCAATGGTAAACCACCTCACTTTTCATTTTACTTAGTAAAACCACTACAGGTTCAAACCAGCCTTTCGGCTGATGACCTAAACACAATGATTGACACCCGAGTTTGAACCCAAAGCATCTCCAAAACTATGAGTCGGATTTCAACATACTTTACATCAAAATTTAGCTCATTTTATTCTGCGTTTACCTATTAAGGTGAGAAGGTTATGAGGACCAGACTATTAAACTTTTTAAATGTTACCGACTTTTTTTCCCCCAGCCAGTTTGGCTTCTTCTTCTTCTTCTTTATCTCTCCCTTCTGCCTCTCAGCGTCGGGCCTTCTATAAACTTCTTATACTCCACTCTGTCCAAAGCCAATGCTCTCAGCCGTCCTTTGCTCTCTCCCCTTCGCCCCCCCACACCCTCAACATACTCCTCCCACTCCATCCTTGGTCTTCCCCGTCTTCTGGTTCCCTCCGGTCCAAAAATCATGTTATTTGTCCGTTTCCAGTCTTTTTTCCGTTTAACCTGTCCGTTTCTTTCTATTTTGTCTCTTTGAATACGTTTATGTTTCGCCCTGCGTGGGATATTAACCCAACGGCAAGGCTAGTTAGGTGGAGGGGCTGCCTCCTAAGGATTCCTAACAATCCTGTTTTGGAGAATTACTCCTATTTCTCACTTCATGATCCTATCCTCTTTGATCATTACTCCCTGAGACGTCAAAGATTGAGGCATGACCATCAGGTTGTGAGAATTGACTGAAGATTGGCTCCTCAGCCCCCAACACCTATCAGCTTGCTGACCCGATTTCCCGCTGGGGTTTAACCCAACCTTCCATCGAGTTGCTCAGCGTAACAGGGGCACCTCTTGTAGGTTAAAGTGTTGGAGTTGGAGTGAGAGAGGCTAAGAGCGGTCTCTTGATTAACCGCTTATTTTGATATCGATGTTGTGTACGTGACGCGTCATCACTCCCCTTTGCCAGAGCCGAAGCCCTCCCCAGGTCACTTCCCAGGGCCCCAGTTTGGCTTCAAAAAAGGAAAAAGTACTGAAGATGCGATTGAAGTCGTCTTACGCGATGTATTTGAAAACTTAAAATTGTAGTAAAAAAGTGTCAGGGCTATTTGTTGATTTCAAAAAAGCGTTTAATTTGGTGAATCACAATCTACTACTTATCAAACTAGAAGCTGCAGGAGTTAGAGGCCCAGCTCTTAATTGGTTCAGAACTTTCCTTGAAAACCGGAAGCAACAAGTCCGTGTGAAAAATTGTTTAAGTGACGAGAGGGTGGCAGGAGTTGGCGTCCCTCAGGGATCTGTCATTTCAGCAGATCTTTTCTCGTTATTTATTAACGATTTATTATTTGAACCCTTCTATGGTAGAATTACAGCTTTTGCTGATGATATTGCATTTATCTACGCAAGCGATGAATGGTCGCAAATTTACGACTTTATATCACATGATTTAGTATTGCTAAGAAAATGGTGTGAGAGAAATGCAATGGTAGTAAATGCATCAAAAACAAAAATAATTAGTTTTGACTTAGTCGGTGTCAATTTCGATCGTGATATTAAATATCACGTTTGTTCCGATCCTGTTGGATGCAGCTGCGAAGTAATTGAACAGGTAAAAGAAATAAAATATTTAGGAGTGATTCTTGATGATAGGGTCTCCTTTAGAAATCATGTAAATCAGCTACATTCTGATATCAGTAAATCAATTCGGGCATTTTATTTCTTAAGAAACCTTTGTGGCTTAAATTTAATGAGATCTTTATACTTTTCTTTGGTTCAATCGCGTCTTCAGTATGCTATTGAATTTTGGGGGGGGGGGTGCTCATGATAAACTAATAAATAAATTGTTTGTAACTCAAAAATATTTCATTAAAATATTATTATTTAAACGTCAGAGAGACAGTAGGCCTACTGTTAATGATTTTAAAAATTTACGTATCTTGCCCATTAAAAACTTATTTATTTTTAAAGTTTTAAAACTATTTTATAAAAAAAGCGGCAACAGAGGTACTGAAAACTTATATCACAGAACTAGAGGCTCAAGCCAACAACTTTTTGTAAGACCGAAAGTTAATAAATCCTTTTTTGCTAAAACTTTTGTTTTTCTAGGTCCGAAGTGTTTTAATCTGTTGCCTATTGAAATTAAAAATAGCTTAAACATGTTAATATTTGCAAGAAAGGTTAAAGATTGGCTCAATGACATAACTGAAGTTGATTCACTTGTAAGAATTGTTGGTTAGTGTTGGTGTTTTACCGTTGCTGACTTGCAGTGCTTGCTATTCAGTCTTTGTAAAAATTTACTGATCTTGGTAAACAATATAACAATAATAACTGATTTTAGTGTTAGCCATGTACAGGTGAATTATCTGCTATGAACACTGACGGCTTGGTTAATATTGTTGTTAAAAAATATAGTTAACATGCGCTGTAGGTGCCGCTACAATTTGAATTGTCATTTGTAGTGGATGACGACATTTGACTTGTGATTCATTTTTAAATTCATTTGATTTGTAATTCATTTGTAAACTTGTTTTTATGTATTTTGTTTTTTTTATATATATAACCACCGTTTACTTGAGTTGGTGGTTATTTATTCCTAGTAGATAAGATATAATTTTGCATTTGTATAAAGTGGAATAAATAAATATTATTATTATTATTATTATTATTATTATTATTATTATAATAGTCCGATATTTTTAATGTTGTTTAAAAATTGCCATATCGAGATTGGAAGCCAAAAAGACCTGGTTTTTTGGATACCGCAACAAATTTTATGTGTTTAGAAGCGTGTAACTCGATAAATATTTGACCGAAAAGTTTGAAACTTTAACGCAACATAGACAATTATATTCTTATATTTATATTTATATATTTAATTTTTATATTATATTATATATATTTTATATTATATTTTTATTTTATATTCTTACAGAGAAAGTAGGTGAAAAATTATTAATTAAAAACCAGATTTGTGGAGCAAATAACACATATTTAAGAGGGAAATTTTCCAAGTACAAATTAGCAGGACATGGAGTAAAAGCTAAATTGCTACACTTTTATAAATTCTGTGATCTTACACCGGACCATGAAATATCGCAAATAATTCCTAAAGATTAATTTCTACATAGAATTTGTAAAAGATATAAGGAAGATGGCGGGTTTGCAATTTTACCATATAAAATAGAATTAGCGGATGTAAAAATAGAAGACATAAGAAAAGATCTTTTAGAGATTCTGAAAAAAATAAACGAAGATTTCTTCTTCCTAATGGATTTAGATATTACACAGGATTTTACTGAAATTTTTACTAAACAACAAATGATCGATTATCTTGTGTTTAATTTTAATTTTGGTTTAAAGCCAAAAGGAGAGGGGAATATTATTGTAGAAAACGATAACAAAGTCGGGAAAAATTGCTTAACGTGGCTCTACGATAACGTGAGAGCAAAAATATTTATAATAAATTTGTGTGCCAGCAGATTACGTCGCCCTCGCCCGGAGTGAGCAAAACAATAGGACACCACATTATACATTTTTTAGATTGTCCGGACGAACGCTTAAAAAACACATTTAACGACTCTAGGGCAAAATTACATGGAATTACAAGATTGGAAGCCACGATATATAATTACTCGACTTATAGGGGAGAGTTCTCCGAAGATCCGGTAAACGATTGTATAAACGTAATTGATTTTTCCAGAGAATATTTTAAGAATGCGCCATTCTATTCTGTTCCTTTCTCTGCCCAATGGGAAAAGCTGTGTAGTTTATTGCATGGTAGTTGTTGTGTAATTTATAACGATTTAATGTATTATTGTTTATGGGGAAATAAGAGAACTGAAAAAATAACCGGCTACCGCGTTAAATTACCAGCGAAAGATAGACAAAAATTAATAGATTATATACTTAACGAGTTTAGTTTTAATGCACTGCCCATAAATTATGTGAAAATTACTGGAGAAAAGGAATCCGGTACGCTTAAATTGTACATCGAACACAAAGCTTACATAAAATATGGCAAAACATATTTTACTAAACATTCCACATTGTTTTCTACTTTACCTACAGATATAAATGCTTCGGAAAGAGGATTGACAGATACTGAAAACTGCAAGCCCTGTTTTATTACTAAGAGGTAGAACATTACAAATAATCTAGATATGTACAATATGCAGGAAATTAAGCCTGTAAAAAATCCTGAAATCCGTTGTTTAAAGAAGAGAGAGGAATTAGCCGAAGAAATTAGAATTTTGAAATCGAAGAGAGAATTCGAGGCAGAGCATTTATTGAATTACGAGGATGCTAAACAGGCTTTAAGAATAAAAATCAACTACGAAAATACAGTTAAGTCTCTGGTTAAAAAGGTACAAGTAAATTGGAAAGAATTACCCTTAAATACGAAATTCAATGTTTATGGATTTACAATAAATAACACTACTAAATATCATATAGTCGCTGCTTATGGCACGGAGGAAAATATAAAGCAATATAAAATGTGTTATTTCATTAAAGGACCGCTTAAAAATAAATTTATAGCTTTCGCCAATTCTAACTTAATAGAAACAGAGGGATTTTTCCCTATTCCATATGTAACACAAGGTAAAAACAGGTTAGTTATATATTATTGGTCTAAACAGGATCCATTTTTAAAATTAGACATAGGCGGATTTACGTGGTTTAAAGGACACAAATATCCAAAAATTATTGGGACGAGCGACTTTAAATTGCTAACGATACTACAGATAAAGATGCTCTAATCGATGCTGAGAAAACGTTAAGAGAAGTTGTAATGGACATGTGCACTGGAAATCGGTTGGTAACATTGTTTGACCTCATTTCTATTTCGGAGAACATTCCGATTGACGATTCAGTTGTAGTTTCTCTTGTTCGCAGTGTAGTACTCTCGCAGTCTGAGTCTAACCATCGAGAAGTTTACTATTGCGCAACGAGTGTTGCGCAATAGTAAAATTGATATTTTAGCATTTACAGTTGTCTACTAGATTTTTCCATTTGTCCGGGTATTTTGTGGAAATAAATCTTGTTAAATCTTTTGTGGTGGAATCTAGGAATTCCTTACCAAATTCCTCTATTAATTTTTCTCGCTCTTTTTCCACACAAGCGCAGCCGAATTTTAATATTTGATAAATTTTTTTATCTTCCACTGTCTAGCATTCAAATCCGTATAAAAGTAACTACCTTTACTAGGATTTGAACCAGGAACCTTCGTCTCCAAAAATCAGCTGTTAAACAGCTGATTTTGGCGACGACTTTACCTCTAGACCAACCCGGTAGGTCAAAAAAAAACATATTGTACTAAATAAATAGAACCTATTAAAATATATTCAACCTATTAAAATGGAACGAATAATTATTTCGCAAGAAGATAAATGGAATCTTTTAGAACGCTGGGATTACTAAATTTCCACCCAAACAAAACTAACAAGATTACAGTAGAGGAAATTGACTACACTACCCCATATAAGAAACTAAGCCCGGAAGATAAAAAATTTTATCGAAGATTAAAATTCGGCTGCGCTTCTGTGGAAAAAGAAAGAGAAAAATTAATAGAGGAATTTGGTAAGGAATTCCTAGATTCCACCACAAAAGATTTAACAAGATTTATTTTCACAAAATACCCGGACAAATGGGAAAATCTAGTAGACAACTGTAAATGCTAAAATATTGTAACAAGATGGAAGAAAAGACGAGATTGTTCGCGAACGTTCCAGAATTCCATTCATAAAAATAATTAAGGAATAATAAAAATAACAATACACAATAAAATCAGTTTTGTAAATGACAGTTGTAACCATAAAAGTGTGTCTATTCATAACGGGTTAACTATCATAAAGTTAACTATCATAACTATCATAAAGTTTAAGTATTGTGTACAGCTATTATGAGGGAGGCAGGTTGTTACGTTTTCTATTTACAAAAGACCTTTTGTTGACCTATTAACAATGGATTTTTCTAGCATTCATTAAGAGTTATTTTTGTACTTTATGATTTCTCTTCTTTGTTCTGGAACGATCTTTGTGAATGATTATAAAAGAAGACCCCCGAGCGCGGTCGAGTCAGTAATCGTTTGATCTTCGACGAATGTCTATGGGACGTAGGCAGGCGCGTACCGAGCATTGTGTCAGTCAACGATTGTAACACTGTCTTTGTGTGTGTATTGTGTAAAGTCTTTTTGTGAGTGTATTGTAAAGTTAAGATTAGTCTTTGTGAATTCAGTTTCTGTGTTTTGCATGTTGTGTAATGTGCAAAAGTGATTGTAAGTTATTTATTGTTAATAATTATCTATATTAAGTGAATTATCAAATCATTTATTGTACTATTTAATTATAATTAGTTTAATTATTTATTATGTAATTTTTTAGTCTAATAAATATTTGTAATTTGTAAACTTTAGTGTATTAATTATTTAATAACCTAGATCCCGAAACGGACCTTAGAAAAAAGTGTCACAATATCAATTTTAGAGGCAACTCGCCCTAAAAATCTATTGCACAATATAAACTAATCGTTCCATATTCTTGCTTTTGGTAATTTTAAGACTGTCTATTTTAATGTTAAATTTATACTTAAAATCTAAAACTGACTTTCCTGTCTTTTCCTCTATTTCCTTTTCCATGTAATAATTAGACATAAAAAAATCTTGTAGAGCATCCAATTTAAAAATATATCGTTTTTTATTCCTATACATTTTTTCTTCAATGCAAGTCACAATATAACTAGATCCCTCTTCTAGTGTTTCTAGTCTTTTGCATTTATTTATATTCGCAGGATTTCCAGTGCACATGTCCATTACAACTTCTCTTAACGTTTTCTCAGCATCGATTAGAGCATCTCTATCTGTAGTATCGTTTAGCAATTTAAAGTCGCTCGTCCCAATAATTTTTGGATATTTGTGTCCTTTAAACCACGTAAATCCGCCTATGTCTAATTTTAAAAATGGATCCTGTTTAGACCAATAATATAATATAACTAACCTGTTTTTACCTTGTGTTATATATGGAATAGGGAAAAATCCTTCTGTCTCTATTAAGTTAGAATTGGCGAAAGCTATAAATTTATTTTTAAGCGGTCCTTTAATGTAACACATTTTATATTGCTCTTTATTTTCCTCCGTGCCATAAGCAGCGACTATATGATATTTAGTAGTGTTATTTATTGTAAATCCATAAACATCGAATTTCGTATTTAAGGGTAATTCTTCCCAATTTACTTGTACCTTTTTAACCAGATACAAATTTATTATATATTTTTGCTCTTACGTTATCGTAGAGCCACGTTAAGCAATTTTTCCCTACTGTGTTATCGTTTTCTACAATAATATTCCCCTATCCTTTTTGCTTTAAACCAAAATTAAAATTAAACACAAGATAATCGATCATTTGTTGTTTAGTAAAAATTCCAGTAAAATCCTGTGTAATATCTAAATCTATTAGGAAGAAGAAATCTTCGTTTATTTTTTTCAGAATCTCTGGAAGATCTCCCTTATGTCTTCTATTTTTACATCCACTAATTCTATTTTATATGGTAAAATTGCAAACTCCCCATCTTCCTTATATCTTTTACAAATTCTATGTAGAAATTAATCTTTAGGAATTATTTGCGATATTTCATGGTCCGGTGTAAGATCACAGAATTTATAAAAGTTTGGCAATTTAGCTTTTACTCCATGTCCTGCTAATTTGTACTTGGAAAATTTCCCTCTTAAATATGTGTTATTTGCTCCACAAATCTGTTTTTTAATTAATAATTTTTCACCTACTTTCTCTGTATCTTCCATTCCGAGAACTTTAAGTACTAAAACGTTATCGCAAAAAGGTTCGGGTAATGGCTCAAACAAATTTTTAGTGTTTTCTTTGTAACCTTTTGTGTAAACTATATCGCCTATATCTGTAATAAGATTTCTTATATTCTCTATGCAAAACCTGTCCAATAGAGATTCTGGTGTAATTTTCTTAATAATTATTTCTTCCAAATAATGCTTCGACTGCTGTGTTGCATGTCTCTGGAATTTCCAATTTCTCCTGTTTCTTCGCTTCCTTGGCACTCGCTGCTTTCGCTTCCGCTCTTTCCTGTATAAATAACCTGTCTTATCTCTGCCGCTGGGATAATTAATTCTCTAAACTTTTTTATTTGCATTCTTTTTTATTATAAAACTATTTATTTTTCAAAACAAGGGATGTCATTTTTCCAACTACCATGTATCTAATGTGTTTTGCATATTAATCTGAAATTGTAGGCATTAAGAAAAGTGGCTGTTATTTTTAAATTATAGGGGTAGTCGAAAAAGTGGTTGCTATTTTAAGATAAAAGGGGGTAGTTGAAAAATAAAATCGATCTCTAGTGGAATTTATGTAGGAAATAGTTTCAACTACTTTCGATGATATCCATCCCCTAAATCTTACCTTTCTGATTATATCTCTGAATTTATAAGTACAGGACCTAAGAGCTATGCTTGCAAGACAGCTAAAGGTAGGCCTAATGGCAATTGTAAGATTAAAGGATTCACGCTTAACCATTAGAATAGTGAAAATTAAAATATAAACACTATGAGGAAAGTATTAGAAGGTTCTGATTATAATCAGATAGTTAGGCCGAGTAGATACCAAAAGCAACCGGTGATAGCAACGCAACAGCAACTCAACTCGGTCAACTGTAGGTTTACACTGCGTGTACATACAAAAGAAACCCAAGTTGACAAGTTGTCCAGTCACTTGTACCGATGTCTTCGTCCGAGGAGGATTTTTTTTTTTTTTTTGGTTTAACGTCCGACTGTTTTGCAAATTGCTGCTAATGCAGACGGTGAAGGATGAAATGAATTTTTTGTATCGTATGAAAAAATGCCATGCCCGAGTGGGATTCGAACCCAAGACCGCGTGATGAGAGGCGAGCACGTTACCAACATCGCCAACGCGGCCGGCGTCCGAGGAGGAGACAGTTCTTCTATATGTGCTTAGAAAAAAGAAGAAAAAAAAACCTTACATAGACGATTTAGTGTGCATTCATATAATGGCAGCAATGTATAATGGTGCAAACTTAATATTTTCTTGTTGTTCAGCAGCCATATTTACGTACGGTCTGCACTTCCCAAGAGCAACTGCGCAACTGTCAACCCGAGTTTACAGCATGTCGTGACTTGAGTTGCCTGCGTTGACCGTTGAATCACAGTCGCTTTGGTATACACAGGCCCATTAAACTGCGTCTGTTATTCATAGGCAACTCAAGTTGCCGTTGCGTTGTCGTTGCGTTGCAATCACCGGTTGCTTTTGGTATGTACTCGGCCTTAGAGATGTTAAGACTAAGAAACTAGTTAATAAAGCAATTACCAAGAAATTCCAGTTTGACTATGATGAGAGAGAGAGGTATATTGGAAGAAGAAGATGGAATACCATATGGATATTAGGTATTAAAAGATAACTGATTTTTTAAAGGGCTTCGGCTCTTTGAAAATGATTTCAGTGGTGATTGAGATTGGCGCGTATATTGAGATACGCGCCAAGTTATTTCTCATCTTTGTATTTCGATCTAGTGGATGGTCCTTATTTTGATTTAAGAGGTCCTTTCAATTGTGTTTAGTCGTGTACGAGAGTAAAAGTGGTCCTTATTTTGAAATAAGAGCATGTTTTTGAAAAAGTCATGCTTATTTTGATTTAAGAGACGGTCCTTATTTTGATTTAAGAGGTGATTTTGAAAAAAGTGGTTCTTATTTTGATTTAAGACGCGGCCCCTTATTTTGATTTAAGGGGTGATTTTGAAAAGTGGTTCTTATTTTGATTTTAGAGTTGGTTTGATTTCATAAAAAGTGGTCCTTATTTTGATTTAAGAGGTGTTTGTCCTCAACGTACCCATATACTACTCACACACACACACACACACACACAGAACAATCGCTAAAACCATGTTTTTTGGGTTCAGGGGGTCTGAAAACGTGTAGATCCGGAGAAAACTCGATTTCGAAAAATCGACATGAAAACAATACTTTCCTTCCTATATTATATTCATATAGGCAAGAGAAAGTAAAAATTCAAAATAAGATTTTTCTTTAATTTAATTTTGTAGCTAAGACAAATAAATTCTTATAATTTGTTTTTTTAAACTCACTGTACCCTACAAAAATTAAAAACCATATTAAAAATCAGTTGTAAAACACTCACACGACTTTCTTTTAGTACAGTCGCTCTCAAAGTACAGTCTCGTCTTAAATTAACTGATAGTCACCAAGATTATCGATAAAACAATATTGGTTTTTCATTTCTTTATAAAAAATAACCTGCCCATAACAGACAGGTGGAGTGTCAAATTATTTACACTTAATCTGTTCGTTGCAGGACTAAAATAAATCGTTGTGTTTCTTATCACATGGTCAGCCAATTAAATGACTGAATCATTTAAGAACAGAAGAGGTAGAGGTGTAAAAGACACTAGTCAGAGTTATGTCGTCTGAAAGTAATGAATTTCATTATACAGCCAGAGCCTGTGGTGAATGAAGTGAAGGTGTCATTTGCAGAGTGAAAAATATGTGCTTTTCAGAGGGCTCGGCATGCTGATAAGCGTAATTTTTCACTGAGTGAGTTGTGGCAATGGTAAACCACCTCACTCCTCGTTTTACTTAGTAAAACCTCTACACGTTCAAACCAGCCTAATAAGATTGATGACCTAAAAAACAACAACAAATAATAACATCCGGTTTATGTCGACAAATCGATTTATGAGCCTTCAAGGAAAATCCAGTAACAGTTCCATCTGTCCACCTACATGTAGAGCAATATTTCTTTCATTTACTTTGCCATAAAATTTATGACTTGTCACATAAAAAATGTAATTCGTTTTACGAAACGATTGATATAATGTATGGGATAATAAGTCTTAATTAAGTTAGTGAAATAAAAATAGGTATTTTGCAAGCCAGGAAAAACCGGAGAGATTTACTGAGTTCAGGTTGTAATGTACCGGGTGTTTGGAAAAGAACTCCCTCCTAGTTTCAATGCGTCGTAAAATCTGTACAAAGCGACATACACTATTGTAGTTTGTGGTGTTTGATTCATCAACTGTCCAAGTTTTGCTCTCATGCAGTTGGCAGGCCTGCTTGACCTTGAGACGCAGCAATGCTTAGTTCAGTTCAGTGCACTGGCTACTCCAAAACAGAAAGCGCAGTGTGTTATTTGGCTTGTTCAAACAGAGTCTGTTATAACAGAGCAATGTAATTTTAGACGTGAGTATGGCGGTGAACCACCAACAGCAAAAACTATCCGTCATTGGTTAAAGTCTTTTAAGGAAACTGGTAGTGTTTTAAAAGCGAAATCCCAGGTAGAACGAGAACTTCTGAAGATGTTGTTGAACAGATCCGTGTTTCGTCCTTCTTTCTTTCGTCTGAGTATGTCTTTCCCCAAATAGACGATATTGAGGCAGAAAAAGGGCTAGTGTTTTTCCAACAAGATGGTGCCCCACCTCATTACAGTAAGCAAGTGCGCGCGGCTCTTTATACTCGCTTTCCGGGAAGGTGGATTGGCAGGTCTGGCTCAATCGCTTGGCCACCACGAAGCCCAGACTTAACCCCACTGGATTTTTTCTTTTGGGGCCCCATAAAAATTTAGTGTATGGTGAAAAGATCCAAAACATCAATCATTTACGGGAAAGAATCGTCGCGGCGGTGGGGACATTTACACCTGTTATGTTGCTGAATACGTGGAGAGAGGTGAAATATTGTCTCGACGTGGGCAGAGCTACAAATGGATCCCATGTTGAAGTCTACTAACATTAAACAAAACTTGAAGGTACACTCTTTAATTGTATGTACACGTTGATATAGTTTTTAATTAATTTCACCCATAAATTTTTACTTAAAACAAGGGAATTCTTTTCCAAACAATCGGTATTATAATTTATTTATAAATATTGCAAGGGCTTCGCCTTGTCGTTGCTACCATGAGTTCCTATTTTTAACCATTATTTACATGCAAATTTTTTTTTGTAATTCCTAATCTGTTCAATTCAGAACAATAAACAACCCCATGACCCAATGAGATGAGGATGATGTGTATGACGTGTAAATGAGGTGTAGTCTTGTTCAGACTCAGGTAGACCATTCCTGAGTGAGTACGGTTAATTGAACCCCAACCATCAAAACACACCGGTAACCACTGTCTAGCATTCAAATCCGTATAAAAGTAACTACTTTTACTAGGATTTGAACCAGGTACCTCTTGTGTACTTCACTAATTTACTACCCCCATCCATCAAAAAACACCGGTAACCACTGTCTAGCATTCAAATCCGTATAAAAGTAACTACTTTTACTAGGATTTGAAACAGTACCTCTTGCGTACTTCACTAATTTTAAGGGAGTTGAACGATCCTATACCACCGAAGTTAAAATGTCAAAATTTAGGTGAAGTTTTCTGAAGCTGGGTAGGAGGTAAAGAAGTGAAATTTTTTTTTGGAGATTACTGTGTATATTGACAAACTACTCTTTTTTTATTCCTAATTTGTGTACGTTGCAATCTGTTCAATTGAGAACAATAAGCAACCCCATAACCCAATGAGATGAGGATGATATGTATGACGTGTAAATGAGGTGTAGTCTTGTACAGACACACTCACTGAGTATGGTTAATTGAACCCCAACCATCAAAGTACACCCACAACCACTGTCTGGCATTCAAATCCGTATAAAAGTAACTACTTTTACTACGATTTGAACCAGGAACCTTCGTCTCTGAAAATCAGCTTTTAAACAGCTGATTTTGGCGACGACTTTACCTCTAGACCAACCCGCTGAGTAACATGCAATTGAATCACTATAACAAACCACGTAAAGTCCAGCCTCTCTTAGTTTGCTCCTAATATAAACAAATAATGACGTCACTGAGCATGCGCATTATATCTAAATGTGTACACCCTGATTAAAAAGTAACAACTAAATACTTTCAAAAGTATTAAAATACAAAATACTTTTAAAAGTATTTTTCTAAATTAAATTGTTAGGCCTACATCATATCACGACTGATGTTTTTAGTACTTTAAGTACTTATAATTAAAAAAATAGATAACTTAATAGGAATACGACATCCATAAAGTCACGCACTCTAGCGTGCACCCTGTAGTATAGTTCAGCCGCTCTAAGTTTGCTCCTACTGTCAACAAACCAAAACCAGCTACTACAGGGTGCACGCTAGAGTCCGTGACTTTATGGATGTCGTATTCCTATTAAGATAACTACGAGGGTAGGCTGATAAGTAATGCACACATGCTTGTAGAAGACAACTAAATAAACTTCAGTAGCGCGCCTGGTGGCATGTGGAAGTACTATTTCTCCTCTACAAGCCTGCGCAGTTTGAAGGCGTTGCTTTCATTCAGTTTGTTTTGAGTAGTGGAAGTATGGCGTCGTGTTATGGTGCTATGTCAACGAGAATTAAACAACGCGCTGTTATCGAATTTTTAACTGCTGAGAAAGTGAATCCTAGTGAGATTTATCGTCGTTTAAAGGCTGTTTATTGTGACGATACTGTTGATAGGTCTACTGTGAATCGTTGGGTAATAAAATTTCGTGATTGCCAACCTGGAAAAGCCTTAATTGTTGACAAAACACGCAGTGGACGACCAATCACTGCCTCAGACGATAATCGTCGCAAACTCATCGATGATTTGATTCAAAATGACCGGCGAATCACTCAACAGCGTATCGCAAACCAAATTGGAATATCTAAGGAACGTGTTGGCTTCATTATTGAACAATTGGGATACCGTAAAATCTGTGCACGATGGGTACCACGCCGTCTGACAGACGAGAATAAACAGCGTCGATTGGAATGCTGTGAACAACTTTTGAAGCGCTACCGTGACGAAGGAGACGACTTTCTTTTGAATATTGTGACGGGGGACGAGTCATGGGTTCATCATTACGATCCCGAAGAAAAAAGGCAGAGCGCTGAATATCGTCATCCACATTCTCCTGTTGTGAAAAAGTTCAAAACACAACCGTCCGCAAAAAAAATTCTTTTGACTGTGTTTTGGGATGCTCGCCGAGTTTATGTGACTGATTATCTGGAACGAGGGGCAACGGTAAATTCTGCTCAGTATATACAGACTCTGAAACACCTCCGACGTCGAGTTTGTCGTGTTAGAGGCAACCTGGCGCCAATAATTTTGCAACACGACAATGCTCGTCCACACACTTCGCGTGCAACTGGAGAGGCTCTGAGAAACCTGAAGTTTCAACCAATTTTACACCCTCCGTATTCTCCCGACCTTGCGCCTTGCGATTTTTATTTTTTTCCTCTACTGAAGAGAGACCTTAAGGGTAATCATTACAGCTCGGACAATGAGGTGAAGGCAGCTATTGCGTCCTGGGTTCGAGGAAAGTCGGAAGAATTTTTCAGTGACGGAATGAAAAAACTTGTTAAACGTTGGGAGAAATGTGTAATGCTTAACGGTGACTATATTGAAAAATAAATAGATAATTTGGTAGGTTAAGATTTGTACTTTAATTTGTTATTTACCCCATCTTGCTATTTCTTTTTGTTCGTCTTCTACAAGCATGTGTGCATTACTTATCAGCCTACCCTCGTATCTTTTAAATTATAAGTACTTAAAGTACTAAAAACATCAGTCGTGATATGATGTAGGCCTAACAATTTAATTTAGAAAAATACTTTTAAAAGTATTTTGTATTTTAATACTTTTGAAAGTATTTAGTTGTTACTTTTTAATCAGGGTGTACACATTTAGATATAATGCGCATGCTCAGTGACGTCATTATTTGTTTACATTAGGAGCAAACTTAGAGAGGCTGGAGTGTACACGAATGTGGTACCGATTTGAGTTAAAGAAATTTCGAAATAAAGAACAACAAAACTATAGAATTTTGATCAGTTTTTAAAGATAATGTTAAACATTTAAAAAAAAAAAATCTGTTGTGAAACACTCACACGACTTTCTCTTGCCAATGCAAATAATGACCAATATAACCTAACATTAGTAATAAAATGTTAGAAACAAGCAAACTAACCTCAAAAAACATAACCTAATTTAATCATGAGTGAATGATGTAAAATGAAAACCAACCTTAGTTTTGCTTAATAATACAGAAAATCACTTTCACCCTAAACTAGGCTCTGTAGAGAAAAACGCTTAAGTAGAAGTTGTAGATCTTTTAATTTCCTGCAAATTTTATTATACATTAAGGCCATATCTTAGAATTATCCATTTTTTACAGATTTCCATAAAAAAATCAGAAAATCACTAATTAAAGCTAAACTACGCTCTGCAGAAAATATGCTTGAAACAACCGTTGAAGATGTCTTAATTTTCTATAACTTTTATTATGTACTCTTTTGTCGTAAAATTCGTACTAAGGCCGCAATCTTAAAGATCACAAGTTTTTACAGATTTTACCGAAAAAATTTAGAAAATCACTAATTCCTGCTAAACTAAGCGTTGTACACAATTATATTTGCAATGAAAGTTAGAGATTTTAAAATGTTCTACAAATTTAATTATATACAAGGTCTGGCTGTTAAATAACGAGACTGACGTTGTAAAAAATGTTATTTTAATTTTATACATAATCACTGTCACCTTCAATATACACTCATTCTTTATCCCTACAACGCTCCATGCGAATTTTTCATTGTTGGAAACAGTGCTGGAGGTCATCTTCTGTCAGCTTCTACAGGACATATGACGCTTCCTCTTTAACAGGTTCCACAGACTCAAATCTAGTCCCTTTTAATGTAGATTTCACCATAGGGAACAGGTATAAGTCACATGGTGCTATATCTGGTGAATAAGGTGGATGTTCTAACACTGAGATGCTGTACTTGGCTAGGAACCTCTTGACAGATAACGCAGAATGAGCTGGCGCATTGTATTGGTGGAGAACCCATAATTTGTCCTTCCACATTTCGGGGTGTTTTTCCTTACACTTTGACGTAGTTTAGAAAGTACCTCAAGGTAGTAATATTGATTAATTGTTTGACCTTTAGGAACCCAGTGAAGGTACACAATCCCAAGGATATATAAAAAAAAATTATCATTGTTTTAAATTTTGACTTGCTCATTCAAGCTTTTTTGGCTCTCGGTGAAGTTCGGCTCTTCCAGTGCATATATTGGCGCTTCGTTTCCGGGTTATAAGTAAAAAATCGCGTTTTATCACATGTTATTATCTTCTACTTGTTCCCTAAGATGAAATCTGCATTAAAAGGGACAAGATTTGAGTCTGTGGAAGCTGTAAAAGAGAAAGCGACACGCGTCTTGAAGGAGCTGACAAAAGATGACTTCCAGCTCTGTTTCCAACAAAAATTCGCATGGAGCGTTGTAGGAACAGAGAAGGAATGTAGTTTCATAACTTTAGCGTTTGTTTTATATTGCGATATCAGGATAAGAAGAAAAAATCTGGTGTGAAACACTCACACAACTTTCTCTTGCCAATGCAAATAATTTACAATATAATTTAACATTAGCAATAAAATATTAGAAATAAACATAAAACTAACCTCAATAAACATAACCTTATTTTAATCATGAGTGAAACACTCAAAATGAAAATCAACCTCAGTCTGGCTTAAAAATACGGAAAATCGCTCATTCACGCTAAACTAGACAGTGTACAAAAAAATACTTAAAATAAAAGTTGTAGATCTCTTAATTTTCTATAAATTTTATTTTATACACTTTTGTCGTAAAATGCATACTAAGGCCAAAATCTTAAAAAAATCGATTTTTCACACGTTTTCGTGAGAAAAAATCAGAAAATCGCTAATTACTGCTAAACTAAGCGTCATACAAAAAAATGTTTGCAACAGAAGTTGTAGGTTTTTAAATTTTCTACAACTTTTATTATATAACATTTTGCGCTAAAATGCATATTAAAGCCGCAATCTTAAAAAGAATATGTTTTTACGTAAAAACAGCCTCACGCAGAATTTCAGCAAACATGGCGCCTACCCTATCTTGTAGAGAATAAAAAATTGAATAAACCAGGCGATTTTTAAAAAAATCGTAGGACCAGTTTTTGAGAAAAACGCAAAAAACTGAAAAATTATACGAATAAACTACTACTTCCGGTTGACCGATTTTGATGAAAATGTTCGTGTCGCGTCCGGTAGTGGTATGTAACTTAAGTTTCAAGTTTCAAGTTCGTACGATGTTCCGTTCTTGAGATATTCTGTTCACACACACACACACGCGCGCGCGCGCGCGCGCACACACACACAGACCAATCGCTAAAAACATGTTTTTTGGGTTCAGGGGGTCTGAAAACGTATAGATCCGGTGAAAACTCGATTTCGAAAAATCGACATGAAAACAATACTTTCCTTCCTATATTCATATAGGCAAGAGAAAGTAAAAAGAGCCGGGTTTTTTGTTGCTGCAACAGATTGGATACATTTAGAGGCTTACAACTTAAAAACAAATGTTTTAAATGTTCGTTGCAGGGCTAAAATAAATAGTTGTGTTTCTTATCACATGGTCACCCAATTAAATGACTGAATCATTTAAGGACAGAAGAGGTAAAGGTGTACTGTGACACTAATCAGAGTTATCTCCTCTGAAAGTAATGAATTTCATTATACAGCAGACCCTGTGATGAATGAAGTGAAGGTGTCATTTACAGAGTGGAAAATATGTGCTTTTCAGAGGGCCCGGCATGCTGATAAGCGTACTTTTCCACTCAGTGAGGAAGGCAATGGTAAACCACCTCACTCCTCGTTTTACTTAGTAAAACCTCTAGAGGTTCAAACCAGCCTACATACAGGGTGATCACCTAAACAACAAAAACTTAATACCTAGAATAAAATTAATAGAACGAGTGCAAATAATTTAACACTCCACCTGCCTGTTATGAGCAATAAATCTTAGTTAATTAATTAATTTTGTCAATAAATAAATTAATATAAGTTGAAGGAAATATGTTGGTCTAGGAGAAACGTCGTCGCCCCGAGTCAGCTGTTTAAAAGCTGATTTTTGGAGGCGAAAGTTCCTGGTTCAAATCCTAGTAAAGGTAGTTACTTTTATATGGGTTTGAATGCTAGACAGTGGTTACCGGTGTACTTTGATGGTTCAGTTTCAATTAACCATACGCTTTCAGGAATGATCGACCTGAGTCAGTACAAGACTACACCTCATTTACACGTCATACATATCATCCTCATCTCATTGGGTCATGGGGTTGCTTATTGTTCTAAATTGAACAGATTGCAACTTACACAGATTGTTGTTGTTTAGGTCAACAGCCGAAAGGCTGGTTTCAACCTCTAGAGGTTTTACTAAGTAAAAACGAGAAGAAAGGAGATTTACCATTGCCTTCCTCACTGAGTTGAAAGAGTATGCTTATCAGCATGCCAGGCCCTCCGAGAAGCACTCACTTTCCACCCTACAAAAATGACACCTTCACTTCATTCACCACAGGGTCTGGCTGCATAGTGAAATTCATTACTCTTAGAGGAGATAACTCTGATTAGTGTCACAGTACACCTCTACCTCTTCTGTTCTTAAATAGTTCAGTCATATAGGTGGCTGACTATGTGATAAGAAACACAACTATTTTTTTTAGCCCTGGACCAAACAGTGCAATTAAAATAACACTCCACCTGCCCGTTTTGGGCATGTACACACATTAGCAATACTAAAAAAAATCTGGTGTGAAACACTCACACAACTTTCTCTTGCCAATGCATAATAATTAACAATAAACTTAACATCATTAATAAAACATTATAAATAAACAAAAAACTAACTTTAACAACATAACCTAATTTTAATCATGAGTGAAAAACGCAAAATGAAAATCGAACTCAGTTTGGCTTTAAAATACGGAAAATCACTCTTTCCTGCTAAACTAGGCTCTGTAGAGAAAAATGCTTTGAATAAAAGTTGTAGATCTTTTATTTTCCTATAAAATTAATTAAATACACTTTTGTCGTAAAATGCATTCTTAGGCCGAAATCTTAAAAAAATCGATTTTTCACACGTTTTCGTGAGAAAAAATTGAAAATCGCTAATTACTGCTAAACTAAGCGTTATACAAAAAAATGTTCTAAATAAAAGTTGTAGAATTTTAAATTCTCTACAATTTTTATTATATAAATTTTTGCGTTAAATTGCGTATTAAAGCCGTAATCTTAAAAAAACTATGTTTTTAGTAAAAACAGCCTCACGCAGAATTTCAGCAAACATGGCGCCTACCCTATCTTGTAGAGAATAAAAAATTGAGTAAATGAGGCGATTTTTAGAAAAATCGTAGTACCAGTTTTTGAGAAAATCGCAAAAAAGTGAAAAATTATACGAATAAACTACTACTTCCGTTTGACCGATTTTGATGAAAATGTTCGTGTCGGGTTCGGTAGTGGTATGTAACTTAAGTTTCAAGTTTTAAGTTCGTACGATGTTCTGTTCTTGAGATATTTTGTATACACACACACAGACACACACACAGACAAATCGCTAAAAATATGTTTTTTGGGTTCAGGGGGTCTGAAAACATATAGATTCGGTGAAAACTCGATTTCGAAAAATGGACATGAAAACAATACTTTCCTTCCTATGTATTCATATAGGCAAGAGAAAGTAAAAATTAATTAATATAATCAGATCCCGAAAGAACTTAAACTTTGGTATTAGAATACGAAATATTTGATTTACATAGCGATAATTATGTACAATTAAAATATCCTACATAAATTAATTAAAATAATTTAATTAATCCATTGAACTCAAAACCTGTGATTCCCAATGATGATAAACAAACAATTAACGTCCTTGCCCTTCAAAGCTTTTTTAACAATCCTACCATTAGCAAACGAAATCTACCGCATTAAGTTATTAGCAAATAAATATTAAAAATTACTAAACAATTTCCTTTCTTCTTCTTCTTCTTTCGTCTTGTGTATATTATTTTCAAGGTCATGAGTCACGAACCATGTTCTATGTACTTGTGAAACAATATAAATATACAAACAGGAACAGTTTACGAATTACACAGGTTGCGGCAACGTTATCCGTTTAGTATAGTAACTGGTAACCATCCATCCACCTGCGAACCAATCGACGACTGCCATTTTTTTTTTCATTGTTGCTTGTGAAAAAAGAAGTTCCACCACCTTCAAAGTACTTTGTTAACAGTGTAAAAGAACGAAACTTTTTCTAACAGTTCATTTGAGTGGTACAGTGTGTGCACATCAATATGATCACGCATTTGATTGTGCTTTTATTTCTAATCACAGGTAAGAAGTTTTAATTTGATTTTTTATTTTAGTTTATTTATTACCATAAATTTCTTCAAAATTACTGCTATACAAATCATTATTTAAACCAGTTTGGATTAAGGGGAGATTGTACTTTGTATACCACCAATGTTAAATTTACTATTTTTATTTATTTATTTACAACAATATAAAGGCTAACAGAACTTATCCATATAAGCCTTTTTTTTATTCCCAATATGTGTACGTTGCAATCAGTTCAATTCAGAACAATAAGCAACCCCATGACCCAATGAGATGAGGATGATGTGTATGACTTGAAAATGAGGTGTAGTCTTGTACTGACTCAGGTCGATCATTCCTGAAAGCGTATGGTTAATTGAACCCCAACCATCAAAGTACACCGGTAACCACTGTCTAGTATTCAAATCCGTATAAAAGTAACTAACTTTGCTAGGATTTAAACCAGGAACCTTCGTCTCCGAAAATCAGCTGTTAAACAGCTTATTTTGGCGACGACTTTACCTCTAGACCAACCCGGTGGGTATACAGTAAAATCTCTCTATAGCGGAATTGAAGGGACCATGACATACCGCCGCTTTAAAGAGAGTTCCGTTATAGAGAAAGCGAGTAATTAACGGTGGGAGGGAAGTTAAAGTACTAATTTTTCTGTACAAAATAACTTAGATACGTATGTAAATGGTGCATGGAATAAATTTTTGAAAAACTACTGAATAGATAACTTTATGATGAATGTTTAATACAGTAGATTACTTCAATACAGTGAGATATTTAAATTAATTACATAAAGTGTAGATTATTAACTTAACAAGAAATTTGGATACAAACTGGTTTTATTAGATGTTGTGTTACTAATGTTTAACAATAGAATTTCACTTTTCGTATTGAACGTTTTTCAATAATCATTCATACAGTACATACCGTAATAGATAGCCTAAAATTAATTAGCACTGAAACTCGTTTTTCACTGAACAGTAATAAACATAGGATACATACAATTAAAATCTCCTAAAACATAGTCTACTCGAACACAAAAAAATACACAGTAGGCCTACAGTATATATTTTTTCGTTATTAAGGAAACAATGACTGTGAAGTACATTTAATTTCGTAAAATAAGTTGTAAATTTTGTTTCGTTTTCAATTCATAAAACATGTCTTCAATCTCTTTTTCAATGTTTAAAACTTGTAAATTTTCATTTACATATTGGCAATGACAGTACGTGGAAACAACAAGAGTAGCGTCTAGTGCTTGTTTACTTGAAGGGACAACATTTTTATTTCCATTTCATCGTCATCTTCACTTTCTTGCTCGTTGTTTTGGGCTAAGACATTTTCGATTATCTCATCATCGCCAACATCTGCTGAAGTGGCTAAGTCATTGTCTGCCCCTACATAGGCGTCTAAATCCATATCCCGAAGATATTGTTTTGCCGCTATAGAGAGATTTTTGTGCCGCTATAACGAGAGTTAAATACATTATCGTAGTATACGAAAGGGTCGGGGTCGGCAAATAATGCCGCTAAAGAGAGATTTCCGCTATATAGAGTTCCGCAATTGAGAGATTTTACTGTATAAGCCTTATTGACATAAAAAAATTTACATGTTTACTAAACAATCTTTGCTTATAACTATTTTATTTACGTAATATACATGTTAATACACTTTTTGACTCTTTTTCTTATAAAAATAAAATAATGTTTCAATAAAATTACTTACTATAATAACAAATTAATAAGAAAAAAAAACAAAAATTCCCACAAAAAATAGTTCAGTAAAACTTGATCAAAAATAATATTATTAATCAATAAATTAAAAATCTGGTGTGAAACACTCACACAACTTTCTATTGCCAATGCAAATAATTAACAATAAACCTAACATTAGTATTAAAACATTAGACATAAACAAAAAACTAACCTCAAAAAACATTAGTGAAATACACAAAATTAAAATCTACCTCAGTTTGGCTTAAAAATACGGAAAATCGCTCATTCACGCTAAACTACACTGTAAAAAAAAATACTTAAAATAAAAGTTGTAGATCTCTTAATTTTCTATTAATTTTATTTTATACACTTTTGTCGTAAAATGCATTCTAAGGCCGAAATCTTAAAAAAATAGATTTTTCTCACGTTTTCGTGAGAAAAAACCATAAAATCGCTAATTACCGCAAAACTAAGCGTTATACAAAAAATGTTTGAAACAAAAGTTGTAGAATTTTACATTTTCTACAACTTTTATTATATAACATTTTGCGCTAAAATGCATATTAAAGCCGCAATCTTAAAAAGAAAATGTTTTTACGTAAAAACAGCCTCACGCAGAATTTCAGCAAACATGGCGCCTACCCTATCTTGTAGAGAATAAAAAATTGAGTAAATGAGGCGATTTTTAAAAAAATCGTAGGACCAGTTTTTGAGAAAATCGCAAAAAAGTGAAAAATTATACGAATAAACTACTACTTCCGGTTGACCGATTTTGATGAAAATGTTCGTGTCGGGTCCGGTAAGGGTATGTAACTTAAGTTTCAAGTTCGTACGATGTTCCGTTCTTGAGATATTTTGTACACACACACACACAGACACACAGACCAATCGCTAGTGAACCGACGCTTCCTAACTTAACCTAAAAAAAAAAACTAACTTGGTCCAGAACTTTCATTCTGGGAAGAGAATTCCCAGGGATGAGATAATCACAAGAAACTACGAGGGTAGGCTGATAAGTAATGCACACATGCTTGTAGAAGACGAACAAAAAGAAATAGCAAGATGGGGTAAATAACAAATTAAAGTACAAATCTTAACCTACCAAATTATCTATTTATTTTTCAATATAGTCACCGTTAAGCATTACACATTTCTCCCAACGTTTAACAAGTTTTTTCATTCCGTCACTGAAAAATTCTTCCGACTTTCCTCGAACCCAGGACGCAATAGCTGCCTTCACCTCATTGTCCGAGCTGTAATGATTACCCTTAAGGTCTCTCTTCAGTAGAGGAAAAAAATAAAAATCGCAAGGCGCAAGGTCGGGAGAATACGGAGGGTGTAAAATTGGTTGAAACTTCAGGTTTCTCAGAGCCTCTCCAGTTGCACGCGAAGTGTGTGGACGAGCATTGTCGTGTTGCAAAATTATTGGCGCCAGGTTGCCTCTAACACGACAAACTCGACGTCGGAGGTGTTTCAGAGTCTGTATATACTGAGCAGAATTTACCGTTGCCCCTCGTTCCAGATAATCAGTCACATAAACTCGGCGAGCATCCCAAAACACAGTCAAAAGAATTTTTTTTGCGGACGGTTGTGTTTTGAACTTTTTCACAACAGGAGAATGTGGATGACGATATTCAGCGCTCTGCCTTTTTTCTTCGGGATCGTAATGATGAACCCATGACTCGTCCCCCGTCACAATATTCAAAAGAAAGTCGTCTCCTTCGTCACGGTAGCGCTTCAAAAGTTGTTCACAGCATTCCAATCGACGCTGTTTATTCTCGTCTGTCAGACGGCGTGGTACCCATCGTGCACAGATTTTACGGTATCCCAATTGTTCAATAATGAAGCCAACACGTTCCTTAGATATTCCAATTTGGTTTGCGATACGCTGTTGAGTGATTCGCCGGTCATTTTGAATCAAATCATCGATGAGTTTGCGACGATTATCGTCTGAGGCAGTGATTGGTCGTCCACTGCGTGTTTTGTCAACAATTAAGGCTTTTCCAGGTTGGCAATCACGAAATTTTATTACCCAACGATTCACAGTAGACCTATCAACAGTATCGTCACAATAAACAGCCTTTAAACGACGATAAATCTCACTAGGATTCACTTTCTCAGCAGTTAAAAATTCGATAACAGCGCGTTGTTTAATTCTCGTTGACATAGCACCAGAACACGACGCCATACTTCCACTACTCAAAACAAACTGAATGAAAGCAACGCCTTCAAACTGCGCAGGCTTGTAGAGGAGAAATAGTACTTCCACATGCCACCAGGCGCGCTACTGAAGTTTATTTAGTTGTCTTCTACAAGCATGTGTGCATTACTTATCAGCCTACCCTCGTATAATAGCCACTTTGGGAAATAAATAAAACATTAAGAACTTTTATGCTGTTGACTTATTGAGTTTACTGAATGAAATCAAATTTAAAATACTATACATAAAATTGAAGTTAAATTGCGGATCCAGCAACAAGAAAATAATAGTTAACAACATATATAAATCACCATTATTTAAATAATATTAATTGTCCATTAAAAGAAATAAAATAAAATATAAATACAATTTTACTTCCCCATTTATAAGAATCTCCATGACGGAATATTGGGTGAATACATTCCTATTTCCTCTTCACAAGAATCTTCTTGGCAAGATCTCACATCAACAAATATAAACACAGCAGCCAGGGTCGACGATATCTCGATACATCAACATAATAATACATAGGATAGACACCATTCAATGAATGAACTTGAAAGCATTTGAATGTATTTTTGAATGCACTTGGTTATCTTTGAATGTATTAGAATGATTTTGAATGCATTTTCTGAAACAATAAACAAATTTCTGTAGACAACAGAAACAATAATTCTAAGGGTTCCCGCCCAAAACGCGATTTTACCTTTTTACTTCCAAGATTAAAACCAATATAACTAACATTATACATGAGTTTACTAATGAAATAATTTTTCTCATACCATAGCATTATTTGAATAAATATTCAGGGCGTAATTAAAAATTATAGCAGGATTTGCTGCTTAACGTGTTATACATAACCAAGGTATAACTCACCACATAATTTGCCAAAAGCAAATACAAGACAAACTAAAAGATAACTTTCCCAAAGGTACTTTACTTTAGATTACTTATTTTAGAAAACAACAGATTACTTTACATTTTATGACGCAATTACAGTATTAAAATACTAAAAAAACTTTAGAACTCAAATTACAACGAGATCCGTGTGTCCCAAATACATAATCCATCCCTACTTTCAAAAGATAAATGACAAAAACAATACACTTTAAATTTAATCAATACAAAGACCTTTACTTACCCAATCATTTCCGACGCATGGCGCACAGAAAGACAAAGGAAGCCAAAAGACACGACTTTACATAATGGTGAAATAACAATAAAATACTATGCCAACAGCACTAGAAAACATTAAAAGAACATAGACGATATAACTTTTACATCAAATAACGAAACAGTTTAAACATTTGATACCGCATTGGAATTTGCCTAAGAAGGCATTAGACCGACATTCTGTGCTTCTTCATCGTTCAACGTCCAGGATTCAACAGGCCGAACAAACAACCAAATAACCCCCAGCCAGGGGCAGAATACAAGTCACGCGATCTTAACCGACCAATAACAGCCCTTCTACCGATCATCCGATGTCTGACTACAGCCTAAACAGCACGTACGCACCCCGAGATGTTGACGACCTCACACAAAACAGGATAGGATAGGTGGAACATATTTCATACCAGCACACAAAAGAAATATAAAATTCACTACTCCAAACCACAGAACAAAGACAAAATATCATTTGACCATAGGATCGGATGCATTTTGAAAGAAATAGATGAAATTACCAACAAAGAATCTACAATATTATAGAATTAAGTATTCGAGGAATAAAATAATGAAATATAAAATTAAAGAAATAAAACTAAATTTAGAAAAACTACTTATACGCTACACTAGAAACATGTTTTTTGGGTTCAGGGGGTCTGAAAACGTATAGATCCGGTGAAAACTCGATTTCGAAAAATCGATATGAAAACAATACTTTCCTTCCTATATATTCATATCGGCAAGAGAAAGTAAAAATTAAAACAAAAGTTGTAGGGTTTTTTTTAATATCTGGTTTATTAACTGTAGGGTTTTTTTTAATATCTGGTTTATTTACAATCAGCTAAAAACAAAAACGATAAGTAAATAACATGAAAGTGTTCACATGACGAAGACAACACGCAATGGTATTGCTTCCAAAACAAGAAGAAAATTATTTACAATTTTTGAAAACATTAAATCTAAATAAATAGGGAATAAAGTAGAATGCATAGAGGAAGAAAATGATGCTGATAGAGAATAATATGGACTTCAATTATTTTCAATGTAGGTAAATCTAAACGGAAGCAATTGTATTTCTATTATTATATTATTATTTATGTTGTTGTTTAGGTCAACAGCCGAACGGCTGGTTTGAACCTCTAGAGGTTTTACTAAGTAAAAACGAGGAGTAAGGTGGTTTACCATTGCCTTCCTCACTGAGTTGAAAGAGTGCTTATCAGCATGCCAGGCCCTCCATAAAGCACTCACTTTCCACCCTGAAAATGACACCTTCACTTCATTCACCACAGGGTCTGGCTGCACAGTGAAATTCATTACTCTCAGAGGAGATAACTCTGATTAGTGTCACAGTACACCTCTACCTCTTCTGTTCTTAAATAGTTCAGTCATATAAGTGGCTGACTATGTGATAAGAAACAGAATTATTTTTTTAGCCCTGGACCAAACAGATTGAGTGCAATTAAAATAACAGGCACTCCACCTGCCCGTTTTGGGCATTATTATATATATTATACGCCCATAGCAGACAGGTGGAGTGTCAAATTATTTACACTCAATCTGTTCGTTGCAGGGCTAAAATAAATAGTTCTGTTTCTTATCACATGGTCAGTCAATTAAATGACTGAATCATTTAAGAAGAGAAGAGGTAGAGGTGTACTGTGACACTAATCAGAGTTATCTTATCTGAAAGTAATGAATTTCATTATACAGTTGGACCCTGTGGTGAATGAATTGAAGGTGTCATTTGCAGAGTGGAAAATATGTGCTTTTCAGAGGGCTCGGCATGCTGATAAGCGTACTTTTCCATTCAGTGAGTTGTGGTAATGGTAAACCACCTTACTCCTCGTTTTACTTAGTAAAACCTCTACAGGTTCAAACCAGCCGTTCGGCTGAAGACCTAACCACAACATATTATATTATTATGTTATTTTTGAATTGTATGTAAATTGTAGGTAAAAATCTAAACGGAAGCAAGCAATTGTATTCTTTTTAGTCGTGTTACGTCTTCGCTATTATTAAATAAATTAAAATTGTCGATGTCGGATCAAGTGGTCAGGCGGCGGGTTTTTGGTTGGTAGGCGGTTGCGGCCTCCTTGGGGGCTGGACGAGGACGCCTCAATTGAGTCCAACACTACTTACCTCATCGTCAGGGAGTGAACATGAGTTTTTCTCGCCGCCTCCGATAAAAAAAAGTAAATTAAACCCCAAAGAATTTGGGTGATCTGCTAATTTTTACATTTTCTTGCCTATATGAATATATGGAAAGGAAAGTATATTGCTTTCATATCGATTTTAAGAAATCGAGTTTTCACCGGATCTATACGTTTTCATACCCCCTGAACCCAAAAAACATGTTTTTAGCGATTGGTCTGTGTGTGTGTCTGTGTGTGTGTGTGTGTGTGTGTGTATACAAAATATCTCAAGAACGGAACATCGTACGAATTTAAAACTTGAAACTTAAGTTACATACTACTACCGGACCCGACACGAACATTTTCATCAAAATCGGTCAACCGGAAGTAGTAGTTTATTCGTGTCATTTTTCACTTTTTTGCGATTTTCTCAAAAACTGGTCCTACGATATTTTTAAAAATCGCCTCATTTACTCAATTTTTTATTCTCTACAAAATAGGGTAGGCGCCATGTTTGCTGAAATTCTTGGTCAGGCTGTTTTTACGTAAAGAAAGTGTTTTTTTAAAGATTACGGCTTTAATATGTATTATAGCGCAAAAATGTATATAATAAAAAATGTAGAGAATTTAAAATTTTACAACTTTTATTTCAAACATTTTTTTGTATAATGCTTAATTTAGCGGTAATTAGCGATTTTCTGTTTTTTTTCTCACAAAAACGTGTGAAAAATCGATTTTATTAAGATTTCGGCCTTAGCATGCATTTTACGACAAAACTGTATTTATTTTTTATTTATTTTTTTTAGCTTTTATTTGTTATCGGGAACTGTACACACTATTGACAACTACCCAATTTGATGGCTGCTTTTCACTGTATTTTTGAAGTCGATTAGGCATGAGTTTGAACAGGGACCCCCAGCAGAGTTTGTTCATGGTTGGCTGTCAGCTGGTCACCATACAAAGTCGCTTTCCCAACCGCTGTTACTTAACAAATAATAGCGACTTTCTACCAGCTGACTGACTGGGCTGGCCCGGAGGCCAAAACTGTATATAATAAAATTTATAGGAAATTAAAAGATCTACAACTTTTATTTAGAGCATTTTTGTGTGCGGAGCCTAGTTTAGCGTGAAAGAGTTATTTCCGTATTTTTAAGCCAAACTGAGGTTGATTTTAATTTTTTTAAATGTTTTATTACTAGTGTTAGGTAATATTGTTAATTATTTGCATTGGCAAGAGAAAGTCGTGTGGGTGTTTCACACCAGATTTTTCTTGATATTTTGTACTTAGCTGCGTAATTTTTTCTTTCACGGTGTTGACACGTAAGTCCTTATGCAGCACATCATTTGTCACGTACCATGGAGCATTTGTTATAATCCGCACAACTTTTGACTGAAATCGTTGGATAATAGCAAGATTCAATTTCGCAGCTGATCCCCAAAGCTGTAGGTGTTTTAATTTCTTAAAAAATACTCCAGCGATTTTTTTAAAAAATCGGCTCATTTACTACATGTTTTAAGCTCTACATAAGCGCTGTCTGCTTAAATTTTTGGCGAGGCTGTGGCTTTCATGGTAAAAAATCGTTTTTTTAAGATTGCGGCCTAAATATGCATTTTAGGGCAAAAGTGTAGGTACACAATCAAAGTTGTAGAAAATTAAAAGCCAACAATTTTCTTTTCTAACTTATTTTCTGAACCACTTAGTTTAGCATCAATTAGTGATTTTCTGAATTTCGCTCATTAATATCGGTAAAAATATTAGATTTTTATGATTGCGGCCATGATATGGCTATTTTACGACAAAAAAGTTTATAATTAAAGTTATACAGAATTACAAAACCTACAACTTTTATTTAAAACTTTTTCTACAATTCTTAGTTTAGTGTCAATGTTTTTGCGCATTTTTAATTTGAACAGAGGTTGACTTCATCATTTACTCATGACTATAATTAGGTTTTGTTTTTAATTATTATTTACATTGGCCAAAATGGATTTAGGAAAGGCAGAACGACCATAGATGGAGTTTTTTCATTAAAACAGATATTTGAGAAAAGAGTTGAGTTTAATAAAAAAAACACATGTGGCCTTTGTAGACTATGATAAGGCTTTTGACAGAGTGAACAGAGCCAAACTATGGCAAATAATGGAAAAGAGAGGTTACCCGCAGCAGCATATAACAGATGTAATTGCTAATATGTATAAGAGTACAGCAATAGCAGTAAAACTAAATAACAGGACAACAGGTTTTAAAAATATTAACCGGGGGGTACGACAAGGTTGTGGCCTCTCACCAACTCTTTTTACTTTCTCTTGCCTATATGAATATATAGGAAGGAAAGTATTGTTTTCATGTCGATTTTTCGAAATCGAGTTTTCACCGGATCTATACGTTTTCAGACCCCCTGAACCCAAAAAACATGTTTTTAGCGATTGGTCTGTGTGTGTGTCTGTGTGTGTGTGTGTGTGTGTCTGTGTGTGAACAGAATATCTCAAGAACGGAACATCGTACGAACTTGAAACTTGAAACTTAAGTTACATACCACTACCGGACGCGACACGAACATTTTCATCAAAATCGGTCAACCGGAAGTAGTAGTTTATTCGTATAATTTTTCAGTTTTTTGCGATTTTCTCAAAAACTGGTCCTACGATTTTTTTTAAAACCGCCTATTTTACTCAATTTTTAATTCTCTACAAGAAAGGGTAGGCGCCATGTTTGCTGAAATTCTCGGTGAGGCTGTTTTCACGTAAAAACGTTGTTTTTTTAAGATTAAGGCTTTAATATAAATTTTAGCGCAAAAACTTATATAATAAAAGGTGTAGAGAATTTAAAAACCTACAACTTCTGTTTCAAACATTTTTTTGTATAACGCTTAGTTTAGCGGTAATTTGCGATTTTCTGTTTTTTTTCTCACGAAAACGTGAGAAAAATCGATTTTTTTAACATTTCGGTCTTAGTATGCATTTTACGACAAAAGTGTATATAATTAAATTTATAGAAAATTAAAAGATCTACAACTTTTGTTTAGAGCATTTTTCTCTACAGAGCCTAGTTTAGCGTGAAAGCGTGATTTTCCGTATTTTTAAGCCAAACTGAGTTCGATTGTCATTTTGCGTCATTCACTCATGATTAAAATAAGGTTATGTTTTTGAGGTTAGTTTTTGTTCATTTCTAATGTTTTAATACTAATGTTAGGTTTATTGTTAATTATTTGCATTGGCAAGAGAAAGTTGTGTGAGTGTTTCACACCAGATTTTTAGATTCCATTTTGTTTCTCGTACCTTGGGGTGGACATAACATAATTATAGCTATGATGAGGAAATAAATAATAGAATAAGTAGATTCCAACTGGTTTGTGGCTACATCAACAGGACATTTAAACATCGGGCCAGGAAAGGAAAGACACACAGCTTAGAATGTATGATGTGATGGTTGTGAGACCTGGGTGCCAAGAAAGAGAGACTTAAGTCGAATTGCAGCAGCTGAGATGAGATACATGAGGGCGGTGAAAGGTTGCAGTCGGAGAGACCATATTAGAAATAGTGTCATCTTGCAAGAACTAGAAAGAAAGGAGTCAGTCTTGGATAAAATGTGGATATATAGACAAAGGTGGCAGCAACATGTATACAGAATGACTCCTGAAAGGACCCCTTTCCAAGCCCTAAATTACAAACCAGATGGTGTAAGAAGCTTGGGAAGGCCAAGAAAAAGATGGTGTGATGTGGTAACAGGCAATTTGCCTAATCCGTAAAGTGGAAGAAGAAGAAGAAGAATTTACATTGGCAACACAAAGTCGTGTGAGTGTCCCAAATAATTTTTTTAACTGTAAAACGTTTAAACTTTTTCCATAAGTTTAATAAAAGTTATAAAAATGTATTTTATATATTGTAGATTTTAATTAAACAAGATAAATAATTCCAGTTTTAAAACAAGGAAAATGTAACAAAATTATCATAATTGTCACACACATATTTTATAGGATTAAAAATTTTTGTAATTTTAACGAAATCTTTGTAGGGCAGTAGGCCTACAGGGTTCTTATAAAAAAGTCGGATGTAGTAAAACCATAACAACTCACATAATCTGGATGAAGGATGTGGTTCAGGTAAAAAGTAAGATTTCTTTTGGTTTCCTATTTTCATTTGAGTTCATTTTATCAGTGGTTAGTGGTTGTTACAGCAGCTGGAATAATCCTATTTGAGTAATAAAAAATAAATTAGGTCAGATAACATCTTTGATTCATCTTAATCAATTTTTAAAAATCTGGTGTGAAACATTCACACAACTTTCTCTTGCCAGTGCAAATAATTAACAATAAACCTAACATTAGTAATAAAACATTAGAAATAAACAAAAAACTAACCTCAAAAAACATAACCTTATTTTAATCATGAGTGAAAGACGCAAAATGAAAATCGACCTGTTTGGCTTCAAAATACGGAAAATCATTCTTTCACGCTAAACTAGGCTCTGTAGAGAAAAATTCTCTAACTAAAGACGTAGATCTTTTAATTTTCTATAAATATGATTATATATACTTTTGTCGTAAAGTGCATACTAAGGCCGAAATCTTAAAAAAATCAATTTTTTACACGTTTTCGTGAGAAAAAAACAGAAAATCGCTAATTACCGCTAAACTAAGCGTTTTACAAAAACATGTTTGAAATAAAAGTTGTAGGATTTTAAATTTTCTACAACTTTTATTATAAAAATTTTTGCGCTAAATTGCATATTAAATCCGTAATCTTAAAAAAAAACTATGTTTTTACGTGAAAACAGCATCACCCAGAATTTTAGCAAACATGGCGCCTACCAACCTTATTTTAATAACCTTATTTTAATCATGAGTGAAAGATGCAAAATGAAAATCGACCTGTTTGGCTTCAAAATACGGAAAATCATTCTTTCACGCTAAACTAAACAGCCTACCCTATCTTGTAGAGCATAAAAAATTAAGTTAGCCAGGCGATTTTAAAAAAATCGTAGGTCCAGTTTTTGCGAAAATCGCAAAAAAGTTAAAAATGACACGAATAAACTACTACTTCCGGTTGACCGATTTTGATGAAAATGTTCGTGTCGGGTCCGGTAGTGGTATGTAACTTAAGTTTCAAGTTCGTACGATGTTCCGTTCTTGAGATATTTTGTACACACACACACACACACACACACACACACGCACACGCACACACACACACACACACACACACACACACCAATCGCTAAAAACATGTTTTTTGGGTTCTGGGGGTCTGAAAACGTATAGATCCGGTGAAAACTCGATTTTGAAAAATCGACATAAAAACAATACTTTCCTTCCCATATATTCATATAGGCAAGAGAAAGTAAAAATAATATAAACAGATAAATTAATATTAAACATAAGGAGGACATGGACGGGCTCCAAATCTCACTTGAGGACCTCAAAACAAAATCCGGAAATTACTACAGGCTGAAGATCACAAGACTTGAACAGCATAAATCGACATAACGACAGAAAGTTGTGTATTCTGACAAGGAACGGCAGAGAAGATCGGATGGATTGAGGGAATACTGGAGAAAGTTCAAGGAAGGAAACATCAGGAAAGGATTTCAAAAACTGAAAAATTGAACCGCAAAAATTGAAATGAGCTTTTTACTTTCTCTTGCCTATATGAATATATAGGAAGGAAAGTATTGTTTTCATGTCGATTTTTCGAAATCGAGTTTTCACCGGATCTATACGTTTTCAGACCCCCTGAACCCAAAAAACATGTTTTTAGCGATTGGTCTGTGTGTGTGTCTGTGTGTGTGTGTGTGTGTGTGTGTGTGTGTGTGTGTGTGTGTGTGTGTGTGTGTGTGTGTCTGTGTGTGAACAGAATATCTCAAGAACGGAACATCGTACGAACTTGAAACTTAAGTTACATACCACTACCGGACGCGACACGAACATTTTCATCAAAATCGGTCAACCGGAAGTAGTAGTTTATTCGTATAATTTTTCAGTTTTTTGCGATTTTCTCAAAAACTGGTCCTACGATTGTTTTTAAAATCGCCTATTTTACTCAATTTTTTATTCTCTACAAGATAGGGTAGGCGCCATGTTTGCTGAAATTCTCGGTGAGGCTGTTTTCACGCAAAAACTTTTTTTTTAAGATTGCGGGTTTAATATGCATTTTAGCGCAAAACGTTTTATAATAAAAGTTGTAGAGAATGTAAAATTCTACAACTTTTATTTCAAACATTTTTTTGTATAACGCTTAGTTTAGCAGTAATTAGCGATTTTCTGATTTTTTTCTCACGAAAACGTGTGAAAAATTGATTTTTTTAAGATTTCGGCCTTAGTATGCATTTTACGACAAAAGTGTATATAATTTAATTTATAGAAAATTAAAAGATCTACAACTTTTATTTAAAGCATTTTTCTCTACAGAGCCTAGTTTAGAGAGAAAGAGTGATTTTCCGTATTTCTAAGCCAAACTGAGGTTGATTTTCATTTTGCATCATTCACTCATGATTAAAATAAGGTTATGTTTTTGAGGTTAGTTTTTTGTTTATTTCTAATATTTTATTATTAATGTTAGGTTTATTGTTAATTATTTGCATTGGCAAGAGAAAGTTGTGTGAGTGTTTCACACCAGATTTTTTAGTTTGATGAACTAATGTAGTCCTATGTGTCTTTAAAAAGAACAGATAAAATAGCCTACTGTATAGAATGTCTCGACAATATAATGAACATGATCAAATATTATTTCATCAAGTAAATACGAGTTTAACCCTTTCAGTGCCAACGTCCAGAAAACAGGACGTCGATATCTTACGTAGTTCCATCGTCCGGTTTATCGGACGCCCGTAAGTTCTGTATAAAGTGCCAACGTCTTGATTACCGAACATTTACAAAAAATAACTGTTTTTAAACAAAAATTAATGGAATAATATATTTTAAAACCGCCACCGTGGCGTAGTGGCTAGCGCGCTAGCCAACAAAGCGAAAGGTCCCGAGTTCTATTCCCGGCTAGGGTCTGGAAATTTTGAAACGTTAAAATCACCGTTACAATACCAAAACCGACGGTGATCGTAAATGACCAAGCTGTCGATGTTACTTTAAATACAGTAACCAAAAAATGCTTTTTGAATTTTTAATAGTGTTCGAACGATTTATGTAGCTACACAATATAAATTAATTTTCTACAGGAAATTTTATTTTTCTGTAACGTTGAAAGTTTGATTGGCAATGGCAGGCTTACGCCTGCAAATTTAGGGTTAACACTTTTAGGGTTAAATTAAGGGTTAGCACTTTTAGGGTTAAATTAAGGGTTAGCATCTTTAGGGTTAAATTAAGGGTTAGCACTTTTAGGGTTAAATTAAGGGTTAGCACTTTTAGGGTTAAATTAAGGGTTAGCACTTTTAGGGTTAAATTAAGGGTTAACACTTTTAGGGTTAAATTAAGGGTTAACACTTTTAGGGTTAAATTAAGGGTTAACACTTTTAGGGTTAAATTAAGGGTTAACACTTTTAGGGTTAAATTAAGGGTTAACACTTTTAGGGTTAAATTAAGGGTTAGCACTTTTAGGGTTAAATTAAGGGTTAGCACTTTTAGGGTTAAATTAAGGGTTAGCACTTTTAGGGTTAAATTAAGGGTTAGCACTTTTAGGGTTAAATTAAGGGTTAACACTTTTAGGGTTAAATTAAGGGTTAACACTTTTAGGGTTAAATTAAGGGTTAACACTTTTAGGGTTAAATTAAGGGTTAACACTTTTAGGGTTAAATTAAGGGTTAGCACTTTTAGGGTTAAATTAAGGGTTAGCACTTTTAGGGTTAAATTAAGGGTTAGCACTTTTAGGGTTAAATTAAGGGTTAACACTTTTAGGGTTAAATTAAGGGTTAACACTTTTAGGGTTAAATTAAGGGTTAGCACTTTTAGGGTTAAATTAAGGGTTAGCATCTTTAGGGTTAAATTAAGGGTTAGCACTTTTAGGGTTAAATTAAGGGTTAGCATCTTTAGGGTTAAATTAAGGGTTAACACTTTTAGGGTTAAATTAAGGGTTAGCACTTTTAGGGTTAAATTAAGGGTTAGCACTTTTAGGGTTAAATTAAGGGTTAACACTTTTAGGGTTAAATTAAGGGTTAGCACTTTTAGGGTTAAATTAAGGGTTAGCACTTTTAGGGTTAAATTAAGGGTTAGCACTTTTAGGGTTAAATTAAGGGTTAACACTTTTAGGGTTAAATTAAGGGTTAACACTTTTAGGGTTAAATTAAGGGTTAGCACTTTTAGGGTTAAATTAAGGGTTAGCATCTTTAGGGTTAAATTAAGGGTTAGCACTTTTAGGGTTAAATTAAGGGTTAGCATCTTTAGGGTTAAATTAAGGGTTAGCACTTTTAGGGTTAAATTAAGGGTTAACACTTTTAGGGTTAAATTAAGGGTTAACACTTTTAGGGTTAAATTAAGGGTTAGCACTTTTAGGGTTAAATTAAGGGTTAGCACTTTTAGGGTTAAATTAAGGGTTAACACTTTTAGGGTTAAATTAAGGGTTAACACTTTTAGGGTTAAATTAAGGGTTAACACTTTTAGGGTTAAATTAAGGGTTAACACTTTTAGGGTTAAATTAAGGGTTAGCACTTTTTGTACATTCTTACACAAATTGTTTGGACACTGAAAGGGTTAAACTTGTTTAAAAATGACAGATAATAGGGTACGTAAACAAATGAAACAAAAATCAGACACGTAACATTTATGCTAATGTACAAAAGATATTTACTCATTTGTTTACAAGTTCTGCCAGAACCAGACTCCGCTAAACACCTTGGTATACATCTCGACAAACACCCAATTGGAAAACTCATATTGTTTAGGTGATCAACCGAAAGGCTGGTTTGAACCTCTAGAGGTTTCACTAAGTAAAACAAAGAGTGATGAGGTTTATAATTGAAGAGCTGAATGGATGAGAGTGTTATGTGACATTTTTTTAAAACGTAGTTTTCATGATTGATAAATATTACAATCTGCCCACAACAAACAGGTGGAGTATCAAATTATTTACACTTAATCTGTTAGTTGCAGGGCTAAAATAAATAGTTCTGTTTCTCATCACATGGTCACCCAATTTAATGACTGAATCATTTAAGAACAGAAGAAGCTGAACAGAGGGATGAAAAAGACACTAATCAGATTTATCTCCTCTGAAAGTAATGAATTTCATTATACAACCAGACGCTGTGGTGAATGAAGTGAAGGTGTCATTTACAGAGTGAAAAATATGTGCTTTTCAGAGGGCCCGGCATGCTGATAAGTGTACTTTTCCACTCAGTGAGGAAGGCAAAAGTAAACCACCTTACTTCTCGTTTTACTTGGTAAAACGTCTACAGGTTCAAACCAGCCTACAGGCTGATCACCTAAACAACAAATATTACATGCATATTTAGTTACTTTGGTGGCATAGAATGCTATATTTCAACAGTTTAAAGAAATACTAGAGGTTTAAGGGGGCATGTAACAGATAATTTTTTGTTGTGTAATGAATAATGGGGTAAAGATCACCTTGTTCCTCTAGAATAGAAGACATTATCATTTTAGAGTAACAGCTAACTCTAGCAATAAACATTAAATGTCATCGATAAAAGCTGTCGTAAAAAATTCTCTAATGAAAAACTTCGTCTTGTATTATTGAAATAGCCTACTGTTCATCCATTCTCAAAGGAAACAGAATATTTTTGTAGATGAAGGAGTTATATGCAGAGGAAAGTTATAAGAAAACTGATATAGAAGAATAATTTCGAAAAATAAATTTTTTTTATCCCTAATGTGTGTACGTTGCAATCTGTTCAATTGAGAACAATAAGTAACTCCATGACCCAATGAGATAAGGATGACGTGAATGAAGTGTAAATGAGGTGTCTTGTACAGATCCAGGCCGACCATTCCTGAGAGGTATGATTGATTGAACCCCAACCATCAAAGTACACCGGCAACCTACCACTCTCTACCATTCAAATCCGTATAAAACTAACTACCTTTACTGGGTAGGCTACTATTATTATTATTATTATTATTATTATTAGCGTATTCTCCCTTAAAGGAAGGCGATAAGCAAACTGAATCATTTTTTTTTCTTGCTGTTCTTTTTGTCCACCCAGTACTCTCGCATCCGTTTTGAGAAAGCCTGTTTCCTTTCTTCTGACCACTTTGGCCTGTGCTGCTTCTGCTTTGGCTGCTCTGGCTCTATGTCCCATCTGTCCACCTTGTTCCTAAATATGTTCCTATCTGCGATGTCTTGTTCTGTTATTTTCGCTTTCCTGAGATCTTTATAGATTTCACTTATCCACGGTGGCATTTTTTTGAGAGACGTTGTATACTCCAATATTTTTCTTGTTAGCCTACTTTCTGGTAACCGCTTTATGTGTCCAAAGAATTTCATACGTCTCTTTCTAACGTCAGCTTCTATATTTGAGAACTTTTCTACGGTCTGGTTTGGTTGTAATCTGAACCCGTTTTCCGTTTGCCTAGCACCAAGGATCTTTCGGATTATTTTCCTTTCTTCTTTTTTTATGTCTTCCAGCTCGTGATTCTTATTTAATGTTAGTGTCTCACTTGCATACAGGAAAGCGGGTTTGATAACTGTGTTGTAGTGGCGGATCTTGGTGTTTCTTGACATCGACTTCTTGTTATATAAGTTCTGTATCATCCACAGTGCTCTTTTGGTCTTTTGTAATCTGTTAACCTGCGATATCTCCTCTGCTCCTGTGGGCTCTATAAATTCACCTAGATATTTGAAGTGTGGCTTTCTGTTAATTATACCATATTTTGTGTTCAATGTTTCAATATTGATTCTATTGCCAATAAACTCAGTCTTTTCAAAAGAAATTTGGAGCCCCACTTTTTCTGCACACTCTTTTAGTGTCTCAATCTGCTGGACCGCTGTCTGTTCATCTTCAGCTACCATTGCCAAGTCATCCGCAAACGCGAGGTAAGGTATGTGTAACCTAGTGTTGCCGGTTCCCAGCGTGACTGGTTTCCAGAGGTTTTCTTCGCGGAGTTTGTTCTCCCATTCTTCCATAACCTTGTCTAATACAATATTGAAGAGCAGTGGCGACAGTCCATCTCCTTGTCTCACGCCGGTATTTATATCAAAAGGTCCCGAGATCTCTCCCATGAATTTCACTTTAGATTTGGTGTGTGTTAGTGTTTGTTCTACGAGACGCCTTGTTTTGTGGTCCAGCCCTTTTTCTTCTAATATTTGGAAAAGTGATTGGCGGTCTATCGAGTCGTACGCTTTTCTGAAATCTACAAAAGTGCATATTACAGGCTTGCATCTTATTGCTTTCATTTTTATTATTGTTCTCAGGTTGAAAATTTGTTCTGCACAAGATCTACTTGGTCTAAATCCGGATTGGTAGTCAGATAGTTTTGGCTCTATTTGTTCTTGTGCTCTTTTCAAGAGGCAGGCAGAGAAAATTTTGTATGTTACTGGTAAGAGAGAGATTCCTCTGTAGTTATTTACATCTGCTTTGTCCCCTTTCTTGTGTAGAGGATGAATCAGGGCAATTTTCCACTCATCTGGGATTTGTTCTGTTTGCCATATTTCCTGTATAATTTTTGTTATTTCTTCCAGTGCTTTTGGCCCTAAATTTTTCAAAAATTCAGCCACAATCCCATCCTCTCCTGACGCTTTGTTATTTCTCAGTTTCTGTATGTGCAACTGTATTTCTTCTTTTGATGGTGGAGAAGAGTTTTGTTGTATGTTTCCTGCTTGTACTTTCTGGAATCTTTCTTTTGGTTCAGGGCAGTTTAGTAGTTTTCCAAAATATGTGGCCAGCTCTTGACAATTTTCTTTGTTCGTCAAAGCCAACTTCCCATTTGATTTTCGAAAGCACAAATTTTGTGGTACATATCCTTTGACCTGGGTGGCAAATATTTTGTAGAAGTCATGTGTGTTGTGCTTCTTGAAGTTGGTTTCTATTATTATTATTATTATTATTTTTTTTTTTTTTTTATTTTACGGCCACAAAGGACCACTTAATAAGTTCAATCTTTCAACGTCTAGCTCTTTCAGATGTTCCACCAAAACGCCCCCGCAGTTGTCGTTCCCGTACTTCTCCTCTTCTTCGCCAATAATTCTTCAATGTTTCGGATCTTCTCAGTCTCTCAGCGTCCGAAATCACCATGGCTTTCCTGACCCTCATTTGTTCCCTAAATTTAACCGATCGCTGTTTGTATGTCCTGTAGCTCCCTGACTTATTTTTGAGGTCAGCTATTGTGATGTTTAGTTCCTCCATATCCTTTTTGACTTCCTTTATCCAGTTTGGTGTCATCTTCTTTTGCCAGAAAAACTCAGTCATCCTTCTTAGTAATCTTGTATCCTCCATTCTCAATATATGTCCCAGGAAGGATATCCTTTTTTCCTGATGATACTGGTTAAAGGCTCAATTGTTTCATATACTTCCTTGTTTGGTACAATATAGAAACTACCATCTTAAAGGGACCATTTTCCAATACACTTTCTTGCTATTTGCCTCTCCACTTTCTCGATTTTGTCCTTTTCGCCTATTCTTGTTGGACCAAACAGGGTTTCACTCGCATACAGGACTTCAGGAAATATTTATTATTATTATTATTATTATTAGTGGTAAAGCTGCTGAAGTGGAAGACGCTAAGTAAATCTGGTTTGTTTTTGGGATTTCTTGTCCTTTTTATCCGCCCACCAGTTTTTCATTCTTTGTGAGAATTCAGCTTTTCTCTGTTCACTCCACTTAGTTCCGGTTCTTGGAGCTTTCGTCTCTGGTTTAACCTCCCATTTTTTAACTTTTGTTCTAAAATTGTCTCTTATGAGAATTTCTTCTTTGGTGATTTTGGCCAATTCTAAATCTTTTTTAACACTTTGTATCCATTCCCCCCCATTAACAAGTGATGATACATATTTTACTATTCTCTTTGTGAGTCTATTGTTAGGAAGCCTCATAATGTGGCCATAAAATTGAAGGCGTCTTTTCCTCATGTCTGTCTCTATGTTGGAATATTCTTCAACTTTAGACGTTCTCTGTAATCTGTACCCGTTTTCGGTCCATCTAGGTCCAAGAATTTTCCTAATTACTTTCCTTTCTTCTTTCTTTAAGCTTTCTTTCCATGTCTGTTTTCCTGTTAAGTGTCAAGGTCTCACTGGCATATAAAATTGTTGGTTTGATTACTGTATTGTAATGTTTAATTTTGGTATTTAGAGATAAACATTTTTTATTATAAAAGTTTTGCACCAATCCTAGACCTCTACGAGCTTTTTGTATTCTCTCCTGTTGTGAGTATTTTATTATTATTATTATTATTATTATTACTAGTCGTAAAACTCCCAAAGTGGAAGACGCTAAGTAAAGATGGTTCAGTTTTGGGGTTTCTTGTTGTTCTTTTTATTTGCCCACCAGTTTTTCATTTCTTGCGAGAATTTAGCTTTTCTTTCTTCACTCCATTTTACTCCAGTTCTCGGAGCTTTTGTCTCTGGTTTAACTTCCCATTTCTCAACCTTCCTCCTAAAATTGTTTCTTGTGTCCAAGTCTTCTTTCACAATATTAGCCATTTCCAAGTCTTTTTTAACATTTCGATCCATTCTCCTCCATTAACGAGGGATGCTACGTATTTTACAATTTTTTTTTGTTAGTCTGTGATCGGGAAGCCTCATTATATGGCCATAGAATTTAAGGCGTCTTTTCCTCATGTCTGTCTCTACATTAGAATATTCTTCAACTTTAGACGTTTTCTGTTTTCTATATCCATTTTCGGTCCATCTTGGTCCCAGAATCTTCCTGATTATCCTTCTTTCTTCTTTCTTTAGATTTTCCATATCTGTTTTCCTGTTTAGTGATAAAGTTTCGCTGGCATATAGCATTCCTGGTTTAATTACTGTATTGTAGTGTCTAATTTTGGTACTTAGCGATAAACATTTTTTATTATAAAGGTTTTGCACCAATCCCAGGCCTCTATGAGCTTTTTGTATTCTTTCTTGTTGTGAATATTTTTCAGAGATAGTTTCTCTTATTATTATTATTATTATTATTATTAGAGAGTAAATAAACTTACTCGAATAGATTGAGCTTGATAAGAATAGATAGTATAAATTAATATAATTATGAGAACCAGACCATTCTAATTTCACATAATTGTACTAATTTAGTGTAATTTTTTCCTCTTGCCCTGCATCAGTATATAGGGCAGGAAAGTATTGTTTTCATGTCGAGTTTTCCAAATCGATGTTTATAATAAACATTTTGTTTAGGTCAACAGCCGAAAGGCTGGTTTGAACCTGTAGAGGTTTTACTAAGTAAAACGAGGAGTGAGGTGGTTTACCATTGCCTTCCTCACTGAATGGAAAAGTATGCTTATCAGCATGCCGGGCCCTCTGAAAAGCACATATTTTCCACTCTGTAAATGACACCTTCACTTCATTCACCACAGGGTCTGGCTGTACAATGAAATTCATTACTTTCAGAGGAGATAACTCTGATTAGTGTCACAGTACACCTCTACCTCTTCTGTTCTTAAATGATTCAGTCATTTAATTGGCTGAACATGTGATAAGAAACAGAACTATTTATTTTAGCCCTGCAACGAACAGATTGAGTGTAAATAATTTGACACTCCACCTGTCTGTTATGGGCAGAATAAACATTAGTGGAACATAAACTTTATCAGGTTCCCTTAACCCAAAAAAGATGTTTTTTTTCGATTGGTCTGTGTGTGACTAAATAATATGTCAAGAACGGAAAATATTCCGTTCTTGAGATATTTGAACATATTTTTTTTGTTCAATTGAACAGATTGCAACGTAGCCTACACATATTAGGAATTAAAATTAAAAAAATTATAGAAAATAAAAAACTTACAACTTTTAATTCAAGTATTTTTTTCTACACAACTTAGTTTAGAATCTGTTAATTATTTTCCGTATTTTTAAAGTTTTTTTTTTTTAATTTCTAATATGTGTACGTTGCAATCTGTTCAATTCAGAACAATAAGCAACCCCATGACCCAATGAGATGAGGATGATGTGTATGACGTGTAAATGAGGTTTAGTCTTGTACAGACTCAGGCCGACCATTCCTGAGAGAGTATGGTTAATTGAACCCCAACCATCAAAGTACACCGGTAACCACTGTCTAGTATTCAAATCCGTATAAAAGTAACTACCTTACTAGGATTTGAACCAGGAACCTTCGTCTCCGAAAATCACCTGTTAAACAGCTGATTCTGGCGACGACTTTACCTCTAGACCAACCCGGTGGATTTTTTAAAGTTAAACAGATAATACTGATTTTCATTTTGCGTCATTCATTTATGATTAAAAGTTTTAGCAAAATTTAGCAAATTTTTAAAACATCATTTTTAGATTATGTTTTTTCACTTTTCATTGTTTACTAATGATTAAACGTAAATTTATATTGTTAGTTATCTACATTGGTAAGCGAAAGTCGTGTAAGTGTTTCAAAGCAGATTTTTTTATTCTAATTAATTGATTAAATTTTGTTGACTTTTTTGGTACTATTAAACTAATAATATTGACGTAAATAACAAGGAAAATTTGTAAAATTTATAAAAATAAATACGCATAATTTTTACTTTAACCTATGATGAAATATTAAGTAATAATAACATTATTTTTGGCATATCTCTATCTCACACACACACGCACGCACAAACACATATACTCACAACCTTTCTCTCCTTCTGGATAGATACCATGTGTACCAAAAAGAATGACCCGATTTTATATAGAATATTTATTAAGAAGAATGGCTTAACACCAACAAATTACATACTAAATTACTCACAAAAGACATAAGTTTATGAAAATCTATCATAAATGTTCAATATTGAACATTTATGATAGATTTTGTCCTCCATTGGCTGCACGGACGACATCTAGCCGATAGCTGAATTCATCCCAAACTGAGCGTAACGTGTCTTCTATCACTGAACTACAGCAGCTGATATTCTGTTTTTTAGTTCATCAATGTCATGAGGTAAGGGAGGAACGTAAACAAGTTGTTTAACATATCCCCACAGGAAAAAATCGCGTGGTGTTATGTCGGGGGACCTAGGAGGCCAAGAGTGTAAAGCCTGGTCTCGCGGTCCAAAGCAAGGTTTATGGACCCTACTTTTTTGAGGAACAAACCGTAACAGGACAATCATATCTTACAATGCTACGGAACTGGTTATTCCCACAACTTATTGACTCTGACAATTTCATCTATCAGCAAGATGGAGCACCACCGCACTGGCACAACAACGTGCGCAGTTTCCTCAATGACAACTTGCCTCAACGTTGGATAGGGCGTACAGGACCGCGAGACCAGGCTTTACACTCTTGGTCTCTTAGGTCCCCTGACATAACACCACGCGATTTTTTTCTGTGGGGATATGTTAAACAACTTGTTTACGTTCCTCCCTTACCTCGTGACATTGATGAACTAAAAAACAGAATATCAGCTGCTGTAGCTTCAGTGACAGAAGACACGTTACGCTCAGTTTGGGATGAATTCAGCTATCGGCTAGATGACGACCGTGCAGCCAATGGAGGACATATTGAACATTTATGATAGATTTTCATAAACTTATGTCTTTTGTGAGTAATTTAGTATGTAATTTGTTGGTGTTAAGCCATTCTTCTTAATAAATAATCTATATAAAATCGGGTCATTCTTTTTGGTACACATGGTATATACAGGGTGATTCATGAAGTTCTCCCCCCACTTCTACAGCACATTGTACTAGTAAAAATAATGAAAAAATGTTATATAAACATAGGTCCGAAAACGCTTCGTTAGCGAGTTACAGCTAGCGAAAGTTTCGCCTGGATTTCAGTTCACCAGGTGAAATGAGGTCTTCCTGGAATTGTGGTAAGGTAGATTAAGGGGCAAATTCAATCATTTCTTATGGTTTTTGATCTGATAAATTGAATAAAACAGGTCCCAGATCTGTAAGTTAAATAGTTTTTAAGAAAACCAGTGTCAAATGCAAAAAATGGAGTGAAAAACTTATTTTTTCATCTTTGGGCAAGGATAACTGTGTTATTTCACCAAGAAACAGTTAAAAATTTTCAATAAAAAATGTAGAAAATTTTATTCTGAACAAACCGGTGTAAATTAAGTACACAGAAAGCGAATAGATGTTTGATTAAATGAGTTTTTATTCATAAGAGTACAAAGTAAAATTAACCGGAAAAACTAAAATGAAAAAATGTGTTTTTTTCACTCCATTTTTTTGCATTTGACACTGGTTTTCTCAAAAACTATTCGCTTTCTGTGTACTTTATTTACACCGGTTTGTTCAGAATAAAATTTTCTACATTTTTTATTGAAAATTTTTAACTGTTTCTTGGTGAAATAACAAAGTTATTCTTGCCCAAAGATGAAAAAATGTGATTTTCACTCCATTTTTTGCATTTGACACTGGTTTTCTTAAAAACTATTTAACTTACAGATCTGGGACCTGTTTTATTCAATTTATCAGATCAAAAACCATAAGAAATGATTGAATTTGCCCCTTAATCTACCTTACCACAATTCCAGGAAAACCTCATTTCACCTGGTGAACTGAAATCCAGGCGAAACTTTCGCTAGCTGTAACTCGCTAACGAAGCGTTTTCGGACCTATGTTTATATAACATTTTTTCATTATTTTTACTAGTACAATGTGCTGTAGAAGTGGGGGGAGAACTTCATGAATCACCCTGTATATAGACAATAGAATTTTTTTTATAGAATAAAATTTCATGTATTACAAATTGGTGAGCACGTTTCATGTTAATTAATATCCCATGATATTTTTATCGACTACAATGACTGGTGCGCTTTTTTATTTATTCATAATCATAATTTAGGCTTATGTAGTTATTTGGATCACTGAAATTATTGACATTTATTACGTTTAAAATGTCGGCATAATTAGCGGCGTTCTTAGAACTCTATAATTAATGTTTTTAGCTAATTATTACAGGGTGATTCACAAAGATATGCAGAAACTTTTGGAGCTCATTGTACATGTAAAAATAATGAAAAAAGTTTATATAAACATGGGTCCGGAAATGCTTCGTTTCCGAGTTACGGCTAGCGAAAGTTTCGCCCGGATTTCAGCTCACCAGGTGAAATGAGGTCTTCCTGAAATTCTGGTAAAATGATTAAGAGGCGAATTTAATCATTTCTCATAGTTTTTGATCTGATAAATTGAATAAAATAGGTCCCAGAACTGTAAGTTAAATATTTTTTAAGAAAACCAGTGACAAATGCAAAAAAATGGAGTGAAAACACATTTTTTCATCTTTGGGCAAAAATAACTTTGTTATTTCACTAAGAATCAGTTAAAATTTTTGAATAACACATGTAGAAAATTTTATTCTGAACAAACCGCTGTAAATGAAGTACACAGAAAGCGAATATATGTTTGATAAAATGATTTTTTATTCATAACAGTACAAAGTAAAATTAACCGGAAAAACAAAGATGAAAAAATGTGTTTTTTCACTCCATTTTTTTGCATTTGACAATGTTTTTCTCAAAAACTATTTAACTTACAGTTCTGGGACCTGTTTTATTCAATTTATCAGGCCAAAAACTATAAAAAACGATTGAATTCGAGAATTCCAGAATTTCAGGAAGACCTCATTTCACCTGGTGAGCTGAAATCCGGGGGAAATCTTTGTCTAGCCGTAACTCGGTAACGAAGCATTTCCGGACCCATGTTTATATAAACTTTTTTCATTATTTTTACATGTACAATGGGCTCCCAAAGTTTCTGCATATCTTCGTGAATCACCCTGTATTAACGGCTTACCAATGCATTATGTAAAACTAGCTATAATACCCGTTGTTCGAATGGTTTCTTGGTGCTTTGGACGGTCTGTTGGTGTAGCGAGTAAATAATAATACAAATATATAATAAATAATAATAATACATAAATTAATTTACTATTTACGAGGTGTGGCTATTAAATAACGAGACTGACGTTGTGAAAATTTTATTTTTATTTTATACATAATCATTTATTTATGCCCAAAACGGGAAAGTGGAGTGTTATCTGTTTGGTCCAGGGCTAAAAAAAATAATTCTGTTTCTTATCACATAGTCAGCCACTTATATGACTGAACTATTTAAGAACAGAAGAAATAGAGGTGTATTGTGACACTAATCAGAGTTATCTCCTCTGAGAATAATAAATTTCACTATGCAGCCAGACCCTGTGGTGAATGAAGTGAAGGTGTCATTTACAGGGTGGAAAGTGAGTGCTTTTCGGAGGGCTTGGCATGCTGATAAGCCTACTCTTTCAACTCAGTGAGGAAGGCAATTGTAAACCACCTTACTCCTCGTTTTTACTTAGTAAAACCTCTAGAGGTTCAAACCAGCCTTTCGGCTGTTGACCTAAACAACAACAATCATTTATTGTCACCTTCAATATACACTCCTTCTCAATCCCTACAACGCTCCTTACGAATTTTCCATTGTTGGAAACAGTACTGGAAGTCATCTTTTGTTAGCTCCTTCAAGGCACGTGCCGCTTCTCTTTTACAGCTTCTGCAGACTCAAATCTTGTCCCTTTTAATGCAGATTTCACCATAGGGAACAGGTATAAGTCACATGGTACTATATCTGGTGAATAAGGTGGATGTTCTAACACTGAGATGCTGTACTTGGCTAGGAACCTCTTGACAGATAACGCGGAATGAGCTGGCGCATTTTCTTGGTGGAGAACCCATTATTTGTCCTTCCACATTTCGGGATGTTTTTCCTTACTCTTTGAAAGTACCTCAAGGTAGTAATGTTGATTAATTGTTTGATCTTTAGGAAGCCAGTGAATGTTCACAATCCCATGGATATCAAAAAAACAATCATTATTGCTTTAAATTTTGACTTGCTCATTCGAGTTTTTTTGGCTCTCGGTGAAGTTCGGATCTTCCCGTGCATCGATTGGCGCTTCATTTTCGGATCATAAGTAAAAAGTCACGTTTCATCACATGCTTTCTTCTACCTGTTCCCTAAGGTGAAATCTGCATTAAAAGGGACAAGATTTGAGTCTGTGGAAGATGTAAAAGAAAAAGCGGCACGTGTCTTGAAGGAACTGACAGAAGATGACTTCCAGCACTGTTTCCAACAATGGAAAATTCGTATGGAGTGTTGTAGGGATAGAGAAGGAGTGTATATTGAAGGTGACAATAAGTGATTATATGTTTAAAAAAAAATGTTTTACAATGTCAGTCTCGTTATTTAATAGCCACACCTCATATATAGTAGAGCAATATAGTAGGGTAAAGAAATAAGATTGTCTCAACAGTTCAAAATATCTAGGAAAAATCTGGTGTGAAACACTCACACAACTTTCTCTTGCCAGTACAAATAATTAACAATAAACCTAACATTATTAATAAAATATTAGAAATAAACAAAACACTAACCTCAAAAACATAACCTTATTTTAATCATGAGTGAATGACGCAAAATGAAAATCGAACTCAGTTTGGCTTAAAAAACGGAAAATCACACTTTTACGCTAAACTAGGCTCTGTAGAGAAAAATTTTTTAAATAAAAGTTGTAGATCTCTTAATTTTCTATAAATTTTGTTATATACACTTTTGTCGCAAAGTGCGTACTAAAGCCGAAATATTTAAAAAATCGATTTTTCATACGTTTTCGTGAGAAAAAAATAGAAAATTGCTAATTACCGCTAAACTAA